>WHSA01001447.1:0-340082 GCA_012931725.1 Litsea cubeba | reverse complement strand
AAAAATGCTTATAAAGGGCTACACGTCAAATTTCAGGTCATTTCACAACATTTGACCATAGTTTGACGCTCGGAAGTCAAATCAGGCCTCTCGGCGGCAAAGCTCTCCGGGACCATGATTTCCAAGACAGAGCCTATGGATCATCTTAAAATGACTCCAATAGGTTCCCTGTCAAATTTCAAGTCAATCGGACATCGGTTGACCGCACATCAAACCGCGACATCTTCATCGCGACAAAAGCGAGTCTACTGGTGATAGGACCCCAAACGGCTTCAAAACTCAAACAAAAGCCTATGGTTGGTCTTATTTATTGCTCAGGAGGCTTCACACCAAATTTCAGGTCATTCCGACATCGTTTGACCCAGTTTCAGCTTCTGACGGAAAATCGGCAGCTCTGCGCGACAAAGTCTTCGGCTTTCTCAGGAAATTGGAAACTTTGCAAAATAAAATGCAAGGATTCTCATCAGGTTTCCTACAAAGAAATCAGGCCAATAAATGGTCAAAATGTCAAGGAAAAATACAGAAGAAAAAAGAATAGAAAAACAGCAAAAACGGACACAAAACGGGACACAAAGGGGGGAAAACCCCCCAGGGTCGCAGGGGACCTTGGAGCCCGGGGTCGCCGGGAAGGCCCCGGAAACCCCGGTTTTCGCCGTTTTTTCGCGATTCGAAGCGCCCAGCCTCTGGTACTTTCCAAAATTCATGCTTTTGAGACACCAAATCCTCTGACATCCGTCCAAAACACGGGTCAATCATCAAGAGTATCGAAAACAATATTGATCGCCACCCGGTCAACCAAAAAAAGTGTGCTTTCTACCCGACATATCGAGAAATCGACAGGACAGATGGCACCGACCCGCTGTTGGCAACAAACACCTGAAATTATATGTCATCTGATGTCGATCTACATGAAGATTCATCGATGATCATCGCCAGAAAGAATCCCAAAAGACCGGCACGGCCCGCGACTCTTCAACTGCTCGGCGACCACTTAATGCGATTAATTGACTTAGCTTTATTACAGTCATTAATCCATTTCTTGGATGGACCAATCAGAAGCAAGCATCCGGGAGTTACAAGTCAAGAGATTCATAGGCATTTAACCCATGAAAGCTCCTCCCATCATGGCGATTAAAGGTGATTTAAATTCCCTCAATCTCCTCCGGCCAATCAAGAAGCCAAGAAAAAGGAAGTTACAAATAAAGAATTCAATTCTGTAACTCCTCCCTTTATGTAGCTTTATGACAATTAAAGCTCATAAACCCTCCTAAATGGCTACCTAAAAGCCTATAAATAGGAGAGCTCTCCAAGAAGAAAGGATCATCAGAAAAAGCACAAACACACAGACAGACAAAGCACAGAAATCCAGAGAAAGAAAAAAGAGAGAAAACTCGGCGGAAGTTCTACACCGACCACCGCAACAAGGTGACAAAAGTCCCTTGGGGGGGTACTCCCCCCCAAGGTCCTTGCCTTCTCTTCTGCCGCCAATGGCTTAGACAGTGGCTTTTCAAGCCCGTCTACTCGGGCTTTTCATTGGACATAGGACCTTCTTTTGGTCTTTGTTCTCTAAAAACCTGAGGTTATAGCCAAGCCAAGCGAATCAATAGCATCCTCTGTTCTCATCTGCATGGATGATGGCGAAGCCCACATATTGCTTGCGACCGTCAATCTAACGGGTCCCCCACAATCTCCTGAGAAGTTAGATCCTCCTTTTCTTGCTTTTCATTGTAGTTTTGTATTTTTTCAAAAGAGACAAAAATCACAACTCTTGTCTTTCATTATTGATAAGGATTGTAAATCTGCTATAAACGCCAAAATCGGCTATAAACGCCAAAAATCGGCTATACATGCCAAAATCGGCTATAAAATGCCAAAAAAAAAATCGCCTTTCCACGGCAAACCAAGAAATGTCTCTTTTCTTAAATATATGTGCAATGGAAAACTTGAAAGAAGTTGATTTCTTTTTTACTTGCGAAGGTTGATCTCCGGATCACCACTTGCAATTCTAAGTAAAATAGAAATCTGGCACACCCACACAAAAAAAAAAATGTTGATGCACGCCCCTGCCCCCCCGGTTACGAAAAGGGTCGGAACCAACAGACTCCCACGTCCGCCGACCTCGGTAGGAACCGAGCAGGAGCGCGGTCCATCAAGCTGGCACACCCGGTGGGACTCGTTTATTTGAGAACACGATGCTAGAAATGAATATTTGCATATCATATATTTTGCTCTATGCTTATATTTCTTTTTCTCGATTCCTGGCTACTTTATAATTGATGGCCTATGTTGAATTCCGCATCTAAAAAAAATGAGATGAGATTTTTGTTTGGAAATTTCTAATTCTTTGAATTTATTTCCACTCTTTCTCTTTTCACAAAAAAAAAAAAAACAAAAAAAAATCAGATTTTTCAGTTTGGATTCAAAATTGAGAAACTTTGATCCTCTCCCTTCTGGGCACTGGCGCTCACGGAAATCGCTGAGACCGTGTTCGGATCGGGGATTGGGCCATTGTTTCTCTTCGATGAGTTCATTAAAGATCTAAAAAAATATATATAAAAAATAAAAAAAAATTAGATTTCTCAATTTGGATTCAAAATTGAGAAACCTGATCCGTTCCTATCGTTCATCGCGCTTGCAGAAATGTTGAGCCTGTTCGACTAAGGTTTTGGGCCATCGTTTCTCTTCGATGAGTTCATTAAAATAAAATATATAATAATAAAAATATTTAAAAAAAAGACATAGACCACTAAGGTTAAACCAACTGTGTTCTTTGATCATGGTTGATTCAAAGAAAAGCCTTGTCAGAGTGTGGAGACAGCTTGACTGTTCTAGGCAAGGGTCCTCCAAACGGGTTTATTAAGTAATCCTACCCTTACCTGGGGGCAATTCTATCAATCAAGATTTCATAAGACCGGGTTAGGAGGCCTATGTGTACTCTCTCGTCTTTTAAATAAATTTTTTTAAAATAAAATAAATTTTTTTTAAAAAAAATTAAAATTTAAAATAAAAAATAAAAAATAAAAAAAATTTTCAAAAAAAAATCTTAAAAAAAGATATAAAAAATAAATAAAAAATTAAAAAAAAATCTTAAAAAAAATCTTCAAAAAAAAAAAACTTCCGTCATTTTGGGTTCAGATTGGAGAAATCTTGGTCTTCTCCTTTCTGAGCACTGGCGCTCGCGGAAATCGCTGAGCCCGTGTTCAGATTGGAGTGCCTTTTGCTCTCTTTGATGAACCCGATATTGGCCTTTCAAAAAAAAAAACTCGTCATTTTTAGATTCAGATTCGAGAAATTATGGTTCATTTCTTTCTGAGCACTGGCGCTCGCGGAAATCGCTGAGCCCGTGTTTAGATTGGAATACCATCTGCTCTCTTTGATGAATCCAATTTTGACCTTTCAAAACAGAGAATCTCATCTCATAGATGCGGTCTCAAAACATTTGTGTCTAGCGGTACTAGTACGCCCTTTTAGGGTCTACTGTATTGCGACCGGCACATCTGTAACTCCAACTTTATATTCTTCTTACCTCGAGCAAGCTCTGCTTCTCGATAAGTCGAATTTAAGTTCACAATTGCTTCTAGCAGTCACTGGGATGCCCATTCTGGGCTTACCATACCTGCGATCAGAACAATTGTACCCTCTATGGCGTTTTGCCTTCTTCATGTTGCTTGGGTCATCTTCCTCTAGCAATTTGAAAAGACGAAACCATAGAACTTCCCATTTATGATCATTATATTCTTGTGATTACTAATGGATGTGGTCTTGTTTCAGAAATTTTCGAAAAACTAACAATGGCAGCTTCACTAACCATTACTTTCGATGAAAACAAGCACCAACTCATGCTTCAACAGAAGCAAACCTCGCGCACTTACAAGCGCCCCATCAGCTGCCGAAGCGTCAACTCCCTCGGCAACTCTCTGAACTCCGGGTCGACCTCGACTCCCCGGACTATCGTCTTTGGGACGCTGGGACCATTCCCACTTCCTGAGGAACAAACTGCTCCCTCCAAGAAGCAGAAACTCGCCTCTCAACGTGTCACTACCGTGACACCAAAGGCGAGCACCAGAAGGCCTGAAGCCCGTGGCAGCCCCACGAAGCCTCGACCTGCAACGATCAGGTCTATCCCAAGACTTGGTCCCCAAGACCTTCACCAAAACAAAGAAGGTCCCAAACATCTACCAAGCCAGCATTCCTGGCCCCACTCAAGGAGAACCAGTTCTACCCTCTTGCTTACATGAAAGAGGAGAGACCCATCTCCAACCTGACTCTCAAGTCAACCCAGCATGAGCCGGCTTGTTCCTACAAGCCCAAAATCAGATCATGCATCACAAGGCCTCTACAAGCACCTGCTAAGGCCTACAAACCTGCAGTTCGACCCTTCATCTCTACAGGGGCCGAACTCCAAAAATTCAAAGCTTCGCTGCAACAGGCGAAGGACAGGGTTCGCATCCTGTCCTTGCCCAGCTACAAAGAAGACAGGCTCGGCTGCTGCGCCCGAGGGAGCACATCCTTCATCGTCAAAGCCCAGCCAGAGCTGACCGAAGCTCAAATTGCTCGTCGCATACGCCGCCGCGCGTCGTATCGACAAAAGAGACTAGAGAAGCAAAGGACCCAGCCTCCTACACTTCAAGTCTCTCCCAAATGGGTTCGAAAAAGAAAGACCCAACCAAGTTGCTGCCGTCCATATGGTTGGAAAAAACCAGAAGGCGCCAAAAATCAGCAACAAAAATCCATGTCCGACGTCTGATGACCCGCAGCGTCTCAAGGACAGAAGACATTCAGAAGAATCCCCTGCTCCTTCAAGCAAAGGACAGCAGAGTGATCCTTCCTCAAGCTCTTCTTCAAAAAGAATGAGCCCCAGCTCAGTCACCAGGACAGTTTCTTCGTTCGAATCACGAAGGATGAATGTCTTGGCTACAAATTCTGAGCCACCACCCCGCAATCCACCTCCAGAAGATGCGATCACCCGCATCCAGCAGTTGGAACAGGGCCAGCAGAGGATTGAAACTCTGATGGAAAACCTTCTCCTCGCCTTCCAAAATCAGGCGAACAATGAACCTCCTCCGAATCATCAAGACGACGAGGTAAATAGGAGAAGAAAATGAGTCACGCGCCCTTACCAAAAAGGACGTAGACAGTATCCTCGCCAAAGCAAAAGAAGAGGATATACTCAAGGAGCATGGGATCAAGCCACCATATCCCTTATGGATGGACTCGGTCCCGTTCCCCACCAAATTCAAGCATCCTACTCTCCAAACATATACGGGGAAAGGATCAGCCAGACAGCACGTCATCCACTTCAAGATCCTGACGGGAGCTATCGCGGATCAAGATGCACTCAAGATCCGCCTCTTTGCAAGTACCCTAAAAGGTACGGCCTTCGATTGGTACTCCACTCTGCCGGAGGACTCAATCCAAAACTGGGCCATGCTAGAGACACGCTTCCTGACTCACTTCAAAGGTGAAGATCATCCCGCTACTATGGCTCAGCTGTGCAGCCTAAAACAGGGGGAGAATGAATCAACATATGACTTCATTCACAAGTGGAAAGCAATGGCATACAAATGCTCTGATGTATTGCCACAAGCGTCGCTAGTCGACATCTGCCGAAACAACATGAGAGCCAGAATCCGCTCCATGATCATCGGCAACAAATCAAAAAACCTGGGAGAACTCCTAGAAGCTTCCATGGAAGCTGAAACGGTGATTAAAGACCTCAACAGTCAAAAATCATCAAGAAAAGAGCCAACCGCCATTGCAACCTCTAAACCAAAGAAAAAAGAGGTCCTCAATGTGCAGACCAAGTCAGCTCCTCAGCCACCAAAGAAAGCTGAAAATAAAGTTGCTGGTAAGAGACCTGAACTCTCTGATGCCTTCAAAGAACGAGTAGAGAAGAAATACCCGTTTGATGAAGATGTTGATGAAATCTTCGGGGCTCTTGTGGCAAACGGCAAGCTCACCTTGCCTGAACCAAAAAGACCGGGTGATGTTGGCAAAACCAACGATCCTCGGTACTGTCCATACCACCAGATGATCTCGCATCCTCTCAATCAATGTTTTGTTGTGAGAGAGAAAATAAATGAGATGTGGAAAAACGGAGTCATCACCTTTGATAAAAACTATGGGCCTGCCTCCGTCAACATGGTGACATGTGGACAAACATCAAAATCACCGAAGAAGAAGATCACTACTTCCTTCAAGGTGATAAACTCAATCCAAGCGTCCGAGGAACTGGTTCCTTACCCGACACCAGACGGACAACCGATATGGGTACATCCTGATCTCCTGGAAGATGAAAATTGGGAGGTCGTGAAAACAAAGCCTACAGCTCAACAGCGAAGGCAGGCTAGGAAACATCTCCTCAAGCTCAAACGGCAAGAGAAGACCCAGCCAAAACTAGAGGTCAAAGAAAAGGCAGAGGCTTCCTCTACCGCTTCACTGGAGGTAACAAAAACATCCCTTCCAGAGACTTCAAAGGGGGTAAGGAAATTCACTCTCAGTGATTTCATGCCACCTCAATTCAAAAAAGCCATGCAGGAGGCATCATACTCTTGCAATTCGGTAGTTGGATTCTCCATTGATGGATACGAGTCCAGCGACACCGATGATGGATTCGAATCCAACTACACAGATGAGTGGGAGGAGTCCCTTGAAACAGGAGAATATCTCTCTGATGAGGAATGGGTTCCTGAGTCTCATCTTATGCCAGTAATCTGGTATAACCCCCTACAGCCACAAGGATCCTGGTCTGATGATGAAGAAGACCAAGAGGCTGTACAAGAAAATGCTGCTGACTCAGCACCTCTCATTACTCCAGTGGAAATCAACCATGTTGAGCCACAAAGAGTTGATGAAGAAGAAGATCCGGCTCCCATGCCTGATCTTGAAGAATATGCAAGGATCTTGCAGCGACTTGCTCTAGAACAAGAGCAAGACCGCATCAACGAGCCTCCTCGCAACCCAGAGCCTGAAGTCCCTGAAGACCATCAGGTACATCCTCCCTTAACTCCTGAAAATGGAGAAAATTGCTGGATAGACGATCCTCTTACATCCGAGGATGAGTCTGACTCCGATCAGGCAACGTCTCCCGTCAGAGCTTCCTGTAATGTGATAATTCGGGATTATAGCTCTTCCGAAGCATTGTCTGATGAGAGCACTTACACTCCGGCGACGCCTAGCAATGTATCTTCTGAAGCCACCTCGTCTCACGTGACTTTCACTGAGATGACACCCTCTCAGGTTTCTTCTCCTGAGACTGTGACTTCAAAGTTCACACCCTTCCTGACTGAAGAATTCCCAGCTATTGATGCTTGGGACGATGAATTAGTCAACGAAGAAGAAAGGTTGCTGGATGCTGTTCAGGACTTGTTCCCGGAAAATGCTCCATGCAACACAATCACTGAGGATGGCAACTCTACTGCTGATACATCCTCAGCAAATGAAAAACGACAGCCTCTTGATCCTGAATACAATCTTCCAAATGAAGACCCTTCTCAAGAAGCTCTCGAAGTTGGTAGAGGCACCCGCTCTGGCCGGGACTACCACAAAAATTACAACCAATCTTCCTTTACATATGTAAATCCTTCGGGAAAAGATGTTGTAAGCGCCCCTAGTGGCAACAATGATGAACATGCAGGCCCTAAGGAGGCTTTCAAGTATGACTTGATTGAACACTTCAAGTCACATACCTGCACGTCTGCACATCCTAGATTTGTTGCGAATGTCTCCGCACACTCGTGATAATCTCATCTCGGAATTACAAAAGCTGAATGAGGATGTCGACAAATATGCCCCGCAAGTCCTCCAAATTGAAATGGATTACCGGGTCAAAAACTCAGAAGCCTCCTCAAAGGGAGAAAAGAAGAAAACTGAGGGATCATGCATTGAATGCCTCTCGGTTAAAAAAGCAGCCAGTGCAACCATCGCCTTCACAAAGGACGACCTCCTACTTGGCGAAACCAGGCATAACCGACCCCTGTACTTCACAGGGTATATCAAGGAAATGCCTATGCACAGAGTTCAGATCGACCCAGGTTCTGCACTCAACCTCATCTCCACATCGGCTCTTGAAGAGTTGGGCATCCCACCCAGCAAGCTGAGCCACACATCTGTATCTATCTTTGGATACGATGGGAGTACTCAAAGGCCTATCGGCAAAATCAGGTTCAAGTTGCAGATCGGTGATCTTATCTCTGAGGTCACAGTGTATGCAATAAAAACCCCTTCATGCTACAACATCCTTCTCGGACGCCCTTGGATCCACGAGAATGGTGTTGTCCCTTCAACTCTACATCAATGCATCAAGTTTGTTGGCGACGACGGCATGATACATCGAGTCTTTGCGGACAGAAAACCCTTCAAAGGTAAAGAAGTCCACTTCGCAGACTCACAAATGTATGAAGGTGAAAAAGAAGAAGAGGAGAAGCACACAGCATCCTTTGCCGAAAATCTCCAGAAAGATAAAGGCAAAGCTCCTCAACAATCACCGGAAGAAAACAAACCATCCGGTAAATCTGAAGAGAGCATTCAAACTCCCTTCATCATCTCCCTCAAACCTTCAAAGCCTTTGGTCATCACAACTAAAGTAAAGAAGGCAAAGCAAAAGCCTGGGGGCAAATTTGTTGTCTCTTTCGTATCTATCATGCAAGACACGGACTCGGATTCAGAGCCGGAAGACGATACATCGTCAAGCCAAGCTGACACTCAGTAAGTTCAGCCTGCTCTCACTCCAATGGAGATAACTTCTGACATAGAAGATCCTACGTCAGCTTCCTTCGTTGTTCCAGCAACTTCAGCAAAGGAAAAGCCGATCTTCTTCCATAGATCGGATGCTTCTTCATCAAACTCCATGCTTGAACCTTTCCAAAATAAAGGTATGCCTCAACTATCCTTATACAGTTCTGTGGCACAAGCTATTATGAAGAAAATGGGCTATGACGCTCAAAACCCAGTCGGTTTGGGAGAAGGACGCGGTATTCTCATGCCATTGGGGCCCGTCTTGACCAAAAGCCAGCTGGAAGATTGGAGACTCTACGGCTATGTAGAAAAGTCTTCACACGGGTTAGGGTATGATCCTGACACTCCCTTGAGACAGTTGACACAAAGGCTTAAAAGTCAATATACTGACCAAGCCTCAACTTCTCAAGTCCATGAAGACATCGATCTCCCTGGATATCTCTTTGATGAGTCACCTGACAAAGATCCAGGAAGCTCATCCAATTGGCACGATTTCTCCGAAAATGAAGAGGAGTTGTCCGATGGCACAGACGTGTGGACTTCTGACCCAGAAGAACCCTCATCTCCAAAAGAAGTAGCCTACTTCGACCCGGTTTCAACAGGCGATTGGGATCATCTCATAGCAAGCCTTGGGAAAATTACCGATCAAGAAGACCCGTGGAAAGGAACAAAACCTTGGTCTGGAAATGCCTTTGAAAACCCGGAAGGTTTCGTTGAGCTGGAAGCCTCCGAAAATATTGTGGAGGAACCACCTTCGAACCTTCCAACAGAAGATCCTGTTCAAAAGATAGACTTGGGAACACCAGATAACCCACGTCCTGTATTCATAAGCAAGAATATAAAGGATGATGAGTTACCCGAGTATATCGCCTTTCTTCGTGAGTTCGTTGATTGCTTTGCATGGTCTTACGCTGAAATGCCAGGCTTAGACCCCAAAATAGCAGTTCACAAACTCAATCTTCAAGAAGACATCAAGCCTGTCAAGCAAGGCCAAAGAAGATTCCGTCCAGATGTGATGGATAAAATTGAACAAGAAGTTCAAAAACTCAAAAGCGTCGGCTTCATCCGTGAGGAACAACATCCTGAATGGTTGGCCAACATTGTCCCCGTGACAAAGAAAAATGGGCAGATCAGGGTCTGTATTGACTATAGAGACCTGAATGGCGCATGCCCTAAAGATGAATTTCCGCTCCCCATACCAGAGGTAATGATCGATAATACCTGTGGATTCGAGCGAATGACATTCATGGATGGTTTCTCTGGCTACAATCAGATAAAGATGCATCCTGAAGATGAAAAACATACATCTTTTCGGACCCCATTTGGCGTGTATTGCTACACTGTCATGCCATTTGGTCTGAAAAATGCTGGTGCCATATATCAGAGGGCTATGATGAAAATATTCCAAGATATGCAGCACAAGACGGTTGAATGTTACGTTGATGACCTCGCCGTCAAAAGCAAAAGAAAAGAAGATCATCTCGAAAACCTTCGAGAAGTCTTCCTCCGGCTTCGCAAACACAAACTGCGAATGAATCCTTTGAAATGCTTCTTCGGCGTCTCGTCGGGTAAGTTCCTCGGATTCTTAGTTCGGAAAGCTGGAATAGAGCTTGACCCCATAAAAGTCAAAGCCATTCTAGAAATGCCCTCTCCAAGAACCTTGAGAGAACTCAAAGGGCTTCAAGGGAGATTAGCCTACATCAGACGGTTCATCTCCAATCTTTCGGGGAAATGCCGTCCATTCTCCCGATTGATGAAAAAAGGTGTAAACTTTGTCTGGGATGCTGACTGTGAAGCTGCTTTCCAAGACATCTAGTCATACCTGACAAAACCTCCAGTGTTAGCTGCTCCTACCACTGGAAAACCATTCATCTTGTACACAAGAGCCCTTGATCACTCTTTGGGAGCTTTGCTTGCGCAATAAAATGATCAAAGAAAAGAAGCTGCTCTATATTACCTCAGCCGCATGCTAGTAGGTGCAGAGCATCGCTACTCTCCAGTCGAAAAAAGAATGTCTTGCAGTGATGTTCGCCGTACAAAAGCTGCGTCACTACTTGCTTTCCAACACAGTATACCTGGTCTCGAGGGTCAACCTTTTGAAGGTCCTTGTCACAAAGGTAGGTTCTCTCAATGCTCGACTGGCAAAATGGTCCATCCTTCTGTCACAATTTGATATTAGGTATGTACTACAAAAAGCAATCAAAGGGCAAGCTCTAGCGGACTTCCTCGCAGAGCATCCATTGCCTAAAGATTCTCCGCTCAGAGATGATCTCCCAGACGAACCAGTCTACAATGTGGAGACTTTCTCACAAAGTGCCTCCTGGGACATGTACTTTGACGGTGCAACCAGGACGAATGAAAAAAGACAGCTGATCTCGGGAGTTGGCATCCTCTTTGTTAGCCCCGACAAATACATGATTCCACACGCTTTCTCGCTACTGGAACCATGCACAAACAATGCAGCTGAATATCAAGCTCTAATCTTAGGATTGGAACTCGCCATCGAATCCGGTATCACCATGCTGGAAGTCTTTGGAGACTCTCAACTGATCGTCAACCAGATGAATCAGAAATTTGAAGTCAGGAAGCCAGATTTGCTGCCTTACTACAACAAGGCACAATCACTTCTGCAAAAGTTTGACATCTGTCACATCACCCACATTCGTAGAGGTGAAAACATACGTGCAGATGCCCTAGCCGGACTTGCCGCATCCATGGCAATCCAGGAAGGGGAAAACATGCAAATCACAGTGTGCGAAAGAAGAATCCTTCCTCCTCTTAACACACACCAAGCAGTTGCTGAATGCCACCAAGTGGTCGGAAGTCGGATTTCAATCCTTCAAACTTCAATCGGCGACTGGAGGGATCCGTTCATTGATTACATTATGTTCGGAATCCTACCTGAAGATCCAAAAGAACAGGGTAAGCATCCAAAGGCGAACCCCAAGCTTTCATTTGGATATTCCTTCAAAAATCCTTTACAGAAATCCTTCAACGGAGTACTTCTACGCTGCTTGTCATAATAAGAGGCTGAAGAAACACTCAAAGAAGTTCATGCTGGTCTTTGCGGAGCTCATCAAGCTGGACCTAAGCTCTATGATCAGATAAAAAGGTTAGGATCTTACTGGCCTACCATGGTAGCTGACGCAATGCAATTTACTAAGCGCTGCCAACAATGCCAAGTTCATGGAGATTACATTCACATGCCTCCAGAATGGCTGCATCCTACAGCGATCTCATGGCCTTTCGAAGCCTGGGGTATGGACATCATAGGTCCTATTTCTCCCCCTTCGAGCAAAGGTCATCGCTTCATCTTCGCCGTTACGGATTATTTCTCCAAGTGGTCAGAAGCATTTGCGTTTAACGAAATGAAGACCTCATCAGTCCTTCAGTTCCTGCGCACCAACATCATTTGTCGTTTCGGCATACCCAAAAGATTCGTCCATGATAACGGACCACAGTTCCGGGATCATCGATTCTACAGGTTCTGCGGCAAATACAAAATCCAAAGCTGTCCTTCGACTCCATACAATCCGGCAGCAAACGGGTTAGCAGAAGCTTTCAACAAGACACTCTGCAAAATCCTCAAAAAAATGGTTTCTAGTCACAAAAGAGACTGGAGCGATAAAACGTCTGAAGATTTGTGGGCCTATCGAACCACCGTTCGAGGACCAACCCATAACACACCATTCTCCTTGGTCTATGGATGCGAAGCTGTCGTACCCTTGGAAGTACAAATTCCTTCCTTGAGGGTATCCTTGCAAAATGACATGACTCAAGAAAGCAATGTCAAATTGCGACTCCATGAGCTGGACAATCTCGATGAGAGACGGCTCGAAGCTCAACAAAGCATTGAACTTTACCAAGCACGCATGGCAGGATCTTTCGATAAAAAGGTCAGGCAACGCGCCTACAAAAAGAGTGACTTGGTTCTTGCGGTAAAAAGACCAATGGTCTTCGCTCACAAGTCCAAAGGCAAATTTGAGCCAAAATGGGAGGGACCCTACGTCATCGACAAGGTTTTCTCCAACGGCGCATACGCACTCCTAAACATGGAAGGTGACAGATGTATGCTGCCCATCAACTGACAAGTTCTTAAAGCGGTACTACCCTTGAAGACTTACCCAACTGGGTAAGAGCAATGCCTGTACGGCCAAAACCGGTTTCCAGGTACACGCTCAGCTAAACCCACCCTTTTTTTAGAATTTTCATATCAAATGTTGAAATTTCTAGAAATTTAAAACAATGCTTACTTTCATCGTTTCATTGTTAAAAAAAAAAATATATCCAAGTTTAGGAACCTTTCCCTAACTTGACCAAAATTTTCAACCCTTGAACCCAAAATTCATGGTTTGAAACAAAATCCGGATTCAGGGATTTCCACCCTAGTCCACCCTGCCTTTTACCGCCAAAATGGTTTTAGGTCAAAACTTATGACCCTCGTGTCTTTAAATAAAAAGAAATGGTTTTTCAAAAAACCACGAGGAAGCGACGCTTAGTCGATACTCGCACAAATCGGAAGCATACGAACCACGTTCAACACTTCCAAAATCGTAGGGAAGCGACATTTCGTCGGTACTTGCAAAATCCAAAACTGTGGAGATGCAACATTTCAGTTGATATCCACAACCCAAATTTCAAAGGTTCGAAAAAACCTAAAAAACTGTGGAGACGCAACATTTCAGTTGATATCCACAACCCAAATTTCAAAGGTTCGAAAAAACCTAAAAACCATGGAGACGCAACATTTCAGTTGATATCCATAACCCAAAGGTTCGAGAAAACCACAAATTTAAAAAATCATGGGGAAACGACATCAAGTCAGTACCCGCAAAACCAAAATTTTTGAAAAGCAAGGATGCGACATTCCATCGATACTTGCACCCAAATCCGCGAGGATGCGACATTCCATCGATACTCACAACCGAATGAACAAGGATGCGACATTCCATCGATACTTGCAAGAACATTCAGCAGGGAGGTGACTTTTAGTCGATACTTGCATTTTTTGAAAACCAAACCGGCTATAAATGCCATCAAAATAGGCTATAAATGCCACAAACCGGCTATCAATGCCACCAGAACAAAACCGGCTATCAATGCCACAAACAAAAAACTTGGATTTCAGAAAAAAACCGGCTATCAATGCCACCAAAACAAAACAGGCTATCAATGCCACCAAAACAAAACCGACTATCAATGCCACAAATCGGCTATCAATGCCACCAAAACTGGCTATAGATGCCACACAAAAAAAAAAACTCGGCTATCAATGCCACAAAAAAAGAAGCTGGCTCTCATGCCAAAATTGGCTTCCATGCCACAAACAAAAACCTGGCTTCCATGCCAAAACAATCATTTGACAAAAGATTTTCACAAAATGACAACCTTTTGATCAAATCCCATTTAGCAATTACTTTTATCACAAAAAGATTCAAGTGAGCGTAGGGATAACAAAAAAAAAAGAGAAAGTGTTCACAAGCACTACAAAAAAAGAGTACCAAAAAAATACATGTGGTACCAAAAAAAAAAAAAGAAAGTGTTCACAAGCACTACAAAAAATAAGTACCAAAAAAAAAATAATACAAGTGGTACCAAAAAAGAGAAAAGGGGATAGTTTCTTTTATAAAAAAAAAAAAAACAGAAGCTCAATCAAAAATGGTCTCCAGCCAAGAGTTCAGCTCCTTAAGCAAGCTTTTGGCCTCATCCGTCAAGGATTCCAAGGCACGCTTCTTGAGGAACCTGCCATGAGATGCTGGGGTGGGCTGTAACCCTTCTTTCGCACCAGGAAGCTTCCCCCGAGCGGTTTTCCATTATTTGTTCTCATCAGACTTCCTTTTGAGAACTCGATTGGCATCCGCAACCCGGTGAATCAGAGCAGTCTCCCTTTCACGAGCCTCTGTTATTTCAGTCCACTTGGCAGCGACTTGTGCCTGCAATTGCTCTAGACGTTTCCTGGCCTCATCGACCTCCCTATCAAGGATGTTAAGGTCATGTGTCAGCCCAATGATGGTTAGCTCTTCTAAGTTCTTCTCTCGGACTGCCTGCTTCCTGCTTTCTGTAGCCTCATCCAGGTTAGATTGAGCCTTATCCGCAGGGTCCAAGAACATCTCCTTGAAGAACTGATCGTCAGGAAAACCCATGGTCTCAAACCACTTGTCACCCAGCTCAATGATCCTATCAACGATCGCCCTGGCACTTGTGACATCCAGATCAGCTTCTTCGGCATCACCGAGAATCTCACGCACATGCTGGATCATCCAAAATCCGGCATCTAAGTGCCCAGAAAGCAGAGTCTCAATCCAAGAGCTCAGAACTCGCACCACCACCTTCTTCGCAAAAAGAAGAGATGGCCCAGCTGAAGATTCGCCCAACTCCGTTGGTCGGCCGCTCATATCATCATCTGTTGGAAGAGTAACAAAAGAACTCTTTCCAGTTGAAGCTGCTCCTGCTCGGGAAGGAATCTCAGCACGAGGTATCTCCTCAACATTGTCAGAACTGGTCCCAGGAGTCTCTACCTCTGGATCAACCTCTGGCATCCCTTGCTCTGGTTCTGAAGGAAGCGACGGACCCTCCTCTGTCACTTCAAAACCTGCCAAAGAAACACAAAAAGGTATGAATATGATCCTGTTTGAAAATCATTATCAGGGTTATAACTACAAAATACCTTCTTCGACGACTGGCGGAACACTTTCCTCCTACATGAACTCATTGGAAGCATCATCAACATTTGCGTCCATCGAGGGTTCAAAGTCATCGGAATCCTGTGGCAAGTCAGCTGGCAAGAAATGTGTTAACAAACCAAGTCACAGACAAAAAAAAAAGAAAAAAAAAGCAAAAGAAGTCGTACCAATTAGAGATTCTGGATTCACTCCAGAGTCCCTCGGTTCTTCTTCAGGTGCCTCGACAGGATCCGTCACCACCTCATCGACTGGAACCTCAGGCATCACCAAGTCTTCCTCTGCTAAAAAAAAACAGAGAAAAGCAGAAAACAAGAAGCAAATCATAACATGGAAAAAATCCCATGAAAACAAATGGAAAGAGAAAAAGGAAGAATCATACCTTCACCGACGGTCTCTTCTTCTCGGCTTCTCTTCTCTGGAGGCTCGTCAGCATCCACTGGCACATCCTCATTGATAGTAAGAGGAACTTCCAAGTCAGGAGAGTCCTCATGCTGCCCCTTGCTGCGATGATGACTCCTCCTCCTCTTACCTTTGCGGGCTCGCTTCTTAGAGGAACCTGCCCCGCTGTCAGAGTCAGGTTTGCCACTCGACTCATCACTGGATGGTCTGCTCTTGCCAGTAGACTCCACGGAAGCTTGCCTCTGTGCCGCTTGCATCCAAGCACCAAGTTCGGCTTCCTCCTGTTCTAGCTGCTCCAAAGCCTCATCAGGTATTTCTCGAACAGCTTCAGAACCGATGACGCCCTGGTCACCGAGAAAGCCTATCTTGTGCTTCTCTCCAGAAAGGAAGGCCCAAACTTCCTCTCGCCGGACGCCATCCGACTTTCCAAGGCCCTTTCCAGATGCCAGCTTCACATCAAGCTCCTTCTTGGAAAGCCCCCGATATGCCGAAAAGCTCTCCGCGAACCACTTCGCAAAGCCGGCAGTCCGGGAAGTCAGCAACATAGGATAAGAAATCATGGCTGTAGTGTCTTCAGCACTATAAAAAGCCCATGCATTTCTCCCGTCCTGTAAGCCTCCAAAGCGCTTCACCATGCTTGAATGCGCTCCAACAACGCCTTGAGAAAAGCCCAGCTGCAAAGCAAAGCGAGAGGGTACATACGGCTGGATGTCAACGAAAAGATGTCTACGGTACACCATCGTGCCGACACGTATGCTGAAAAGTCACTCTCTCTCTGCATTCGTCAAGGAATAATGCCTTCCCGACCCCGCCCTGGTAGAGTCTCGGGAGGCACCAAAATCAAAAGCCTTCTTCCGTAACTCCGGAGAAAGCTTCACTGAAAACTGCCCCATCTCGACGTCCCTGAACCGTCGGATCCTCATGCGGGCAAACAAAAGTGATTCGGACATGGCTTTGCCCTTAGCCAGTCGAATCATCAGAGGATCATCATCCTGTGCAGCACCCAGCCGGTGGAAGCCAGGACAGTGGTATACATACCACGAATAAAAGATATGGGCTGAAAATACCCTATTCATGGGAAGCCCAAGCCGAACCAAAAAAGCAGCAGCCTGCAGTTCGGTACACAGGTAGGAGTAAAGAGCTGGCACCAAAGCAAGCTGCTCTCCAAACGCCGTCTGACAAGCCGGAAAAATACAATGCGGCCTGATGTGCATTCCATCTCCTCCAGCAAAAATAGCCTCACCAAGCCAATAAGTGAGGTTAACAGCGAGATCTCTCCGCAGTGCAATGCCAGGACATATGGCGTTTGTACTGGCACAGAAATCTCTCAACTCTTCTTGCATGGCCAAGATCTTCTTTGAACTTGGATCCTGAGCTCCGGCTTCCTGGGTCACGCTATCAGAAGACTCCCTGCTATAAAAAAAGTTGGGGAATGAAGAGCTAGAACTCTTCCAACTGCTGGATCTAACTTTCAAACCCTCCTTCTCCTTCAAAAAATCGTAGAAGGCGACGAGTTGAAAGTACAGAAGCCTGAACTCCTCAGACTGCCCCTCGAGGACGCTATCAATCGGCATAAACTCCTCATAGAGTTTGCCGAGGATGGGCAATCCAGTAATGGCGCTCAGCTCCTTCAAAGAAAAACCAATCTCGCCATTCGTCACAACGAAGGTATTGGTTTGTGGGAGGAATGATTCCAGCATAGCCATGAAAGCCTCGTCGGAAAAGATCACGGTCTCCCTAAAGGCGCGGACCGCATCAAAAATCCCGGCTTCCTTCAACACGGCACTACCAATCAGCAGGACGCGATCAGTCCACGGCTTCCACTCGGAGTCAGCATTGAAACGGCCACGAAGTCGAAAAGGCTTGATCCAATTGTTGCCGTCACCGCTGAAAATACCAAGGCCCACCGGTCCCAAATCGACCGATGGATAATCAGAGCCCTGGTAGCCGCTGGATGGCATCAACAGGTCCATGTCAACAGGCGACCTCTCCGTATATCCAGGAGAACCGCCAACAAAAACCCCGGTCTTGATTACATTTGTCCTTCTCACCCAGCTTGGAGGATCTTCCCTCTTAGAGCACGTGGGGGCAAGGCTCAGAATCGAGGCGGTGCGATCAAACGTCGATCGGGTAGCAACAGTCTTCTTCTCACCATCTGCTGTGAAAGAAAACTGAAAACATCTCCTCTGGTATGTCATGTCATCAGGGACTGCATCACCAAAGAAGAAGGTAGGCTTGGGCAAAACGCTCTGATCTTTCATCACCCATGGACGACTGCTTACCATGATCTTATAGAATTCCTCTCCCTTGAGAGTAATCAGTCGCTGCCTCATCTCATCTCTGTTGAGGGAGTCGCACTCTTCCAGATTTCTCTCAACATACTGGACCTTCTCAAAGGCCTGCTGAACGGCCGGATTAGAAGATCTAGAAGATCGACGAGGTACGCTTGTAGCAGGCTCTTTACCCTTGTTCGTTCTGGAGGAACCACCTGAAAAGGATGGAAAAGAAAAAGATCAAACATCAAGATGACAGAATCTCGCTAAAAAAAATCTGGCGAAATTTTGACATGATGACGGGGCAATTCCGAAGAAAAGGAACTATCCCGAAAGAAATAGAAAGCTTGAAGATGGGCTCAACATCGCTGCGAGCTCCGAAACTCCAAACTTTCGAAACCTCAAAGTCTCCGCAAAATCCGGAAGGGCTCAACATCGCTGCGAGCTCCAAATTCCCAAAATTGCGAAAACCTTCAGGTATGCTATCACATCATGCTACAAATTTAATTTACAATTGAATGCATGCATGAACATCTAGGTTTGCAAAAAAAAAAAAGGGGTATTATCATGATGAGCAAAAGAAAAAAAAGAAAAGAAACTTTCTCAAAAAAAAGAGGGGAAAGAAAACAAAAAAAAAAGAAAAGAAGAAAAAAAAAGGGGCTGGCCCACTGGCCACGTGGCCGTACGGCCAGATCCATACGGATCTGTCCGCACGGCCCACAAACAAAAAAAAAACATGAAAAAAAAAGAAAGAAGAAAAGAAAAGAAAAAACGTGTGAAAAAAAAGGGAAAACACGTGAAAAAAAAAAGAAAAGAAAAGAAAGAAACAAAAACAAGAAAGAACTTTTTTTCCTACAATGGAGTTTTCTTGAAAGAGGGAACTTACTTGAAGCCATTGATGGAGAAGAAGAAGAAAAGTCTTGAAGATCTTGAAGAAGAAGAACTCTTGGTCTTGAAGCCCTCTTGAGATTATTGCAAAAGAAAGTAATAAGAGCAAGCGATCCAACCTCCTCCTTGCTTTTATAGAAGAGAGCAAACTAAAGAAGGAAAGAAGAAAGAGATAAGTGTTACTAATTAGTAACCTTACCAAAAGAAAGAGATTAGAAAGATTCTTTCCCAAAAGAAAGATATCTTGAGGGATTCTCTCCCAAAAAGAAATCAATGAGAGATTTTCTCCTAAAAGATAGGATCGATGAAGGATTCTTTCCCAAAAGAAAGATATCTTGAGATATTCTATCCCAAAATAAAGGGAATATGAGAGATTCTCTCCAAGTAAAGTTATTCTTAGATATTCTCTATCCAAATGAGATATTTTTGGATATTCTTTACAAAAATGACACCATATGAGATCTAAGCCATTTCAAAAGCTTAAGGTCCCATGGGTTAGCCCATATGAGCCAGGTTTGACCACCTAGGCACACAAAAAAAAAAAATTTTGGGCTTTTAGTCAAAGAGAAATCCCTCTTACCAAGAGCATACAAAAATGGTTCCATGCCTCTTTTGAGTTGATTCAACCATACAAAGAAAATTCCAAGCCCCATGAGCTTCCAAAAATCAAACCATCCAGCCTCATCTACCAAATTGAGCCAAAATCTTGAAATTGACATTCCACAAAAATCAAACCAAATCCTAGTCCCCTAACTTGCCACATACAGCTTGTTAGGTCACAAGACCAAAACCAAAAACCAAAACCTGATCCCCTAACTTGCCACATACAGCCTGTTAGGTCACAAGATCAAAACCAAAATTGATCCCCAACATTCCACATACAGCTTGTTGGGTCACACGATCAAAACCAAACCCGACCCCCTAACCTGCCACATACAGCCTGTTAGGTCACAAGGTCAAAACCCAAATCCACATCCTTGATGTCATCTTCAAAACTTTGCCTCGAGATGGTACGTGATCCCTTTCACTACCATAAAATTCCCTTGGAAGCTCAAAAGGCTACAAATACCAAAAAGAAAGACTGCTCAAAGACTCTTGGTCAAGTCACAGGCTCTCCTTCAAAAATCTCTTCGAGGCACATCGACTACAAAAGTTAAGCAACTCGTCGCTGTACCTCGAGGGGGCATTTGTTGACACCAAAAAATGTTACTTTGCCTCTTCAAGATCCAAAGAGCTACATGAAGTCGCAACCTGCCATAAATAGGCAATGCTACTTCCAAAAATCAAATCTTGTCAGAATCAAACAAAAACTGCAAGATCCTTCAAGACAGCCAAAAGAGGAGTACACTAGAAGTTTCGGGCCATTTCAAAATCATTTGGCCTAACTTCGCTTCTCCGACATCCGAAAAGGAGCTCTAGGCGGCAAAAGCATTGGAGACACCAAATCTTCGATCAGAGCCGATGGATGGTCTCAAAATACTTTCAAAAGGCTCCACGTCAAGTTCCGAGTCAAACCGACAACGTTTGACCCTACATCAACCCTCGAACAGATAAATCAAGCCTCTCGGCGGCGAGAACCACCGAGGCCATTACTCATCAGATAGAGCACATGGACGGCTTCAAAATGCTTATAAAGGGCTACACGTCAAATTTCAGGTCATTTCAACAACATTTTACCATAGTTTGACGCTCGGAAGTCAAATCAGGTCTCTCGGCGGCAAAGCTCTCCAGGACCATGATTTCCAAGACAGAGCCTATGGATCATCTTAAAATGACTCCAATAGGTTCCCTGTCAAATTTCAAGTCAATCGGACATCGGTTGACCGCACATCATACTGCGACATCTTCATCGCGACAAAAGCGAGTCTACTGGTGATAGGACCCCAAACGGCTTCAAAACTCAAACAAAAGCCTATGGTTGGTCTTATTTATTGCTCAGGAGGCTTCACACCAAATTTCAAGTCATTTGGACATCGTTTGACCCAGTTTCAGCTTTTGACGGAAAATCGGCAGCTCTGCGCTACAAAGTCTTCGGCTTTCTCAGGAAATTGGAAACTTTGAAAAATAAAATGCAAGGATTCTCATCAGGTTTCCTACAAAGAAATCAGGCCAATAAATGGTCAAAATTTCAAGGAAAAATACAGAAGAAAAAAGAATCGAAAAACAGCAAAAACGGACACAAAACGGGACACAAAGGGGGAAAACCCCCCAGGGTCACCGGCGACCTTGGAGCCCGGGGTCGCCGGGAAGGCCCCGGAAACCCCGGTTTTCGCCGTTTTTTAGCGATTCGAAGCGCCCAGCCTCTGGTACTTTCCAAAATTCATGCTTTTGAGACACCAAATCCTCTGACATCCGTCCAAAACATGGGTCAATCATCAAGAGTATCGAAAACAATATTGATCGCCACCGGTCAACCAAAAAAAGTATGCTTTCTACCCGACCGATCGAGAAATCGACAGGACAGATGGCACCGACCCGCTGTTGGCAACAAACACCTGAAATTACATGGTCATCTGATGTCGATCTACATGAAGATCCATCGATGATCATCGCCAGAAGAATCCCAAAAGACACGGTACGGCCCGCGACTCTTCAACTGCTCGGCGACCACTTAATGCGATTAATTGACTAGCTTTATTACAGTCATTAATCCATTTCTTTGGACGGACCGATCAGAAGCAAGCATCCGGGAGTTACAAGTCAAGAGATTTATGGCATTTAACCCATGAAACTCCTCCCATCATGGCGATTAAAGGCGATTAAATGCCCTCAATCTCCTCCGGCCAATCAGAAGCCAAGAAAAAGGAGTTGCAAAATAAAGAATTCAATTCTGTAACTCCTCCCTTTATGTAGCTTTATGACAATCAAAGCTCATAAACCCTCCTAAATGGCTACCTAAAAGCCTATAAATAGGAGAGCTCTCCAAGAAGAAAGGATCATCAGAAAAAAGCACAAACACACAGACAGACAAAGCACAGAAATCCAGAGAAAGAAAAAAGAGAAAAAACTCTGTGGAAGTTCTACACCGACCACCGCAACAAGGTGACAAAAGTCCCTTGGGGGGTACCCCCCCCCAAGGTCCTTGCCTTCTCCTTCTGCCGCCAATGGCTTAGACATGGCTTTTCAAGCCCGTCTACTCGGCTTTTCATTGGACATAGGACCTTCTTTTGGTCTTTGTTCTCTAAAAACCTGAGGTTATAGCCAAGCCAAGAAAATCAATAGCATCCTCTGTTCTCATCTGCATGGATGATGGCGAAGCCCACATATGGCTTGCGACCGCCAATCTAAACGGGTCCCCCACGATCTCCTGAGAAGTTAGATCCTCCTTTTCTTGCTTTTCATTGTAGTTTGTATTTTTTCAAAAGAGACAAAAATCACAACTCTTGTCTTTCATTATTGATAAGGATTGTAAATCGGCTATAAACGCCAAAATCGGCTATAAACGCCAAAAATCGGCTATAAATGCCAAAAAAATCGCCTTTCACGGCAAACCAAGAAAAATGTCTCTTTTTTTAAATATATGTGCAATGGAAAACTTGAAAGAAGTTGATTTCCTTTTTACTTGCGAAGGTTGATCTCCGGATCACCACTTGCAATTCCAAGTAAAATAGAAAATCTGGCACACCCTCACAAAAAAAGAAATGTTGATGCACGCCCCTGCCCCCCGGTTACGAAAGGGTCGGAACCAAACGGACTCCCACGTCCGCCGACCTCGGTAGGAACCGAGCAGGAGCGCGGTCCATCAATTACATTTATTTTGGAAAAACTAAATGTATATAATATTAAGAAAAAAATTTTATCTGTAACTTTAGATAATGCCAGTAATAATACAGTGGCTATTGAATTAATGAGAATGCATATACTACTTGCAACTTTGATAGATAGTTTTATCTTTCAAAATAGATGTGTATGTCACATCTTAAATCTTATTGCAAATGTTTGCTTAAAGCATATTGTAAGTTACACAGATGCTATTAAAGACATTGCTGGATATGTTTTCTGCTTCGCACAAAGAAGACAATTGTATGCCTAAATATGTGCGAGGCAAGGCGTATCAGCTATTAAAATGCCTAAAGAGGTAAAATATAGATGGAATTCTATGTATGATTTGTTAAACAAGGCATTTTCTCGAAAAACTGTTTTGAATGAATTTTGTGTTTTTCATGCACAAGATTTGATGATTAGTGATGAACATTGGGAGTTATGTGCCGATATAAGAGATTTATTAGAAGCTTTTTATACTTCAACATTATTTTTTTCCTGGATATATTATCCCACATCTAATGAAGCTTTTTAAAATTAATTTAAAATTCAGTAGATTTAGAGATCATTTTTTACTGAGTAGCACAATTAGAGACATGGAAGAGAATTTTAATAAATATTGGAAAGAGGCTCCAATGACGTTTTCTTTAGCTGTTGTATTTGATCATAAGTTAAAATTAAGTGGTGTACAGTTTTTTATTGATGGAATAAATAAAAATATGAATTATATAGATTTAAATGCTTTTTCAAATATAAGGGCAAATTTACAAGCACTTTTTTCAATTTTATTGCGAGCAAATGGGTACAATTGGGCTTAGTATGGGCCATTCAAAAGTCCAGTAAATAGGTGTTGGTGAGTGGGATGTGTGGTATTCTTCCCTGTCCACGGGCATGACATCCAACTCAAGCTCAAGTAACACTGTGACGGAGTTATCATCGTATCTTGATGTCGGTGTAATACGGGTGCAGGATGTATCTAGTTTTGACCTTTTAGCCTAGTGGAAGCAATAAGAAATCGTTTATTCAGTGTTGGCCACCATGGCTCGTGATCTATTGACTATTCCTATGTCTTCTGTAGCAACAGAACATGCTTTTAGTGCAGGTGGACATATAGTAGATGACAGAAGAACAAATCTAACTAAAGAAACGGTCGAGTGTTGTGTTTGTCTAGGAGACTGGTATTTGGCAGATAAGAGGAAGTAGGAGTTGACATCAATGGAAGATTATGATCTACTAGAATACATTAGTGGACTACAAATATGGTTTTTTACTTTTTCCTTCATTGTAATTTGTAATTATATAAGTTTTTCATTTTTATTTTCTAAAAAGATTGTAAGGTTTTGAAGGTAATAATATTTAGAAACCTTCAAGAAGTTAAGATCCAAATAGTTCTCTTCTCAGTGGAGTAGGTCGAATTTGACCGAACCACTTAAATATCTTTGTCATTTTCCGTGCTTGTGTTCTAATTTTTATTTTTTAATACTGATAAAAAAAAAAAATTCATATATAGCACTTAAGTAATATGTGAGTAAATATCTATAAATTATTTTGAACCACTCAATCATTTGTTAAATGTTTGTATAAGTTTGAGGGTTTTTTTCTATCAGGAAAAAAAAAAAGCACGCCTGGCCCGCAAGCCCGCTCCAGCCCGCCCCAATGCGGGCCGTGCCAGGGTTTTTCCCTGGCGGGCCGTGCCGTGCCAGCCCGCTAGCTGGGATGGGCTGTGCCGGCACGGCCCGTTTGATAACAAACTGTAATAGGCAAGGGAACTATTGTAAAACTTGTCTCACTAAATAGAGAACAATACTAGTATACTAGTAATGATAACTGCATTATAGCACGCAACCAATAAATCCATCCCATGGTTTCATATGATTAGTGACCTGAGTATGGATCTTTGAAATGACCAGCATGTGTCATATGGATTTATGCAAAGCAAATTATCTGCGCAAAACCCTTTAATTTGATGGAGAGACCACACTTATTAAACTAAAAGGCCTAAAATAGGCTTTTGCGTAGTTTTAGAACTGGCCAAATTTCACTACAGTGAGTAGAGCATTGGTAGATTGATAACACGTGGAACACACTATTATAATCTAACAGCATACTTTGTACTCAATTAAAGTCAACTTTTGCCAAATTCTACAACAAGGTGAGATAATTGTTTTGAACAATTTAGAATTTAGCAGGTAGGCCATATAGTGAATTAATGGCCGCAGATAGAAGATCCAGATTCATGATGGTTTTGAAGAATCACGTCTGATAATAGCATGCAAAGAACTGCAAACCACCATAACACCCCAACCCAACCAACCACCAACAATTGCTCTTCCAAATTATTATTAAAAAAAAAATAAAGGAAAAACCACAAGACAGGAAAAGAAGCAAGATATGTCTACATTGTTTAATATCCTTTTTCTATACCACCGCCACTAACTAATATTGTGTTGCAAATATTCAAATATCATCAACAAAAATTTCACATCAGACTTTAATGCTTCTCTCATCTATACTCAAGAATCTTTCATCTACCAGAACCCAAATCACTCCAACATATGAGTCCTTTTGCGACGTTTACAAGCGTAGCAATAGAAACTAAAAGCGTTGCAAACAATTATCAGCAACGGTTTTGAAAGCGTCGATGTGCGGTTGCAGTAGATGCCGACGCAGAAGATAACTAACGACGGTACAAAGCATTGCAAAAGGCATATGCGTCAACAACGGAATTAAGCGTTGCTAAAAGCACTAAAAGTGTCGCTGGTTAATTTTTTTTCTTATTTTGATAATGTAGGGGGAACTTCTCAATCTCTTATAGCCCCGCCCTCCCCCCAGCCATTTATGCGAGCCTATGGCCGCTTCTACGAACCGAGGGGCCCTACTAGGGCTCATTTGTTTATTTAGTCTCCTAAGGGGCCCTACTAGGGCTCATTTGTTTATTTGGTCTCCCGCTTTTGGTGAGGAGATAGCCTCTCCAGGACTCGATCCTCAGACCTCTCCCTTTAAGAGAATATCTGGGTCTTACCTGGTACCACATGAGCTAGCCCTCGGTTCGTAGAAGCGGCCACATGCTCGCATAAATGGCTGGGGGGAGGGCGGGGCTATAAGAGATTGAGAAGTTCCCCCTACAGATAATTTCCATTAAAATATGTTTCCCGACGCTTTTAAGAGTTGTAAAAGGTTCACTAACTGCAACGTTTTTGTATCTGTTGCTGATTGTGTACTTTGGCTACGGTCTGTAAGCGTTGGTGATGTTATACTACTTGCTACGCTTTGTTACCGTTGGTAAAGTACTATTATATGCAACCCTTCTAAAGATTGTAAAAGTACCATTTGCGTGCACTTATATTATTTTCTAGAAAGTATTAGCAACACTTATAAGGATTGTAAAAAGACCATTTGCAAGGTATAACCGTTTATGCATTTACAACGCTTTTAAAAGCGTAGCAATCACTCCTTTATATTTGCAACCATTTGAATGTGTTGCAGAAGATCTTTTCTTCGACCGACAATGGGAGCCGCTAAAGCCTATAATTTTTTTTAGCTAATTTCCCAATTTTGTTTCTGCTTTTTATACCTGTACCTGAATATAGTATATACAACTAGTACAATCAATTAAAAATACTAATAACAAAACAAAGTCTTATATTAATGAATCTTTTAACATTACAAAAGTTTCAACAAATTATATTCATTACAATTCCAGCAAAAAATAACTAAATAAATATATTGTCTGTGCAGGGTGCCGTGATCGATCCGATGCTCTCAAACCTGAAGACAAAAAGGGAAATAAATATTAATAGTCGATAAAAAAAATCTTGGATGATTGTACAAGTATTACAAGTATGACAACCATTAACTTGAAATATGAAATTTTCTTAATCCAACAGGCAAGATGCTATATGAACATACGATAATGCTACAAGTACCCCAAACATGCTCAGATTCCTATGGATCTAGTGATCAACCTATCACTGCTGCCCTTCATCTTGTTGCAGTCAGAACAAATAAAAGCATGCGATATGCCCCATCTGAAATGCAAATGGAAGAAAATAAAGGTGGAAAAATAGGCTCACCGAATGGTTTCAAGAGGAGCCAGCACAGCTTTAGTCATGGCACCTGCTAAAGCCCCACTAAGAAACTCATTTACATCTCTATTCCGTATGAAATCCTGCATCAGATCAACTTCACTTCCATGATCTTTGAACCAAAATCACACGTGCTTGTTCCAACTCAAGATTGTGAAAAATAACAAAATACATACATTTCAATCAAAATGAAAAGCTTGTAATCCGAATGATGTAGTTTTCTACTGATTAAATGCAGATTAAAAAAACATGATACACCCATGATAAATTCAACGAATATTTCTGCTTCTGGTATTGGGATTGTATGCTGTTGGCATTAACCATCAGATTATGATATGCAATGTAGTAAAAAGCTATTTAACTTGACAAACATGGATATCAGTATCAAACACAGGGAAAGGGTATCAAGTATTGCAACTTCAGTAATCCTGATACACAAACACATCTATACCCATATACTACATCTTAATAGTATATTGCAATTAGTTACACGTACAGATTATATAGATTATAGCCTACCAATTTCATAGTAGATTCACATTTGATATTATCAAATGGTACCCTCTCTCTCCCCCACCACATAATCCATCAGTACATCACTCAAATCAGTTTCAAAATTGAGAAGGCTCAACCTATGAGGCTCACTTTCCACCCATCTCCCCGTCTCTCAGACTTCGCTATCTGGCAGTTGGAAGTCACTCAATTTAGATATTTTTTGGAGTTTTAATCCCCATTGGATTAGATATCCTTTTAGTTTCTATTAACCATTGATCTCCGGGCCATAGAATCAACAGCATTTGATCAGGCTAGGGGCATCGATAATCCATGCATAGGCCTTCCTATCTTCCATACATTTGCTTGCTAGTGGCCCAAGGTAGGCTCAAAAGAGTGATTCACATTTTGTTTAAACAATAGGGACAAGCAGGTGATCAACCATCCAATAAAAACATACTACCCTTGAAAGATCAAAGCTTCAACAGAGAAATTCAAAATAAAAAAATATCAACAACGTTGATCCCCACGTGATAAACAGCACCAATGTGCAGTGTACAAGAGAAAATCATCCTATAGATGGATATAAATGGACCCAAATCACAGATTTTACATAAAATAAAAACACATTACCACAAAAGTCACCAAAGCATTAGGAATCAGGATCCCATAAAAGACACTTGCAATAAAATAAAAAAAATAAATAAAAAAGGGTTCACAGTAGCCAGATTTTTAGTTACATTCATTAAAGAAATCAGAATATAATGAACCCATTTGTATAGTCATCAGAATATAATGAACACTTAGATTGAGTTAATAATGAACCCATTTGTATAGTCATCAGAATATAAAAACTCAGATTATAAGATAATTAATTTTGAATAAGTTCATATATAGCATTGATCTCAACCCGAGTTACTAAGAGGAAACTCGTATTCAACCAAGACCCGGATCGTTGCAATGGGTCTGGGTTTGGATAGGATCCATCCATATGGCCAGACCTAGATATGAAAATTTTCATTGGTCCTAGGTTCAAACTTGGGCTTTTGTTTTCTCTCAATCTTATAAGTTATAACCCATACTCAGTCAAATCTAATAGTGTGTGTGAGAGGGAGAGATCTTGAATTCTCCATAAATCGGATGTTATCATTTATAAAGAATCTCATTTTGGTCCTCATTTCACATTTTCACTCAAGTAGTGGAACTCCATAGTAATGGTCCCATCAGATATCATCTTAGCCTCTGAGGGCCGGCAGAATCCTAAGCAGGCCAGGCTTCTAATCAAGTTAAGGGTCTGTAACCCTTATTAGGCTACACTCAAACCTAAGTTCAGTCCTTGGCCTTAGATCTGGTTGCCCTGATCGGATCAAGTACCCTCTCCTCTTATCTTCAATGTCAAAACACTTATTTCTTTTGATATCCTTAAGTAACAGTGCTTGCCCATCATCAATTTTTCATTACTTCTAATCCTATCTTTCATAATCTTTTAAAGCTGTAATAAAAAAATCAGAACACCTTCCTTCAGAACTGACACCTTAATATGGACAGGCCATAAAAAAATATATCAATAGCCCCATTTAGTCATGAAAGTCTATTCATGAGATAAGGAAATACATTCATCAATAATAGCCTATCTCTCTTGCATCTACTTGTCCATATACCAAAATTCAGGAACAATCTCAGGCTGTAACTTAATTGAATAGGGACATAGTAGCATGTACAGGTGCATAAGTATATACGGTAGAAAATAAAACTTGTTATATCGTGATAAATAAGGTTACAAGAGGATCATGATTCCCAATTGGCCAATGGAATTTTCCTAGAGAAATTTGACTACATAGATCAGTTTTTATCCTTGTGTAACATGTGTGCATATGTAAATGATCAAGGGAGCTACTTCAATCCATGTGGAGCCCACCTATGATCCCATCTCCATCCCTTGTGAGATGGCAATTTCACTCTCCCTTTATAGAATTAACCCCTAAGATGGGAAACCTACTTACATCATTTTCATTAAGTTCATCATACGACTTCAATTTCGGAGATAGAATTATAATGGTAGAATTTCAGTTAGCGAAATAACTCCAGCAGAACTGACTTACAACAAGGAATCATAGCTTGTTAAGACAATTAGCGAAATACCCATTCATTAGCTTCATGATAAATAATCTAAACAAAATCATAAAAGCAAACGGAATGAAGAAAAATAACTGAGAGAGAGAGATGTCCACAAACACACACGCATACAAACAAAATCATCAACAGAATTTTAATCCAAGACTCTAGTAATATTATTTTTTTAAATCCACAAAAGTCAATAACAGATTGGTTTGCAGAGTGGATTTCCATTGGAATTTGGAGGGATTTGAGAAATCTTCACCTCTTTACATCAAGAATCTGAAATTCCGCAACATCTATCTTACCAAACAGACCCTAAATCATTGTGAGATTATCAAACCATTTGGGATTTTGAATTCGAGAGAAATGAAGCGTACCTTTGGAGATTATCGGGGTTCTGTCTGTAAGAGGAGAATCCGGAGAGTACACACATTGCACAGCAAGCTACAACGACTTTTTTCTTACATCTCGCTGCTAGAAGCTCGTCAATTTGCACATGGGTGCTAGGAACAATGAAAATTTTAATTCCTAAGCAGTGAAGGAGTGAAATATCCTGCATGGAGATGCATACATTAATGAATACTGATAATCAATATCATTGGTTTAGTCCATATGGATCAACTGTAGGAGAAATTCAAATAGCAGTTCACTATTAACATAAAACAGATACCTTAAATGTAGTGATAAGAAAGTAAATAAATTTAAATGGTGAAGTATTAAATTATAGGCTGGTGAGGTGAGCAACCTAATAGGAAAGAAGCAAAACTTAAAGCAGGAATAGTGTGCTAAATTCCAAAATCCAATGAGGAAACATGGTGGACCCACAAAAAAGACCAAAAGAAAAAAAAATAGTGAAAAAAGTAACTGAAATGTTGCAAAGAAAACAGTATAAGCACTTCATCTATGGATGTAACAGTTCATCCTTTTTGCCATTTCAAATCAGGATTTGCTCTGCTTGTTACAACATTCTTTCTGCACTTGCAGACATCTAATTTCTAAATCTAGCCCTATTATAACATGATGAATCATTTTACAACTATGAATAAGCGCAGACCATAAAAACAAGAAAGAAAGAAACCTGCCTGTAAAATGCCATCCAAATGCGGACTACCACGACCATCTCCCCTGAAATTATAACAACAAAAGTGCTGCCCCATATTCTTTTGGATTTCATACCAAAATATAAAAAGTAATAATTCCAACACCCAACAACCCAACCCTTGCACAAACTAATATTTCTGGATTAAGGTTAGAGTAACTTTCCATAGAAACCTGTCGAACCAAGTTAAGTTTACTTCTTTTTAAAGATAATACCATAGTACTCTAACTTCACAACCCTTGCTTTTTCATCCGCCAAAAGGTAAATCTCTAGTAGTGAAAACATTTTACTAACAAAAGATTTAATTTCATAGGTTCCAAATGTAGAAAAGTGTCACAAAATCCAAAATAATTTCCACATAACCTTCCTAGTGATATAAGTTTACAATAATCGCATCCTTCCTAAGCTTACAAAATATCGTTCAAAAATCAGGGGCTAAGTATTGCATTTACGATCATTTTCCATCCTTTTCAACCCCAACAGTCCATCTTTGCAAAGTACTCATGATGTTGAACCATTCTGCAATTTCAAAAAAGAAAATTGGTTACATATGAAGGCGGCGCAAAGAAACGGCAAGTAGAGTTTAAGTGACAATATCAATTCAACATGTCTGTAGTAATACTTGTGCACCACTAAATATACAATCCAAAATGATTTTCAGTTCCACATAACTTAGGTTATTGTTGAGAAACTTCTATTAGTTTTCTTAGCAATGCATGCACTTGTCTCTAAAAAAAACAGGTGACATTTGCAGCATATATTTTTGGGTTAGAGTAATTAAAAGAACTGAAAAAATAATCTGTGGAAACAAGTAAACAACTATTGCCTTTTGTACTGCAAACAACCGATGACATTTGCAACATATATTTTTGGGTCACATATGATGATTTTATGAGAGAGAGAGAGAGAGAGAGAGAGAGAGAGAGAGAGAGAGAGAGATGAAAAGCATGGAGGCAATAGCACATGCATTTGAGTCCCCCACTACCCTGTCCGTGCCCAAGCAGTTGGTGCACATGGGCTCTATACAGTTTTCATGTCTGTATCTCTCTTGCTTTAATATAGGTCATGGAACACGTGATATTTTAAGCATCTGGACGTGACGAGACGACTGATGTTAGCTGATTTTATTGACTCCGTAACTGCCTAATATCGAAAGTCCACAACTTCCGCTACTATCTCCCAAACATGTGGACTGAGATTTGGCCTAAATTAGCTAATAGAACCATGTTTTACTAGTGAATTATTGTTCCACACTTTAGACCAATGCATGCTGTGTAAGACTTGCTTCCCTTGTGTCATCAGACAGGAGTGCATGGATGTCTAGGAAAGTGAGCTATGACTATGAGAGAGAGAGAGTTGGTTAGATAACTTTATTGGGCCCTGCCTCTTGAGTGCCTAAGGAGAAAATGTGTGATTGTATGAAGGGTTGAACGAAGTTACTTTCATCCCCATCACATCAAATGTGTGTAAATGGACATGTACTGGGTGCATCGCTTTTGACATATAATCTGGGCCTGTTTAAAAATTGTGTTGGGCTTGGATTGAGTGTAGAAAATCCAGCCAGCAAAACTCAAATAAGGACTGCTTGTAATTTAGTGATAATTTGTCCAAATAATCACTACAAAGCCGTAGAAATTTTGCCGGGCCTGCTCTCAATAACTAATGGCTGGGCTTGGCCCTGACATTTACAGCCAATGTAAGGCTTGGGCTGGATACGGGACTGTTTCTAAAGTCGGGCTTGACAGAGATATGACCCGGCCTAGCCCGACTCGGCTCACGAGCGACATGGACTATTATCCCAGCCATTTGCATAGAAAAAATGCTTGGATCCCAGTTCGTATCGCTGATGCTCTGCCTTTTGTTTACATTTTAGCTCTCTCTATTGCAGTCTTAACCCTGGCCAACAATGCACACCTCAAGTCTTCACTCAAAAGTCACAAAGTAGAGAGAACACTAAAAAGCAAAGCCTTTGCATCATAGGGGCTAAAAGTGAAAAAGTTCTATAAGGCTTTTGCATTGAAGGAACCCAAAAGTGATAACAATATTGCAGGTGAAGAAGATCCACAAAAGGGCATCAACTAATTTGTCATTGTATAGGAAATGATTACCTTACTATAACTCTACTAAATCAAATGTTAGAAAAGAGATGGCCACATCAACTCTCCTCCTTTCATTCGTCCCCTCATTAGTACTCCTTCAATAGAAACCCCAGTACTATTGGTGCCCATTGTAGCACACAATCTTCACCGCTCAAAAGGGTTTTGAAATTACTTTTGACTAATTGTAAGACAAGCTGGGAAGTGGCCACAGTACCATATGTGAAACACTAAATGCTGTCATTGGTTATGCAGACTACCAATGTAAAACAAGCAGATAAAAGGCCAGTATCATCCTCATTGGACTCCCAATTTAACAGCAATAGAAAAGATGCCTCACTCTCAAGTAGAATGCATTCAACCTAAACCCTAGATCAATGAGAGAAGGCGGTGGTGGTGGTGGTTAAATCAGCTAATGTGAAACAAGTAAGAATATCCAATTTGTGAGCCTATTACTATCTTAAGAGAACATACAAACATAAAGCTGCCCACACCCAGACCCACACTGTTCAATCCGAACGATTTGACCAATTCTTACCCTTCGAATGAAGAAACACTGATGAAAGTGAATTCACCTTCTGGATAGAGACAGTTATGATGACTGATCAAATCAATCACACATTCACTGATCAATTTGTCGGAAGATATAGCTCATGTGGACTGAGATTTGGCCTAAATTAGCTAATAGAAGATGGGCACAGGAAGTTGGACAGATTTGGATTTAGAAGGGGGACTACATGATGTATTCATTGTAATGACGTCAAAGGATCCAGATACACAAGTTGGGATCAGAGGCAAAAATGACTATATAATGCACTGTGAAGCTTAACCTCTCCATCAATCAGTTTGACAGAATGGTAACCCTACAACCCATCCTCCAAGTAGATTCCATCAAAATATATCCATCACTTTATATCAAATTATATACTCCAACATTAATCCAAGGGAAGTGCAAAAGAAAATATAAAAAAATTTCCAAACAAAAAACAAAAACCAATAGACATAAAACTTTATATACTTTCATACCACAAATAAAGATAAAGATGAATTGTAAATACATACCACAGAAAAGTTGGCCCCAATGTGCGCCATGAGAAAGTCCAACTTAACTTCAGAAGCTGCTTTCCAGTTTTGTAACTCCTCTACCTTGTCCTCGTTTTCATGTAAATGCGTTGTGAGCTCTTGCGCCTGTCTCTCAAACTCCTCAGCCTGTCTCTTAGCTGCCTCGGCTCTCCTCCTAAGTTCCTCAACCTCTGGACAATAGTAAGAGGAGGAGGATGACATTGGGTCCACGCCGTGACCAAGACCACCGATGTAACCTGGTTTTGCACCTAAGACTTTATTAGCAATGTTGTCCTCAGTCATGGCAGTAGAACCTTCTTCTAGGGACTCAGCCTGCAACTCCAACATCTTCGCCTGTAATTTTAAAAAAGAGGCAAGTATCAAATAAAAATAATATTTTAGACGACAAACCATAATTACAGACAAGAAAGAGAAAATAAAACTTGATCCTCACATACTTTTCTTGAGTAGAGCCACTCCAGCCTTTGCCCGGATTATAATACATCATGCGATAAAATTCAATCCTGCCGGGCTCTTGTTGTGTTTGTGCATCACGCTGTAACAGGTTCAACTAAAGATAATATATGGAACAAGGAATATAATTGATGCAAATACCTTATAACCACATCTTGATGGTCAGTTATGTGTTCTGTAATGAGTACTAAAAAAAATGCTATAAAAACTCAGAAGAATTGGGCACATCAGCAAAACTCAAACATTTTTAGCACTGAGACGATGCTTGGAGTCGTTAGAAATGATTTATGAGAAATGGAATTGAGACTGCAGAAGGAATGACACATGTAAGTGTCTAAACAACACCAAACAGATCATAGACTTCTAAATCTAGATAAGGGGCACAATTGGTACCTTTGGAAAGATAAAGATGTCTGCTTTCAAGAACAAAAAATGGTTCAAAAAACCGACATCTAAGGAGAAAGTTACACTCCTTTTACCAACACATGGCAAAATCAGACAAGGAAAATTATAAATATATATACTACCTTATCAGCTCGATGATTCAAAAACGATCTTGAACCACCACAGTGGTTAACTTTTTTCTTTGCACGAATGGCCTTGTTGATTGTGCTAAGTTTCTACAATAGAATTTTGTTAGTTAGAAGTACAACAGAAGAGAATTAAAGTTTGAATAATAGCATTTCTTTTTACCTTGAACATGTCTGTTTCAAACCAATCACAAAGCCGTTTCCAGTCCTCTTGTGTGACATTGTCATATCGCTTCCGTCTGCGCTGATAATTTGAGAGAGTCTTGCAATAAACGTGCAACCTACACCTGAACTCTTTGAGGCGCTGTCCTAAGTACTTATTTATAGCCCTTTCGACATGCAGGAGATGGATGTCAATGTCAAAGCTCTTTTGCAAATAAGTTTTGCAATGCGATGTTAAGAAGAAATCGACTCCATTAATAATAAACCAACTAAAGAAAAATAATTTTATTAGCAAAATATGTTCGTGCATCGTCTGAACTTTGGATTTGTATTCCTTCTTCACCTTTCTCCAATTATAAAGTGATAGAGGTGCATATTTGAGGCAAATTATGCCAACTTCAAAAGCAAATTGCCGACTCCAATCTCCTACAGGCTTTGACTTCCCTGGTGGTATCTCAATCCTCGGTTTCTGACCTCGCCTTGCTATATGATTAATGAGAGTGTTGTTCTTTGCCTTGCCTCTTTTGGTAACTGATGATGTTGAACCCGTTTTAGAAGTAACAATAGCACAAAATAATAGCTGTTCAGACACTTTTTACCAATCCATCAATAATATGAAACTATTACTATGGAGAGATTACAAAGGTAAGTTTAGCCTATTGGACTTACCGGGAGTCAACCCATTAGCTGAGTATTCAGAAGAGTTGGGCACATTATCCGATTGTGCAGAAGAGTTGGGCATAGGCGAAGGCACTGCACTAGAACTTGCGGATCGTCCACCTGGTGCCACGTCTATACAAGAACCAATAAATTCAAAACACGAATATGCAAGGTCTGAGTGGGAATAAACCAAAGTTCGAAGTGTACATAGCTAAAATTTATGAAAAGATTGGACTGAAATCAAAAGTTGCAGGAAAGAAGACTATCTTACCACGAATAGACGCAACACCTTGTTGTGTGCTTGGCTGGGGCTCCGGCTGCGTTTGAGAACTTCTAGTGGTTCGTCCACTTGGTGCCACGCCTATACAAGAATCAATAAACTCACAACACGAATATGCAAGGTCTGAGTGGGAATAAACCAAAGTTCCAAGTGTACATAACTAAAATTTATGAAGAGATTGGACTGAAATCAAAAGTTGCAGGAAAGAAGACTATCTTACCACGAAGAGACGCAACACCCAGTTGTGTGCTTGGCTGGGGCTCCGGCTGCGTCTGAGAACTTCTAATGGTTCGTCCACTTGGTGCCACGCCTATACAAGAATCAATAAATTCACAACACGAATATGCAAGTTCTGAGTGGGAATAAACCATGGTTGCAAGTGTACATAACTAAAATTTATGAAGAGATTGGACTGAAATCAAAAGTTACAGGAAAGAAGACTATCTAGACTATCTTTCCACGAAGAGACGCAACATCCGGTTGTGTGCTTGGCTGGGGCTCCGGCTGCATTTGAGAACTTCTAGTGGTTCGTCCACTTGGTGCCACACTTATAAAAGAATCAATAAATTCACAACACGAATATGCAAGGTCTGAGTGGGAATAAACCAAAGTTCCAAGTGTACATAACTAAAATTTATGAAGAGATTGGACTGAAATCAAAAGTTGCAGATAAAAAAGACTATCTTACCACGAAGTGACGCAACAACTGGTTATGTGCTCTGCTGGGGCAGAGGCTGCGTTTGAGAACTTCTAGTGATTCGTCCACCTGGACCCATGACTGGACAAGAAATATATATTTGACATCATAAACTAAACAAACCCCCATTGAGCATAAATCACATTTTGAAGTATAATGCAGACAACAATTTAATTATGTAAATACAAGCAAGTCAAAAGAAATTCAATAATAAGTAACATGATTAAGAAGGAATAACAAATTACACAATATTTCATATACTATCACTTATAGATAAGTAAAATGTTCTTTTACATGACCATTCAATCTATGTCAGTATCATCATCACTTGATACAGCATTCTCTTCTTCTGAACTACAATAATCTATCCATGTATCATCTTCTTCATCAATTTCATCATCATTAATGAACTGATCCTGTGTGTACTCTACCCATATTGGTCAGTACCACATGTGCATCAACTTCAATTGGGTTCAAATCTTCCCTATCTAGATGTAGAGGTGTAAGTTCTTCATTCTGAATATTATCGCCGTTACGTTCTTCTAGAGTGTGATCATGTTCGACAATGCCAGTCACAGCGACATGCTCCTCCTGTTGAAATGCCTCAACACCATGCTCTACTACAATCTCTTCCTCATTCTCTGAAACATCATATACATTTCTGGGCTTTATTTTCTGCACAACTTGCCAACTACCACACAATTTAGCATCGCTCACATAAAAGACTTGACTTGCTTGGGCAGCAAGCACGAATCGGTCATCTTTGTACCAAGTTCGGGAGACATTAACACTAGTCACCTGGCCATCTGTTTGAATACCCGTCCTTCGGTTACCAACATCATACCAATCACATTGAAAAAGATAAACTCGATTGGAATTTAAGAAGTTTAACACAATGACATCGGTTAGAACACCAAAGAAATCAAGCTCTTCTGACTGGTGACACCCTTGCACAGCAACACCACAGTTTTGAGTACGGAGATTTACTTCTCTGTCCTTTGTGTGAAACCTAATCCCATTAACGATGCAACCATTATATCGAATGACACGATGATCAAGCCCGCAAGCTAATGAATATAAATCATTGGTAGCTTCAGGAGATTTCTGGGATCGCAATTCTTGCATCTACGAGTAAAGTGTGCAAAATCAATAGAATATACAATATAAGTAGGACAAACAAGTACTTTACTTTTGGGGTCCCTAAGAAAACTTACACGTTGTTCAAACCATTCAGCAAAATACATTTCTTGCCTCTCTTCCAAATTATTTGGACTTTCCCTTTCAAGCTCAATCAAGTGTTGTCTACATAAAGAAAATGTCAAGAATATATATATAAAAATAAAAAAGAAATATATATATATATACTGCATCTTAGTACATATGGGTGCACTCACCCGAGATATGGCAATACTTCTTCTGTATTATTCAGCACATAAAAACGAGCCTTGTTGTGATCTTTTAGATTCAAGCTGACAATTTTAGAAGCTCCAAATGGCCGCACATTATGTGAGAAAACATGCAACTTAGAAGGTTGTTTCTCCTGACCACCATCAAAATTTCGCTATTCACGGTTGAAGCGTGTTTCAATTCCTTGGAGATACATGGAACACAATTCCTTGGAGATACATGGAACAAAACGTGAGACATTCGTTATCAATGTATGCTTCAGCAATTGAACCTTCCGGACGTGCCTTGTTACGAACGTATTGTTTCAAAGTGTGCAAAAACCTGTTTAAAGGTTTATAATTATTGTATGCAAAACAAAGTACAACTTTAAACTTTTAAATGCATGTACATGTTACCTTTCAATGGGATACATCCAGCGATATTGCACAGGTCCACCAAGAATTGCCTATTGTGGTAAATGAACAGCTAAGTGAACCATTACATCAAAAAAAGATGGTGGAAATATTTGTTCAAATTTATAAAGTATCACGACAATGTCTTTCTCCATATTCTCGAGCACTTCCAACCTTAAAGTCCTCGAACACAACTCTTGGAAGAAGAAACTCAGCTCAATCAATGCAATGGATACATCATTGGTCAAGAAACCACGTACGGCAACCGGGAGAAGTCGCTGTAAAAGCACATGGCAGTCGTGGCTTTCAAACATGATATTCTACCGTCATTGACATTCACACACCGATATATATTGGATGCAAAACCATCTGGAAACTTTACAGATTTCAACCATTCGCAAAATGTCTTTTTCTCGGTCGATGACATTGTATAGCACGCAGATGGTACAATAAACTTATCACCCCTAGGAATTAGGTGTAATTCTTTTCTTATACCCAAAGCTACCAAATCTAATCGAGCTTGCATTGAATCCTTGGTTTTACCATCAATACTCATCATAGTTCCTAAAATGCTCTCACAAATGTTCTTTTCAATATGCATCACATCAAGGTTGTGACGTAGCTTGAGGGTTCGCCAATATGGTAATTCAAAAAATATACTCTTCTTTAACCAATTCAACTCAATCTCCGTACACTTCCTTTTCTTGTTATTCGGATTCTTTCCAAAGTTCCGTTCTTCAACCAGTTCAAGTTGTGATACAACATCCTCCCCGGACAAATCCTTCGGTTTTGGCCTGTTCTCAACCATCCCATCAAATAAGTTTTTACCACGACTCCGCCAAGAATGTCGTGGTTGCAAAAAACGACGATTGCCCATACAACATAACTTGTGACTATTCTTTAGATACATAGAAACTGTGCCTTTGTTACAACTTGGGCATGCCATTTTGCCTTTAGTGCTCCATCCAGACAAGTTAGCAAATGCAGGAAAGTCCTTAATAGTCCACAATAATGCAACGAGCAACTGAAATGTTCGCTTGGTCACAACATCATGTGTCTCCACGCCGTTCTCCCACAAATCTTTTAATTCATCTATCAACGGTCGTAAATACACATCAATGTCATTTCCCGGTGATTTAGGACCAGGAATAAGTAGTGACATGAAGATGAAAGGATCTTTCATTTCCATGGTGGCAAGTTATACGGCATGAGCATTACTGGCCACATGCTGTAAATGGTACTCATGTCACCAAAAGGATTGAATCCATCGCTTGCAAGGCCTAGGCGGATATTGCGAGGTTCATTTGAAAACCACTCATTCTCCTTGTCGAAGTCTTCCCAGACTTTGGAATCAGCTGGGTGCCTAAATACATTCTCCTCCCGAACTCGCTTTTCTTTGTGGCACCTCGTATCTACAGCAGTCATCCTTGACCTTTGAAGTCTTGATTTAATTGGAAAGTATCGTAAAACCTTTTGTGGTATTTTCTTAAACTTGCCTTCAACAACTTTGTACCTCGACTCCCCACATACTGGACAACTTTGAAGATTTTCATATTCCTTCCCCCAGAAAAGTGCACAATCATACTTGCACGCATGAATTGCAATATAACCAAGCCCTAGTTCTCGCATTAATGTCTTCGCCTCATGATAGGACTTCGGTAGCGTCTCACCTTCAGGCAAACCCGCTTTAATCAATTGAAGAATCATATCAAATGATCTGTTACTCAAACGATTAATTACCTTCACATGAAACAACTTCACGAGATAACCAATTTAGAGAATTTTTTGCAACCTGGATACAAAGGTTGCCGCGATTCATTCACGAGTTTCTCAAACTGAGTGGCATTTCCTTCTCTCCTATCAAGACCACTAAATGTTTCTGCTTCTCTGGTTGTAAAATTATCTGCATCCCCATATTGCATGTCTGGCACTGGATTATCCATACAAGTAGGTGCTCCTAAATCTTGAAGCAAGTCACGAACCCCATAAAAAACAACCCCTTCATCAGCACCAGCATCATCGTCGTCATCATCATCAGACAACACTTCATATTCTTCACCATGATGTACCCAACGAGTGTAATACTTGTCCATTCCATTGTCAAGTAAATGATCTTTTACTTCATCGACTTGCTTATAGTACCTATTATTGCAAATCCTACATGGACAGCGAATCCTACCTGCGATGTCAATATGATTACTAGCAAGAACAATGAAACCCTCAACACCTTCAATATATCGAATGCCAAACCGATCTGGCAAATCCATCCAACTCTTATCCATACTTATCTGGAATTCTATACAATTTAAATGAAAAGATATGTCAATTATATAGGCACATAGTGCAATTTCACTACATTTGGAATGATAGAAAAAATAAAATAAAATAAAATAAACAATGGTACAAAAGAGCAAATAGACTGAAGTACGTGTTAGTTTTTAATATGAAGCTATACCTCGGGAAGACACTAGAAAAGATGCTACACTCTACAAAAATGAAGAGCCTTATGAAGAAATTGGAAATTCAAGTACGACTCAACTTAAAAGAGGTCTTAAAGGGACTTCCAGGAAAACAAAAAAAAGTCATGCAGAACATAGAATTTCATTGAAACAAAAATGCTTAAAAGTTTGATATGTTACCAACCAAAATAAAGATCAAGTAATTAATTAACCCAACCAGCACTCAAGGAGTCAAGGCCTAAATATTCATATGCATGTTATTAATTCAAACCCAACAAACAAGTGATCAAGAAAAATAAAAAAATAGTCATACAAATTAATTACAAAACTAGCTTGCTAACTCATTTGAGTACTTCATACTAACTTTGTTAACTCATGCGACCAAATATACCTACTCTAATCAAGAATAACAAGAATAACATAAACAAGAAAAGAATAATTACCGATATCAACAGAATAAAGCTAGAACAAACTAAACCAAACCAAACCAAGCCTTTTCCCACTAGGTGGGGTCGGCTATATGGATTTAACGACGCCAATCAAATCTGTTTAGGACCATGTCCTCCGTTAGATCCATGTAGGCAAGGTCATGTTTAATAGTTTCTTTCCAACTTCTCTTGGGTCTCCCTCCCTCTTCTACTCCTGGCAATCTCCATGCTTTCACACCTTTTAACAGGTGTCTCCGTTGGACGCCTTCTAACATGGCCAAACCATCTCAGTCGATTTTCTCTCATTTTATCTCTAATCGGTGCTATTCCTACTTTGCCCCTAATCTCCTCATTCCTAATCCAATCTCTCCTTGTGATCCAGCACATCCATCTTAGCATTCTCATCTCCGCAACTTCCAACTTCTTGACATGATTATGCTTTACTGCCCAACACTCTGATCCATATAACAACGTTGGTCGTACCGCCACCTTATAATACTTTCATTTAACCTTGAAGGGGACTTTCCGATCACACAAGACCCCCGAAGCACTCCTCCATTTGGTCCACCCAGCCTGAATCCTGTGACTTACAGCAGTATCAATCCCTCCATCCTGTTGCACCATAGATCCAAGGTACCTAAAGTTTTTTTTCTCTACAATCTTTTGTGTGCCCAAACTTACTTCTATGTTACCAGGTGTCCTATTTTGACTAAACTTGCATTCCATATATTCCGTTTTGCATCGACTTAGCCTAAACCCTTTTGTCTCTAATGTTTTCTGCCACAATTCTAGTTTGGCATTCACTCATTCTCTCGTCTCATCCATTAAAACAATGTCATCTGCAAATAGCATACACCACGGCACCTCATCCTGGATATGTCTTGTAATCTCATTCATAACTAGGGCAAACAAGTACGGGCTTAACGCTGAGCCTTGGTGTAGACCAATCGTGATAGGAAACTCCTTAGTTTCGCCGCCAATCGTCCTTATAGATGTCACGACTCTATCATACATATCCTTTATCACTTCAATATAAGCGACACACACTCTTTTCTTTTCCAGAACTCTCCAAAGAATCTCCATAAGAACCCGGTCATAGGCCTTCTCCAAGTCAATGAACACCATATATAAATCTCTCTGACCTTCTCTATACTGTTCCATTAACCTCCTCAGGAGAAAGATAGCCTCCATGGTTGATCTCCCAGGCATGAAACCAAATTGATTCTATGAAACGTTTGTTATTCTTCTTAGTCTTCTCTCAATAACTCTCTCCCATAATTTCATCGTATGACTCATCAATTTGATCCCGTGGTAGTTCGCACAGTTTTGAATATCTCCTTTGTTCTTGTATATGGGTATAAGAATACTTTTCCTCCATGCATTATGCATCTTCTTGCTCTTTAGCACTACATTAAAAAGCTTTGTCAACCAACTAATGCCATCCTCCCCCAAGCACCTCCAGACCTCAATAGGGATACCATCTGGCCCAACCGCTTTCCCATTCTTCATTCTTTTCAATACTTCTTTAACTTGTTCCCTACTGATTCTCCTATAGAACATATGATTCGCTTCTTCTCTAGAAATGGTAAGCTGCCCCAATTGTATGTCACCACTACTGCTTTCATTAAATAACTTGTAGAAGTAGCTCTTCCAACGCTCCTTTATCTCCTCTTCCTTTACCAAATACCTTTTCATCCTCATCCTTAATGTATTTAACTTGGTTTAAGTCCTTGGTACGCCGATCTCTGGTTTTAGCAAGCTTGAATCTCTCTCTTTCGCCTTCCTTAGTGTCAAAGTCGCCTATATAGCTCCTCAAATGCCTTTGCCTTGGCCTCACTAACTGTCTTTTTGGTTTCTCTTTTTGCTTCTTTATACCTCTCCAAGTTCGCTTCATTTCGATCCTTTTGCCAAGTTTTAAAGCACTCTTTTTTAACTCTTATCTTGTCTTGGACGGCTTCGCTCCACCACCATGCCTCTTTCTGTACCGGAGCACCCCCTTTAGATTCTCCAAAGACTTCTTTCCCTACCCTCCTAATACACTCTGCTACCTTATCCCACATATTATTTGCACTCTCATCTATCGCCCAAACGTCTTCCTCTAGTACTCTATCCCTTAAAGCTAATTGCTTATCACCTTTCAGGTTTTACCATTTAGTCCTTGAGCATCTATACAACTTCTTTTTTCTAGTCCACCTTTGTAGTTGCACATCTATGATCAACAACCTATGTTGGGAAGTCAAGCTCTCCCCCGATATAACTTTGCAATCTTTAGAAGCTAAACGGTCTCTTTTCCTAGTTAAGAAGAAGTCAATTTGTGTCCTCGATGAGCCACTCTTATAAGTCACCAAATGCTCCTCTCTCTTCCTAAAAAAGGTGTTAGTTACCATGAGATCATAAGCCACTAAAAACTCCAAGATATCCTTCCCTTCTTCATTTCTATTAATATACCCATGTCCCCCGTGTACTCCTATGTATCCATCTATGTCACGTCCTACATGACCGTTCAAATCACCTCCTATGAAGACCATCTCTCCTTGGGGTATCTCTAGTATCACTCCTTCCAAGTCTTCCCAAAACTTCTCCTTATGTCCATCTCCTAAGCCCACCTGGGGGGCATAAGCACTAATTACGTTCACTATCTCTTCTCCTAACACTAACTTAATTGCAATAATCCTATCTCCATAGCGCTTTACATTAACTACATCTTCCTTTAAGTCCTTATTTACCACTATGCCGACCCCATTCCTCGATCTATGAAGTCCCGTATACCATAACTTATACCCAGTCCTCTCAATCTCTTTAGCTTTGTCTGCACAAAATTCTTCCGAGACAAATACTTTCGGCTGAGTTACAACAAAAGAAAAAAAAATTGCCAAAACCTCACAAAAATCACAATTTTAAGAAAAATCTCAATTAAGAACAGCTTAAGAGTCGCGAGCCACTGTAAAAATTCTCGATTTAAATAAATGTGTACACAATTCCATCAAAATGATTACAAAAGTTCCCAATTTTCATACAATTTTCACAATGAGCAAACAATCTTCACATCAAAATGTCTTGTTAACGCGGTTGGAAACACCAATTTAAACACATTCACTGCTTTCAGTCGAACCAATTTACACCCAATAAGCACAGGACCCAAATCACACCCAATATCCACAGGACCCAAATCACACTAACAATCAGTTGAACCAAATCACACCCAACTAGAAAAATAAACTTAATTTTAGGACACTTTTATTTAATTGAGAGAGAGAGAGAGAGAGAGAGAGAGAGAGACTTACCGATGGACTGATGGTGGTGAAGAGAGATTGATGGTGCGGTGGTGAGAGAGAGACTGTTGCGGTGGTAGTGAAGAGAGAGAGGGAGATTGGCTTGGTACGGTGCTAGTGAAGAGAGAGTGAAGATGGAGTCGGTTTTGTTTCCAAAACGCTTCAAATCAGAAGACCCATTTCTCTAATTTCTCTGATTTCTCTTCATCCACGCTATCTTTAATCTACAATACAAGAACCCATCTCAAAGACCACCAAAACCAAAATACCCATTGCCCCAATTCTTCCCTGATTTCAATCCACAATGCCTTCGATTCCGGAAGAACCCCTCCTCGCCCCAAATCCCGACCGCTTCTGCATGCTCCCAATCCGCTGGCCCTAGATTTGGGAAATGTACAAGAAGGCAAAGACTCCTTCACGGCCGAAGAAGTCGACCTTTCACAGGACCCACGCGCAGCACTGGGCTACCCTCACCTTCTTTGTCGCCTCTGATGGCATTATCCTTGAGAACCTTTCTGCCCGGTTCATGAAAGAAGTCCAGGTAGCAAATCGCCATAGCAAAACGCCATTCCGAAATGTGCATCTTCCTCCTTGGATCCTACATCAAAGACATTGCAAAAAAGAGACCATCCTTTTCACGCAGTTGAGACCCTGCGTCGCAAGAATAGCAGAGTAAGCCCTCAAATGGATGGATGGGTCCGAGACATTTGCAGAGTGATTGATCGCTTTAGCTTGCGTTTCTCAGGGGGCTTCTGCGCACTAATCTGGCTTCTGAGGATGTTAGGGTTTTTTCGTTTCACTGACTTTTGATGAAAATAAAAGCGTCCAACATTGGCGCCACCTGTGAAATATTCGCGCCAGAAATTCTAAGTGGCACCACCGACGGATTACAAAGCTAATACACTTAAAAAAACTTAAAAAAAGATTTTTAATAAACATTAAGTTCGGAAAAATTATCAGCAATGCTTACAAGCGTCGTTGATAATGTCCTGATTACAGCCAACCAAAACTGAGTTGCTACGCTTTAAAGCATTGCCAATAATGTGTATTAGCAACTCTTCGAAAGCGTTGCAAATAAAAATGTCACAAAAAGACTCATCTGTTGTAGTGAATTCTCCATGGGTCTGTCTTATCCCTAGTAGTTTAAATGAGTAAACTTCACTAACATGGACCTTGGGCAGGATTGAGCAATGCTAATGGATTATGTGTAATGGGTAGTGAAAAGATTAATTGACAATTGCTTCGGTTTTAGCCATTACATCAAGAGACAAGAAAAACCCCAAATTTGTAACCACCCCACAGTTTCCAGATATTATAAACTTCCAATAAATACTTGTGACAATGGAACCAACCCCATAATAATATCATACCAAGATACTGGAATACTGCATTTTTCACTCTTGACCAGACCCATAATCAACATAACTATAGAAATCCAACAATGCCGAGTAAAATCTAATGAAAACTAAAGGCATTACTCATCTAAATACAAGGGGGAAAAAAGGGAAGGTTTTAAACGTCATACAGCTGAAATAAATGACGATCGAGTATTGACCAAATGATGGGGAAAATGAAGAAAAAAAAAAGATTTGGGGTTTTGTTTATTCAAATTACCAATCAGATGGAGGCTTTCTACTTCTCCAATAATCGATCCAAACTTGTCAAATGCACTTTGGAAATATCAACCTTTTTTGATCTACAAAATAAGAACAAAAGAAAATCTTCAAGCTCCATGTGAAACACAGAGAGAGAGAGGGAAGGAGATTCCAGACCGTTGAATAGATTCTTTACGTCCAGATGACGACGTTGGAGCAGTCGTCGGGAGTAGAGGTGGCAATCGGGTCGGGTTGTACTAAACGGGTCGGACCCATTTATTAAACGGGTTACACAAGTCTAACCCGCATCCGACCCGTTTATTAAACGGGTCAGAAACCCCTAACCCGCACCCACCACGGGTCAACCCGACCCGACCCGCATAACCATTGCGGGTTATACGGGTCAAGTCGACCCGCATGACCCACATTCATCTAGTAAATAAATCGACTCAACTATGGTTCCATGCTTGACCAAAACTGACTTTTAAGATCAAATTTGGTTTAATCTCATATCAACAATCATTTGATGCGCATTACCTTGCTTTCCATTAATAAAAAGCGTGGGGTTGAATTGGTTAAGGTCCATTTTTTTTTTTTTTAGCCTATGCATTAAAATAATCAAATTCAATTTTAGTTTAAATAAGCGGGTTATGCGGGTTAAGCGGGTCAACCCTAACCCGACCCGCTTAATGGCGGGTCATGAATACTTGACCCGTGACCGACCCGCCTATTAAACGAGTCGGGTTAAGCAGGTAATATGCAGGTCGGGTCGGTGGGTCGGGTCATATATTGCCACCTCTAGTCGGGAGTTCCACCAAAATATCTAGCCGGAATCGCTTAGAGAGCAGGGAGCGGAGAGAAAGAGCAGCGGCCGAGCGAAGAGGGAGAGGGAAAGAGAGCTGGAGCCACGATTCAGGGAGAGGGAAAGAGAGAGCAGGGAGCGGATAAGGAAAGGGAACGAGAGAGCTAGAGCCGCAACGCAGGGGGGGAAGGCGAGCGCAGGTAGTGGAGGAGAGAAATGGCCGGAGAGAAAAAATTTTGGGGAAGAAAGGAGAACGAAATCATTCGATCCTCTTAGAGTTTGATATAGATGACGATGTCGTTCGAAATTGGGAGTAAAAGCGTCCAAAATCATTGTAGAACACCAAAATGGGTATTTTAATGTATTTGTGATTAAATCCGTATAATACGAATTTAGGGGCATTTATTTGGTAAAATTCCCAAGTTCGAATGAAATCTAGTTTCAACTGAAATTGTCCGAAATTTGGACCTAAAAAGAGGTTAAAATTTGAAAACTGTTTGGTATTACATGAATCTATTTTAAATATACCGTTTGGTATGCATTCTTTTTGCCTCCTATTAAAGGGGTACCTCTTATTAGAGAGATAATTTAAATCATCATTTAAAAAAGGAACGTGATGGAGGATATGTCTAAAATTAAAATTATGCATTATGATAGACATCTTTTAAGACTTTTATCAAACATTTGGTTTGCAAATTTAAAATAATTCAAAACAAAACACATGTCAACAAATGCACACAACAAAACTCCCTCAAACACATACACACCCATAACTCGAGCACCCAAATGGCACCCGTCTTCCCATCACTGTCCAAATTCAAACAAAGACATGTATCATTGATCAACATATAATAAAATAAAACAAAATATCATAAATTATTCATCTCAACCGTCTACCTCTTCATCATTTCATCATATCATAACCATCACCCATCTCATACATTCCGATTTACAGCCTCAGTAGACTCTCTCCCATTTGACAATATTTGTGTGAAAAAATAGATAAACATATACTTATCATACCCTCTTACATTTTCTTCTTAACCTTTAAAAATGATGTCGAACACCTAAAAAAACATATAGTAACTAATTGTAAGTGTTTTACTAGAAAAAAAAACGCAAACATTGAAAGATAACTATCTTACTGTGAATTTGATTTCATCCAATTGCCTCCATTGTTCTTTAAAAAAAAAATGTTGATCTTTATTGTTTTGATTTTTCCTACTCAAAAATATATAGTCCATTCTACAAATCAGCCAGATGGTCTCTCTTATAAGTGGCCAGGAACAAAATGAGGATGGAGATTAACATTCGGCCGCAAAATAACCTAACAAAAGATTAGATGACAAAATTTAATGATTCTGCATAAGTAAAAATGTTGAACGCATGGCTCCATTGCAAAAATCTTCTCTGAGAAAAGTTAGATACATAAAGTCTAAAAGACAATAAAGATATATATATATATATATAAGTCACACATTCTAATCATGTCCCTTCCATGGGTTAGACTAAACCAAGATAGCTACTGGAGCCACCAAAAATCATACAATAGATAATTACTATATAACAATTCAAGAGAGGGATTATTGTGCAAATAAAAAATGAATAATATACATCTAAATAAAAATGCAAAAAATAGATATTCTAGAGAGAGACAAAATGATCATTTAAAATAAGATTCTCTAAAATAAATCTTTGCTCGCGAATAAATAAAATAACAAAACTAAACTAAATGACTTTTAAGCATACCTTTTCCTATACCACTTAATCCTTGACAAGACTTCACCGCTGTAATTAAAAGAATGACACACAATTACATAATTAGAGGAGAAATTCAAATGAAAATTATGAAAACGAAGATGTAATTAAAAGGATGGCACACAATTACACAAAATCCCATTTTCATTTCGGAAACCTCCCATAAAATAAAAATCTCGAATTTGTTAAGAAAAAAAAAAAAAAACATCCTCCCTCTTCCAATCATCCCCAAAATCCTGATACAAGAAACCATTCCTTCGACTCTAAACCCAAATCTCAAAACCCCAAAAACCTTATCCATCTCAAACCTCCCCGAACCGAAACAAATCCAACCAAATTTATAAAAGTCCCAGCATATCCCCAACTGAATCGACCCCTCCCTGCAAACAGGGCCAGCAAAATCCCACAGGGCTTGGGCCCATCTTGTTCGAGCCCCACTCCTACTGCAGACCCCAAAAATCCCAAAATCATTGTCGATCCAATCTCCATTCAATGCCTCTCTCACCTACCACTAACACCTCCAACCTTAGCCTTCAAACCGCAATCTCAAAAACCCTTAACAGTACCATCTCAAACAACCCTGCCAAGAAACAAACAAACAAAAAAAAAAAAAAAAAAAAAAAACAGATTGAAGGGTAAGAAAAGATAAGAAGAATTTGAGGAACCACTCACCCCATCTACCGATCCACAAATGTCAACCATCATCCCTTCTGGAGTATGCAACAACGTTGTGAATAAGGCCCAAACCGAGTTGGAGAGTGAGAAACGTGGAAGGAAGATGGGAGATTTGGGAGGGGGTTGTTTATGTAGCCAATTTTCTAGTGTGTAGGTTGGTAAAAAAGTAATGGTTTTGGCTTGGGTATTTACTGTCCCAATTTAACGGCCCGTTTTTTTACTAAAATTTATGTCCGGTAGTTGTTTGAAAATTTTAAATATTAATATTTGAAATGCTACCAAATTATAGAATTGTAAATTCATTATTTTGTTCATGGTCTGAATTCCTGCCTAAGTTCCCGGAATGCCATTGTCCCTCTCCAGAAATTTCTATGCCAAGTGAGATTTCCAAATCTTCTTTGTTAAAGTGGTTTTTCAAATACTGGGTTTTTTGGGATTTCAAATGCCTGAAATTTCAAATTCCTAAGAATTCTGAGGGAATTCTAGTAATGAAGCACAGAATGCCTGATAGGAATTCTGAATTCCCAGGCAGCCTGAATTCTCGTTAGGAATTCTAGTAAAAAAACAGGGCCTAAGGGTGGGCCATGATAAATACACCCACCCTAGGTACTAGTTAAACCGACCCTAGATAAAATCATCTACGGCGCTCATATTCCCACCCCCATTTTTACTAGGGAGCTTTGGCCGGAGGTCCCTCATAACATTACTTTGTTGCTAACAGTCCACAAAAAAAAGCCATCTTGCCAAAGGTCCCTCTCACACTTTTACATACCTGAAAAGACTAATTTGCCCCTTTCTAAAATCTAGCTTTATTAATTTAAAACAAACGCTGACGTCGCCCGATATGGATACAACTCTTGGACTCATCTTCCAAATCGAGAAACCGACGAAAACGAAGGCGATTTTCGGCGATTGATTGTTCAAACAGCGAAGAAGAAGCACTTAGGTCAAATTTTTGAATAGTTTCCATTTCATTGTCTGTTATGCTCTGCATCTACGAACTCATTTCGGATAGAAGAACTCCAAAGAAGACGAGATTCAAACCCTACTTGCAGACGTCTCGGATTTCAGTGCAAACGTGATTGCAAACAAGATAAAAAAAACTACAAACACTCTATTTCTATTGTAAGTTTATTATTCCGTCCTTTTCAAATCGGAGAAATCATCGATGTTTCGAAACCCTATACTTCTTTTCAACCACATTTGCGATGTTCTTGCTTCATTTTCTCTCATTATTTTTCTAAATCCAAAAATCTATTCAGGAAAATGGCAAGAACGAAGTCTGCCATTCTTGCAGAACAAGAGCATCAGAAGAAAGAAGGAGAAGAAGGTCAATAAACAATTCTCTCAATCTCTTTTACTGTATGAAGTTTTGAATAATACTATCGTAAATTTCTGATATGTTTAAACGAATGTCACACAATCACTACTACTTGTCCAAATATAAATAACTTTATCTCAATTTTTTTTCAGAAATATCATTCGACTGAATCTATCTGAGTTATGGATGTATTTATCTTAATTGAATTTATGTTGAATTTATCTGAGATTCCATATTGGGATGAAACTGAGTTTCGAATCAAAATTAGTTGAATTATGATGTAATTATATCTACAAGCAGAATTTAAGATAAACACATGCTTTACAAAAATTTATCTGATTTCTTCACAATTTTATCTAAGTTCTGAACAAATTTATCTGTTATTTGAACAAAATTATCTGATTTCTGATCAAATTTATCTAGATCTATATAATTTTATCTACATTTCTTCATTACAAATCAGATAAATTCGATTCAGAACTCATATAATATCTACATCTTTTACGTTTTCACTTATATATATATGATTTTTATTGAGATTGTGATTTTGAAAAACATATTTTTACAATGTCTTTATAAATTTTTCAAATGTTTAACCAAAATATAACACAATCACTCCTACTTGTCTACCTATAAATAAGTTTATCTGAGTTGTTTTGAGAAATATCATGTAACTGAATCTATCTGAGTTCTCAATGTATTTAACTTAGCTGGGTTTATGTTGGATTTATCTGAAATTCCATAATTGGAATGCAACTGAGTCTCGATTAAAAATTAGTACAATTTATAATCTATTTATACCTACATACATAATGTAAAATACACACATGTTTTTCAAAAACTTATCTGAGTTCTTAATAATTTTATATAATTTCTGAAAAAAATTATCTGATATTTGAACAAAATTATCTGAAGTCTGAACAAATTTAATATAATTTTATCTATCTACCACCATTACAAATCAGATAACTTTAATACATAACTCATATAATATCTATATATTTTTCGTTTTAACTTATGTATATATCATTTTAATTGAGATTGTCATTTCAAAAAACATAGTTTCCAATGCTTTTATAAAATTTTGCAATGTTCAGCCAAAATGTCACACAATCACTGCTACTAGTCCAAATATAAGTAAGTTTATCAGAGTTATTTTAATAAATTTTGATCGTGTAATAGCAACTACATTTTGTCTCACTGTTTCCATGTAAATGAATCTATCTAACTTTTGGATGAATTTATCTTAAATGAATTTATTTTGAATTTATCTGATATTACATAATTAGAATGCAACTGAGTTATGAATGAGAGTTGATACGGATTGTAATGTATTTATAACTGTGTGCAGAATGTAAAATGGACACATGTTATTCACAAAGTTATCTGAATTCTGTATAATTTTATCTCATTTTTGAACAAATTTATCTGATTTCTTAATAAATTTATCTGAATTTATGCAAAAGTTATCTATCTGTATAATTTTACTGTATGCAGCAAAAAAAATAAGCAAAAGAAAGAGGCAAGAAGAAAATTCATCGAAGAACATACAAGGGAAGAAGAAAAAGAAGGATGAGAAGGATACAAGCCATTACCAATTCAGATCTAACTTGGTCTCAGTCGTCAGATTAGTTAATGGCATAAAGAATTTGATATCAGAATTACATAAAGCTGAATTGAGAAAGACACCTTTCTGGAGCCTAATTGAGTGCATTCTGGATGGCACATTCTCAGAAAAGGTTTGCAGAAAGTATGACAACGACATTATGTTGATCCTCGATACATACAACAGAGGCAGTTCAAAATAGGAAAATCCTATGTGTCATTCACTGCAAATGACATATCACATATATTTGGCATACCAAATGGATCAAAACCACTTGATTTGAAATATGGAAAGAGAAAGGGATCTGAATTCATATCTAGGAGATTCCAAGGTCCTTCAAGGGTTTCAGCTCCAAAGATTAAGGAACAGCTACATCTTGCATTGAGTGGATCAACAGATATTGAAATTGCTGATGTTGCCAGGCTAATATGCCTGTATATCCTTGTGGTTCTTTTTTTTTCAACCCATGGCAACACAATAGGGTGGGCATACGTGGGCTATGTTGAAAAGTACATGGATATGAAGAACTATGCCTGGGCAGAAGAAATATCAAAATTTTTAATGGAATCAGTACACAGTAGGAGCCGTGGTTCTGATAAAGTCATTGGCTGCCTTATTGCATTACCGGTACAATATACAACTCCATACTAAAAACATTTGAATTCAAGTTTAGAAATAATGACATATTAACATATGATTTTTCTAATTTTGTAACAGTATTGGCTGTGTGAACATTCAACAATTGTCAGCCCAAATGAGTCTTTGCATTTCCCACGGATACTAAAGTGGAATCTAAGGGCTCTGAGTATGGCACTTAGGAAAAAAACCACTTCATACACTAAAAGTTAATGAGGTACTCTATTATATAAATAATTATTTGTTATCTTCGTTTTCACTATCTAAATTTATCTAATATCTTAATCTGACATATTCAATCTAACACTGTTACAAACTGCAGGTCCTTGGTGACTCATTAGAGAGCACACTGCTTGAATCGCAGCGATTTCTGTCTTTCTTAGGCAGTGTCAGTGGGGCTGAAGGGGGGTTAATGCAGATAGAAGGAGAAGAAGAGGTAAAAGAAACAGAAAAAATTCAAGAAGAAAGGATATTAGAAGATAATGAAGAGGGTGAAGAAGAAAAAAATAAAAATGTATCACAACATGTAGTTGTATCAGAAGAAGAAAAAAGCAATGAAGGAGAGGAGCAAGAGGAAGGACATGAAGAAGAAGAACATCAAAACCAGAAAGAAGTCCATGTAGCAGTAGAAGAAGCAGAAGGAGAAAATGAGAATGAAGGAGAGGAGCAAGAGGAACCAGATGAAGAAGAAGAACAACAACAGGAAAAAGGAGAAAATGAAACAGATAATAAAATGAATGAAGGCAAACAGTCTGATACAGACATGATGATAGAGACATTGGTCATATCTGAATTGGAAGAGCAGAGAGAACAAAATAACAGTGAAGAAACAACTTCTGCTGGTGTGGAGATGGCTGATTATCACCAAATGGCTCTAGAGACAGATCTGGTGGTCGCCAACATTTTAGCTGATATAATTGGAAATGCCACCAATGCATCAACCAATGTGACATCTGAAACAATAACTGGAACCGAACAAGAAGCTGCTGACATTGGGCCTTCTCCTAGTAACCCGTCACACTCAATCAAAAACAACAAACTACAAAATCTAACTGAAGAGCGTGACAGGGCAACTTCGTTAGCCAACCAAATGACCAAGGATAATAAAGATTTACAAGAACAGATTCAAAGGATGGCTATTGAACTTGAAAGGACATCAGTAGAAAACAACAGTCTGAAAAAGGAAATGCTTGAAATGGAAAAAAGAATAGAAAGCTTGCTTAAAGAAAGAGACAATGCTCTATTGATGATTGAGCAGTTGACAATTGAGAAGAATTCCCATGAAACATGTGACGTCAAAACTGATCAAACTATAGAAGATACTTGTAGAATGGTAAACTCCTTAAAAGAGCAGCTCAAACATACTATGAGTGTGTCAGATATACAGTCCTCAAGAGCAGCAAAGGCAGAAAATGAGGGGAAGGAGCTCAAGAAAAAAATAATAAATCTGGAATCGAACAACATGAAATTACGGCAGCTGTTAAAGGAAATGACACTTGATTATGCAGAGAAAGGATTGGAGTGGGCTGGAAACACATTGGATGATATCTTCCAGTCTCCAAAGAACAAAATTTCAGAACAAAAAGGGTTTACAATCGCACAGAAAAAAGCGGAGGGGTCTGCAGCAGATCAGAAAATTGAAGAGAATGCTGATGAGGTAATTTATTTACACTTCCATATTTTTTTTGAATATTATTCTTTGGATTGCAAATCTATCTTACCTGACCTTTAGTATGCAAAATATATGACTCTCTTTCAAATTATCTGACTCTCTAACAAGTTTATCTGAATTCTGACTGAACTTGTAACATATCTCATCAACTTTATCTTTGTTATTTGTGAATTTAACTGACTTTCCATCAATTTTATCTGATGTTGCATTGAATTTATCTTACCTTGTATATATTCCAATTTATTTAATCTATATTTGTTTGTTTGAATGATTAATCAGATCAACTACTCTGACACACAGATCAAGCCAGTTAAGGAGGTGAAACAATCCTCCATGATAAAAAGAATTAAAAAAAGGAGGGCAACAAGGAAAATGATTGAAACAGCTGCACCCTTTAGACTCCCCAGAAATACAGTCACTAAGCAAATGACTGAGCCCGACATTGAAAAGCTGAAACAAATCTACGAAGCAGAAGGCAATGAGTAAGTAACAGTCCTATGCAAATAAGCAACACAGCTCTTGTTGTAAAAAAAAATTTATTCAAAATGACAACAACGTAAGCACTTTTTACAATTGCATTTGCAGGGCGCTAGTCTGGGGAGGTGAGGGAATATCTGCTGTATCATACGAGGACATCATTGCAATCCTCAACAAAGCAGAATTCTCCAGCAATGTAAACATCCAAACAAATAAACTTTCCATACTATTGCTTGATTTTTGTAATATAACAACAATGGTCATATTCATATTCAATTAATATAACTAACAGTATCTGCTTCAAATTGAACAGGTTATTGACGGATATGCTGACTTGTTATACAGAGAACAGGAAGAAATCCAACAACAACTTACAGCAAGCAGTCAGCAAGGCCTGCTGCCCCAAGAAAAATCAATCTTCGTATCAAGTTTATGCTGGGTAAAATACAATGAATCTTAATTAATAAAGTAACATTTTGCTTTGTTTTACAATATAATAAACAGTTACTAAACTAAAATTAATGCAGAAATTCGTTACAGCAAACACATCAGAAATGAGAGATAAGATTTTACACAAACAAATCTCCCCAAGCAGAACTGCAAACCACAGATTCGTGCACTTTCCAATGAATTCAAATGGAAAAAGGAAAAATGCTCAACCATTTCATTGGACACTGTTGGTGCTGGATCAGAAAGAGGGGGATTGGCTACATTACAATTCCTTGAAACCGAGATTAGCTAAAACAGTCGATCATTACTTTGAAGATGCACAAATTCTGGTATGTCTCTTTCACATAATCATTAAATACAGACTACTGCCCATAACAATAAACCCCAACCCATTGACTATATCAATTTATTTATTTCTGCAGAAACAATATGTGGAGAACTACAATTACGTAAATATTGAAGAAACCCAGCCATATGGAGCTCCGTTGATAAGCGTGGAAGACGCCCCACAACAGAAAATGGGATCGTAAGTATCATTTTGTATAAACACTGATTCAATTCATTTTAAAGTACCAACATCATCTTCTTTTGCAGTGTCGATTGCGGCATCATTGTTTGCTATATCATGAAGCAAATTACTCACAAACAACCAATTGATTCGAAACTGCAACAGAACATCATTGATGATTTGAGAAGAGAGATAGTTTCCAAATTCCTCAATGACATGCATCACTGCTGGTCAATTCAAAACTTCCATGCAAGGAGAGAAGGTGCTGATGATGATTTCGAACAGTGACATAGGGTTTGAAACAGGGTTATGTCACAGTAAACAGAAGCCAAATTCATGTATTTCTCTGTAATATAAAAAGAACCACTGCAACATACTTGTGAATGTATACTTTTGCAAAATGAATGTAAGGGAAACAACTTTGGCAATTTAATTGTCAAAATTTCTGAATCGATGAATGAATTAAATTGTGAATGAATTGTAAAATATGTGTCCTGATATAGTTTTCGTTGATTCTCTTCACATATTTATACGATTTTTACAGAATATTACCTGTTTTTTCAGAAATTTATCTACGGTCTGATACAAACTATCTGAGTTCAAAAACAATTTATCTTAGTTTCTAATAAATTTATCCGAGTTCTGAAACAAATTATCTGATTCCAGATGCAATTTATATATTTTTTAGATAAATTTATCTGAGTTCTGAAACACATTATCTGAGTCCAGATGGAATTTATCTGTTTTTTAGATAAATTTATCTGAGTTCTGAAACACATTATCTGAGTCCAGATGCAATTTATCTGTTTTTTAGATAAATTTATCTGAGTTCTGAAACACATTATCTGAGTCCAGATGGAATTTATCTATTTTTTAGATAAATTTATCTGAGTTCTGAAACATATTATCTGAGTCCAGATGCAATTTATCTGTTTTTTAGATAAATTTATCTGAGTTCTGAAACGAATTGGGTGAATTCTGACAGTAATTATCTGAGTTGACAAGAAATTATCTGAATTCTGAAATAAATTCTATAACTTCATAATCAATTTATATGAGGTATGAAACAATTTATATGACTTCTGCTGCATATTTAATCTCACTTATAATACATTTTTATTATCAATTTTTGAAAACACATTTTAAATGAGATAAAGAATTATATAAGTGATTGCTTATATGATAAACAACACAATAAACAGTAGTAAAATGTCTGTCACTTTGACTATTTATTCACTAATCACAATTCATATCGTATCTTCTATACATGCTAAAGAATTGACTACTATTATACAGAAACTAAAGTCAAAGTCTATTTCAAATATTTGTCAAATAATAGGCTCCTTGCAAGACTTCTTATTGTGACTGCCAAACCGACCACAACGCCCACATTTTATCTGCCGTGTCATCTCCCCCCTTGACAATATCCTCTTTTTTTTGGGCCTGCCGGCTGGGCGTTTCACCAGAGGTGGGAGAATAACAGCTCCAGCAACTGTTGCCTCCGGCATTCCGACAGTTGGAATTGGAAATATCTGCTCATCATATGAAGCCCTATATGAATCAGTGTGAAAATAATGATCCACATAAAAATTCAGGTCCTTTCCACTCTTTTGAATCGCAGCACAAGCATGTGCACAAGGAAAGCCATTAATCTGCCACTGATAACAGGAACATATATGATTAAAAATGTCGACAGTCACTGACGGGTAAGAGTGAACATCGTAAACAGTTTCACTGGAACGCCTGACAGTCCACGTCCGTCCTAGCTGGATCAAAGCATCCAACCTCTTATCCATATCCGGGCAAATGACTGACTTCCATCTGCTGGAAACTTCCTTCCTAGTAGCCATCTGCTCCATTATTTGAACCCTTATTGTGTCCACCATCTTTGTAATTGAAAGATGACGAGCTTCTCTAATCCAGGAGTTGAAAGATTCAGCTGCATTTGAACACATCTCACCATACCGTTGACCCTTAAAGTAGGCATTGCTCCATCTTTCATGAGGCAATCCAGAAAGAAATCTGTCTACGTTGCTACCACCTTGATGCACATTCCCGAAGCATCATAACCATGCTCTCTCTAAATTCGTTAGTGTATCCACCTGACAGTTTGTCTCTCAAATTTGCCTTCAAGTGTTGTAGGCAAAAAGCATGATGAGCATAGTGGAAAACACTTGAAACACCTTCTATCAGACCTGGATTTCTATCGGAAATAAAAGTAATAGTGCGATCCGAAACCAGAACTTTCTTTAAATTCTGCAAAAACCACTTCCAATTGTCCTCCGTCTCTGAGTCCACCACAGCGAAAGCAAGGGGAAATAAACCTGTGTTATAAAAAAATAAAGTTTTATACTACAAGAAATAAATATAAAAAAGTAAATGGTAATCATTAATAAAAATAATCTCAGAAATAAAAGAATCGAAAGCAACTGCCATACCTTGATTTCCATTCTTCCCTGTTGCTGCCAACAAGTTTCCCTTGTATCTACCTTTCAAAAAGGTACCATCCAAAAATAACAAAGGACGGACATGATTAAAACCAGAAATTGAAGAATAGAATGAAACAAACAGCCGCTTAAAGCACATAGTTGACTGGTCATAATCTAGCACAAAAAGGCTTCCTGGATTCACATCCTCCGCCACCTTAATGTACCAACGAAGATGGTCCAAAGATAGCGACGAATCACCATACAACTTATTCCTAGCCCTTTCCACGCCCCACCATGCATGATGGTATGTAATTGTAAGTCCATAATTCGCCTTAAAGTGGTGCACAACATCAATGGGTCTAGTGAGTGGCCTCTCACGAATATGATCAATCATTAAATCAGCAACCGTCTCAGATCTCATACGGCTGTTCTTCGAAGTTCGGACTGCCGCACCACACGTATGCTCATTATCTAATGTCCTGATATAAAAATGTCCAGATGACTTCTCAATCGAAGCATGAACACGCCATTTACAACCCATCGAACGACTGCGAGAACATTCAGCTGTTACCCTAACTTTATCATTTTTCACATATACAAACTCAAACCCAACTTCCATTGAATATCTACACAGAACACTTCTAAACTCTGCAACACCGCCCTCAAACCTCTGTCCCACTTCTCTAATACCACTTGACCAGCCTGAAGACAGCAAAATCTTCTCCTTGTGTGTGCAGAACAGCGGCAGTAGATCTGTCTCAATATCTGTGCCCTCATAACCCACTAATTGAATGGCATCTTCAACAAAATCATCAACGTTTTCCTCTTGATCATCATCATCTGATTCCTGCATTTCTGATACGAAAACATCCACTGTTCCCAAACCCATTGAAGACGCCAACATTGATAAGCTCAACAAATCTGAGTCGCTGTCCAGCAAGCACTTTGGATGGCCAGGCAATGTGTAAGTCAGACATACCATGTTTACTGCCAACATCTTCCATTTGTTGCAAACTTGACGAATTAAATCATCAAATCTCATGCCCATACTAAAATGAATGACGGCAGTAAACATGCCATACTTACAAAGAACCATTACCGGTTGCGCCATCTTTGAATTTACTAAAATCAACGAAGTTCAAAAGTCATCAGAATCTTTAAAATTGTGCAGAATATTAAGAAAACAACAACAAACAAACATTTATCTAAATTTATCTGAATTCTGTACACGTTTATCTGATTTTTGAACAAAATTATCTTATTTCTGAACAAATTTATATGAATTTATATAAAAGTTATCGATAATTACTCATTCTAATTCAGATAACTTTGGTTCAGAAATCAGATAAAATCTTAAGAACTCAGATAAATTCGATATAGAATTCAGATAATTTTTAAATAAAATTGAACTAACTTTATAAATCGCAAATGTATATTAGAAACATTGATAGATTTGATTCAAAAAGTCACATAAATTCGATTACATGGTTCAATCAAAATTGCAGCTTGGAACAGAATTTCAAACTATTAAACAATTTTATGAGAAACAAAGTAACTTATTTGACATCTAGATACGTCAGGCTTTATCTATACGAATCAAATCAAATAACAAAATTAATTCAAAAATATAAATATAATAAAAAACAAAAACAAATAACAAAATCAAATAACAAATCTCAACAACATATCAGAATCCTATACAAAATAAATAACTTCTCAAATAAAAATGAAAATGAGTATCAGAAGTATAAATCTACAATTTAAACAATAAAACTTGCATACAATCTGCTATGAATATAAAACCTTCCTTACCTCTAACAAAAGTTGAATATGCAATATGTTACGCAGAGAAACTCAGATCTACCTCCGTCCAAAGTTGAATCTGCAATCTCTTACACACAGAAACTCGGATCTGATTCACACTGAATCTACGAACTGCTTTTAGTCTGTAATCTCTGAAATCTGATTTGAAATAATCGTTGCATATGAATTACCATCTGATTCGATTCAGAGCAGCAACATGTTTCCATCATGCTAGATCTATAATCTGCAACACAGCCGACTCGTCATCTGATTTGAAATAATCGTTGCATATGAATTAACATCTGATTCGATTCAGAGCAGCAACATGTTTCCATCATGCTAGATCTATAATCTGCAACACAGCCGACTCGTCTGCAATCTACAACCAATAAAATCTCCATCAGAAGTTTTCTACCGTGACTGCCATTTGAAATTCAAAATAACAGATTTGCGGTAACTTACAAGGGCAGATCAGTAACAGTCGATGAGTTATCACCTACATCTCAGGCTATATTATCGTGACACGTTGCTGAATTAACGTTACATGTTTGGAACGATTTCATTCCATGCTGCGTCAGTTACAGGGGCATTTTTGTCTTAAAAAATGAAAACATGTGTGCACAGGGACCTAAGACTGGAAAAAGTCTAGCTAAATGGACCAAAGACCTTAAAAAGTTTTTCCATGGACTGGAGGCTGGAAACATGGACTTATAGGGACCTTTCGCTAATTTCTCCAAGTAAAATAAACTGTATGCCAATAGCAGCACTCTTTAAGACACTCCACATTAGTGGCAGATAGATTGGCCCTCCTGTCTTTACTCGTAATTTCACTCCTTCCGTTTTTAAGACACTCCACATTATTGGCAGAGTAAAATCCTCTTCTTATTTCATTCCTTCTTCGTCAACTCAAAGCAAAGAAGAAAGGACGGAACTCGTAATTTCACTCCTTCCGTTTTTAAGACACTCCACATTATTGGCAGAGTAAAATCCTCTTCTTATTTCATTCCTTCTTCGTCAACTCAAAGCAAAGAAGAAAGGACGGAACCAAACCCCTGTCTGGCGAGGTCTCTTCAATAATACATTCATAATTGTGTATTATGAATGTATTTCTTGCTGGGCATTGAGTTTTGTTACCAATAGTGGGAGTTGAGTTTTTAAAATGAAATACGAACGAAGTTTCAAGTTAGTTTCTTATATTTCAATTCATTGTTATTCTTCATCTGGTTTTGAAAAATCAACTCATTTTGAAAGACTCCATAGTTGAACCGCACTGTATATTCAAAGGTAAAAGGTTTTAACTTGTATTTCATCTTTTTTTTCTTATCATATGGTGTCTGGTCTTAATTTGGAAGGAAAGAATCAATCAATTAGCCCTTTTAACTTTTGTTGCATCTTTTGTTTTTTGGGAACTTGCTACTTTTCAATTTATGGTGAAAATTGGTAGATGAAATTGCTTCATTATATAATACTTAGATCTTTTATGAAATGTTCTTACTGGCTTCTTTTTTACTGCTGCTCCTTTTTGGTATGTAGGTGCATTTATTTTACTCTTTGTTAGAGTTGGTTATAATGATGTTAATGTCACTGTTATTTTTTGGGTGGTAATTTTTTTTTTTTATTATGATAATATCTTTGTCGTACTCAAACAAAAATCCTAGGTCCGCGCCACTATAATTCTCTTGGATGAGATTTTTGCATAGTTTTTCATATGGACCATCCAGATTCCAGATTAATAGATATAAGGAAAATCTTTCATGAGATTTGCTTCTGAGGGTAAGTTTTTGCCAGTACTAGTGACTGCAGTTGGCCACCTTTTTCAAGTTTAGATTGGCCATCCATTACTTTTGTAAAAGTGTTCTTATTGAAGGGTTTCATTTTTACATTCAGTGTATTTTTTGGATGTGATGCTTAAAATGAAATTCGTTACCAACATCTTAGATTTTCTGTTACAACAATGTGGTGCTTTCAACTTCTGCCTATGTTTGGACACACAGGTCTTCTATCTTTTATTGGAGTTTCAAAGAATGGAAGAAGGAAACTCATCATTGCAATCTCGAATTCCAAGCTATGGAGGAGGTGGAGAAAACTTAGAAAAAGGCAATCGAAAAAGAGAAATAAAGCAAGAGGTGAAGAAGCAACTCTGGTTAGCAGGTCCTTCGATAGGAGTCAGCGTTCTAGTTTGCAACTAGTATCTGTCATGTTTGTTGGACACCTAGGAGAGCTTGCTCTCTCTAGTGCTTCATTTGCCACGTCCTTTGCAACCGTTACTGGCTTCAGCCTAGTGGTGTCTATCTCACTTTTCTTTCCTCACAAATCCTTTTTCATTGCATTCCATTTTCTATAGGAAATGTTTCTCTATCAATTATATGTTTGGAAAAATAGTTCCAACATCTTTTTTTTTTTTTGCCCTTTGATATTTTATGACTTTTTTTTTCTATGTTTTACATACCACCATAAAACATAGCTTGAAATTGAAGTTCATAAATATTTAGAAGAAGAAGAAGCTAAAGCATTTTGGTATTTTTTTCCTCTTTTGAATCTTAAAATACTGTATGTCAAATAGTTAGAAATGGCTATTTTGGTGTTTTCCCCCTCTTTTGGGATATAAGCATTTTCTCAGATTTATGCTCTCTAGGTGTTTTCTATGTCAGTATAACTGTACCTTGGGCTTTAATCATCTATGAAATGTTCTTAGTTCTTTAATTTTATGTTCGTAGCTGGGAATGGGAAGTGCATTGGATACATTATGTGGGCAAGCCTATGGTTCAAATCGGTATCGGTTGCTTGGGGTTTATATGCATAGAGCAATTTTTGTTCTAATCATCGCGAGTATTCCCCTCTCCGTTATTTGGCCCTATATGGGCAGCATCGATCCTTGTGTGCATGGGACAAGACCCAGAAATATCTATGGAAGCTCAACTATATGCTCGGTGGATGATCCCCAGCCTCTTTGCTTATGGTGCTCTTCAGTGTAATATTAAGTTCTTACAAGCTCAAAACAATGTTTTTCCGATGATGTTAAGCTCTGGAATCACAACATTGTTTCCCATCCTTGTTTGTTGGCTTCTTGTTTTCAAATCTGGTCTTGGCTGCAAAGGTGCTGCGTTGTCCAATGCTATATCGTATTTGATCAATGTGGTGTTGTTGGCGACATACATCAAATTCTCTCCTACGTGCAAGAAAACATGGACATGCCTATCAAAGGAGGCCTTTCGAGAAGTCATCGATTTCCTTAGACTAGCTATTCCTTCGGCTGTTATGGTTTGGTACATCTTTTGCCCTATGCCTAAGTAACCCTTCTTTTTTTTTTTTTCAAAATATCAGAACTCTTTTCTAATGTAATCAACAATCCATGTTTGAGTTTTTACATTCAGCAGTCCAATGTTCCAAATGGTTGATCTAATGGGCCCACAATGGATTGTCCATGTGCCCAAAGAGGCATTAGAATGGAAAATGCTAGTAATTCAGTATCCGGTTCTTGATTTGTTAAATGTGAACCTTCTTGCTACACCCTTGACATCGTTCAGATGAAAGGATGTCAATCTAACATTCAGGCTTGTGCCATAAGGGGAATTTTTTGGGATATCCATGATGGGACCCATCAGTTTAGCAGTCTATGTTCCTTAACCATTAGTCTTGTTTGTGCATTCTCAAGACCTGAAGATACTATCTGTAGGTGCAGAAAAATATGACCCACAATAATCGGGGTGCCTTACAGGACTTATCCAAATGAAGAAGACGATCTGCTGCCTCAAAGCCTGAAAGGGAAGAGCAAACGGTCAGAGGACCCTGGCCTGAGCGGTGCAAGGCTCTCTGATGCCTAAGTCAGTAAGTGAACTGGAACAAAGGAAAGAGAGGGAGAAGAGAGGCAGAGTAACGACTCTCAAGTATGGGTTGCGTACCTTGCATGTGAAATGGGGTTCTATTTATAGAGAACTGGACAATATCTTTGGATGATATTTTGGCGTGGGTCCCATGATTTGATAGGTAAGTCATCATCAGCCCACAAAGCAATAAATGTGATCCATTCCAACCTACTCTGCATTTAATGCCAGTCGGATCAGCCCACATCGCATTTAATATGCGTCATGTTGGGCCAGATCGTGTTGGACGCCTTTGGCGGTAGAGGTACCATCGGATCCACCCTCGGGCCTTGCCCTGATTTGGCTTCAGCCGCTGGATGCCACCTTGTCAGTGATCTGGCGAAGATTGTGGATGGCTGGATGTCGCATCTGTCTCACTGGCTCACTCCCCTATTCCTCCATGTGTCCGATGGCGTGGCGGGCGAAGGGCGCGAGTGGAGATTCTCCCTTGCTTCGGCTTTCGTCCCGGCTCCTTTGGCCGAGGTCAAGCTTTTAACCGAAGTGGGCACCTGGGTAGCCGAGCTCGGCGCTAGCGGCCAGGACCTGTCTGACTTCGGCTGAGGCCTCTGCCCTGGTAGCTGAGGTGAGTCTGGTGACACGCGCATGGCACGCGGATGGCACGTGAGGCACGTGAGAATGCTTAGTCTCATCTGATGGCCGTGATTAGCGTAATCCTAGAGCTTTGAAAATCTCCCCACACAATTGCCCCCTAGCTTGTGACCTCTTAAGCGTCCTAGCCTTTAGGGGTCAGAAGCTAGAGAACCCGTCTAGATATGCAGCGATCATTGCTTGATGTCGCTTCAACTTTTCTAAGGCAATAAATGCTTCGTCCTGTCCGTCCTGGGAAGCGAACCGGCGGCTACACGTGTAGCTTCTTCACTGATTGCACTGTCTCATTAATGGAGCAGGCGCGGATTGCGAAATCCGTCTCTTCGAATTCGAAAGTGGCGCCCAAAGAGGGTTTCCTTCCTATAAATAGGGTTGTCTCCTTTCTTTCCTTTTTCTGATCTTCTCTGCTCTTGTCTTCGATCTCTGCTCTGCTCTTCGAGATCTCTCTGGTGGGGACAACCATAGGACGCGCCCAGATCCGTTCTTGACTCGCCCTCCTGTTTCTGTAAGTGACTTCGTGCCCCTGTCTGTTTTTTAGGGTTTTCCACCTTTAGGGTTTCTTTCTGCCTTCTTCTTCTTTTAGACATGGGCACCCCTAGGTTTCGGTTAGATACAGACAAGGGCATAGCTAGGTTTAGGGCTACTTACAACATCCCAGAGGGAGTCTGCCTAAGGCCGGCGGATCCCATCGACTATGCCACGCGCGGCTGGTGTTGCGGCTGGATGCCGTTCCCTCTGATCTCCGTGATCAAGGGCGGGGTCAGATTTCCTCTGCACCCCATGCTTAAGTCCTGCCTTAGCGTCTGGTCGATTACCCTGTGCCAGCTGATGCCCAATGGCTTCAAAGTCATCATGGGCACGGCGAAACTGAATGAGATCTTGGGGACCAACCTCGGTGTCCATGACATCGAGGACGCCTATGATATCTGCAAGGCTGGGGGAGACAATTATTATCTCCGGGTGAAGCAGCGCCGAAGAGGCTTCGTCCTAGCCTTGGAGGATTCCAGTAAGAATGCCGAGGAGGATTTCTTCTGTGTGTCGGGGGATTGGGAATTCGGCGCTGGTGAGGACAGGAGAATGATGGTCCCTCGCCACTTCGGGGCCGTCCCAAGTAAATACCGCTTCTTTTCTCTATTTATTTTGCTCAACTTTTATGTTACTGAGCTGATATTCTTGTTGTTTGTGGCGCAGAACTGCACGCGAGGCGACGCCGGGCTGTGAGCGAAGGCTGGAGGAAGAACGTTGACGACCACAAGAAGGTCGAGAGATACAAAGGGCACGAGACCAGATCAGCCTGGAAGTTGCTAGGGTATACACCGAGGTACTGCGGCCACTACAAGAGAATCGGAGCGGCTCCGGAGGACGAGCCGTAGCCTGATCACCCTCCTGTCACCTTGGCTGTGCCTGCCGGGGTTCCTTTGGCCGACGCTGCCGCGAGCCGAGCTGCATCTGGCGCTGAGGCATCCACTTCTTCTAGCTCGGGGTCGCCGAACCTAAGGGAGATAGTAGACGCCTACTCGTCCGACCAGGAAGAAAGAATGGAGGGAGGCTCGAGAGTGCCTGGTACCAAGGATCTGGCGGCCAAGTTCAGGCGCGGATCCTCTTCTTCTGTGACACCATCGTTTGCCAGCACCCGCGTGGCTTTGGGCTCGGGGGGTGCTGCTGTCACTTCTGCTCCTGCCACCGCACCGAGTGAGGGAGCGCGGAGACGCTCACCGGATCTCCCGAGGGAGGGGTCCCCACCCAGGAAGAGGTCCAAGGCGGGTGAGAAAGACTCGGGGGCTGAACCGCCCCCGAAGGGTAAGACACCTGCGCGAGCTCCCGGGGGCAAGGCTCCGCCTGAGAAAAGTGCGCCGGCTAGCAAGGTGACTGGTGGGGCGGCTCGCGAGCTCACCGTCTCGGTAGGGCAAGGGTCCGGATCGGCTTCCGGATCTCGAACTGCCCCAGCGGCATGGAGACCCAAGATGGAGACGCAGCCCGGGAAGCCTCTAAACATCGAGGACTGGGTGCTGGGGAACTCTCACGTCATTGGAGCCCTCGCAAAAGCTTGCGCCTTGCCGCGTGACATGGAAGCGCACGCAAAGTATGACAGTGAAAGTCTGCTGATCTCGGCAATCCAAGCTGGTCTCTTGGTAAGTATCTTCAACGCCTTCCTTTAAGCACTTCAGTTTGAATGCTTTCATCTAACTTACTTTTCATTTTGTAGAACGTGCAGAGGCTCCTGGTCGTGATGGAAAGGAGTGATAAGAACGTCGCGAAGGTCACCCAGCTGGAGTCTGAGAGGGAAAAGCTGAGGAAGGAGCTGAAGGAGCTGAAGAAAAGTGGCGCTGAGGCGACCGCACAGCTGGAAATAGGTCTGGTCAGCGTCACTGATCTTACGTCAAAGACCCATCAGCTAAAGGGTGATATCTGGACGAAGACCAAGAGGATAGCCGAGCTGGAGTCGGAACTGGCTAGAACGAGGTCCGAATCGGCGGCTGAATCGACGAGGCAGCGCGGTGAAATGCTGGCTGGGCGTGCCGAGATCGAGAAGTTGAAGAAAGAGAATGCTGAGCTGAAGAAGGAGAACGCCGGTCTCAAGGCTTCTATGCTATCCAAGGCTCAGTCTTCCTTTCAGAAGGGGGTGGACCAGGCCACCAAGGAGTATTAGAAGCAGGTGGAGGAGATCACCTCCATTCTGTTCGAGGAAGGGTGCTTGGACGCACTAAGGCGTGCAGGGGTTCCCGAGGACCACCTGGTCTACCAGAACTTGCCAAAGTACGCTGACCCAGTCCCTAAGCCGAGCTCCGCACCCTTGGGCGAAAGTGCCCCAGTCCATGCCCCTGCAGCTGATCCTATCTCGGATGGCGCTCCTACTGCTCCGTCTGACAGTGATGCCCCAGTCGCGCCTCAAGGCGACGCTCCTTCTGCCCCTCCTGCTGGTGATGCACTAGACAAGGCTGCGGTCGTAGCCGAGACCGCCAGTTCATCAGAGACGGTGATCATACTGGTGGAGTCACCGAAGCCGCAGTAGTTATATCTTTCTTGCTCTTTGTAATTTTGTACTTTCTCTCTTTTGCGTGTAACTTTCAGCCCTGTAATATCCTTTGTCTTTAATGAAAAACAGAGTTCCTTTACTTGTGCATTTTCTCTCTTTGCCTTTCTTTTTTGAGTTCGGCTCTTTTATGCTCGAGTCCGGCTGAGTGCTTTTAATGCGACGTGACGTGAGAGCCTTGAGTTAGAGAGAGTACCGAACGATCTTCATAGTTATCTGTGCTGATTTTCCGTATTCTGGACACCATAAATAGCAGTAAGTATGGCGGTATGGCCAATGAGGAAAACGGGCGGATGGCTCCACATGTCGCCATCGGAACCGCTGGTCAGCATGTAGGAAGACGTGCACCTCACGTAAGTCGTGGGAGACCTCGCCTCATAATTTCCTTTGAAGACCGGGCCCCTCTTCTTTTTATAAATAGGAGTGGCAAGCTCGCCATGGGAGAGAAAAAGAAACCAGGACATCTTAATTTTAATACAAACATAGGAGCCTGTCTCTTTTCGTTAACCATCCTGGCAGCCATGCTTGGTAGAACCTTAGGAACCTTTGACCCGGGAGGAACCCTTGCGCCAGAAGACGGCTTCCTCCGAGGGGGACAGTCCGTCGTAGTCTGCGCACTCTCTGAAGACGATCCTCGTGGACTATGCGCTCTCTGAACGCGGGTCCACGGCCAACCCTCTCCGATGTGGCTGCATGGGAATCTTTGCAGCCGTGGGTTGGTGGCGCCCCGCGCATTTGGGGGTCTTGTTTTCATCCCACAGGGTCCTGTGTGGGATCATGCCGCAGATCCTCCTGCGGGATATCAAGACCTCCGAGCGGCGGGCAAGATCGAGAGGTCCTTGGACCGAGGGGGCTCTTTTTTGCAAAGTTTGGTCTAACCAACCATAGGGTATTGTAGAGCCCAGTGAGGTTCAAACTCTTCAAGCCACCGACCCAGAGGGTATTGAAGAGGTCAGGATGCTGAAGACCGGACTGAAGAGTCAGTGAATATCAGAGCCTCCTAGAGTCTTCATTTCTTTTTTGTTTTTAGAGGACTGCGAGCCTCCTTTCTATACTCTGTTTTCTTCTCTGTAATCCTTGTAATGAAGTAATGGCAATGAATAAAAAAAATAAGCTTTCTGATCATATAATCTGCGTACAGTACTTCTGTAGTTTTGCATTCTTTTTTTGCTTTTCTTGCACCATTTTACGGTACTTGCATTTTTGTGCTGGTTTTCTCGCACTCCAGTGCTTGCACTACTCTTTCTCTTTCGAAGACTGTCATTGGCCGAGATGGACCACCATTGGCCGAGACGAACCCAGAGTCTCGAGGATTTCGGCTGTACGAGCCTGAGTTCGGGAACGATCTCGAGGAGTGTATGAACCCAGAATTTTAGGAAGCGACCGGATGTATGGATCCGAAGCCTCTTCCAGGGTTAGGAACCCAAAATTTAGGAAACGACCGGATGTATGAATCCGAAGCCTTTTCCAGGGTCAGGGACCCAAAATTTAGGAAACGACTGGATGTATGAATCCGAAGCCTTTTCCAGGGTCAGGGACCCAAAATTTAGGAAACGACCGGATGTATGAATCTGAAGCCTCTCCCAGGGTCAGGGACCCAAAATTTAAGAAGCTACTGGATGTATGAATCCGAAGCCTCTCCCAGGGTTAGGAACCCAAAACTGCTGAACTCAGACAATGTGAGGTAACACAGATTGATGACAGGGCAAATGCTGCTTTCATTGATTCTGAGACTCATGTTACATCTTTAAAAATAGAATTTCTTCAAGTGGGATGCATTCCATGGTCTCGGCAACGGCTTGCCTTCTAAGTCTTCGAGCTTGTAAGAGGATCGTCCTACCAGTGAGACCACCCTGAACGGGCCATGCCAGTTCGAGGCCAGTTTTCCTTCATTCGGATCTTTGTTAGCTGGCAGGGTCTTCTTCAGAAACAGCTCTCCTACGGAGAAACTTATTTCTCTGACTTTTTCATTATATCCTCTGGCTAGCCGCTGCTGATAGTCAGTCAGTCGTAGGGCTGCTGCTTCTCGACGCTCGTCCGCTAGATCCAGCTCCATTGCCAAGTTTGTCTCGTTTTGGCCCTGGTCGACCAACTCTGTCCTCAGGGTGGGGAGGCCAATTTCCAAAGGAATGACCGCCTCCATCCCATAGGCCAGACAGAAAGGTGTCGCCGAGGTGGATCGCCTTGGGGTCGTTCTGTATGCCCACACCACGCTGGGAAGCTCCTTTACCCATCTCCCTTTTGCCTTGTCCAACCGCTTCTTCAGGCCATCCAGGATTATCTTATTAGAAATTTCGGCCTGGCCATTGCTCGTGGATACGCCGGAGTGGAGTAATGGTTCCTGATGCCATGCTCTTAGCAGACGTCCTTGAAGGATTTAGAGTCGAACTGAGTCCCGTTGTCTGAGATCAGGGTCCTGGGGATGCCGAACCTCGTTATGATGTTCTTCCACACGAAGTTCCTGGAATCCCTATCGGTGATGGAGGACAGCGGTTCAGCCTCTATCCACTTTGTGAAGTAGTCCGTAGCAACTATCAGCCATATTTTGTTCCATGGAGATCGGTGGAGAGGTCCCACAAGGTTCAGCCCCCATTGAGCAAAGGGCCATGGACTAGAGAGGGGACTCAGGTCTTGTGCTGGCTGATGAAGAGAGTGGGAGAACTTCTGGCATTTTTCACATTTCCTGGCGTATACCTGCGCATCCTTCTGCATGTAGGGCCACCAGTAACCTTGGCTTATTGCCCTATAGGCCAGTGATCGACCTCCGATGTGACTGCCACAAATTCCTTCATGGATCTCATATAGAAAGTTGTCCACCTTGCTCGGATGGACGCATTGGAGGTATGGACCCGTGAAGGATTTTCTGTAGAGTTTTCCTTCCGGAGATAGCCAGAATCGAGCTGCCTTGAGTCTGATTCGGTGGGCTTCAGTCTTGTCTTCGGGGATCTGGTCGTCCTTCAGGTAAGAATTGATTGGATTTATCTAGCTCGGGCCGAGATCAGCACAAAGGACTTGCCGAGGTGAGTGGAGCTCTAGCATTGATCTTGATATCGATCCAACCTCGACAGTCCTTTTCTTTCCTGCTTCGACAGCGGAGGCCAGGTTTGCAAGCGCATCAGCATGTGTGTTGGTATCTCTGGAGATCTGCCTGACCTCGGTTGTCTGGAAATGGGAGAGTAGTTTTTTCGCGAGGGCTAAGTAGGTCGCCATCCTGTCGTCCCTGGCTTGGTAGTCTCCAGCGAGCTGGCTAGTTACCAGTTGCGAATCGCTGAAGATCACTAGTTGCTGGGCTCCGAGGATTCGGGCGCTGTTCAGCCCTGCTATCAGAGCTTCATACTCCGCTTCATTGTTTGTTGCTTTGAAGTCTAAGGTGAAGGCCTGCTCTATGACCAGTCCCTCTGGCGATTGGAGGACTATGCCGGTGCAAGCTCTCTTGGAGGTGGACGAACCCTCAACAAAGACCTTCCATGCCGAGGCGGGAGCTTGTTCGACCTTGGTAACTTTAAGCTCATGCCCTACGCCCCCCAGTTCCGTGCCGGGCTGGGTCGGAGCCGAGCTCGGCGAGACGAACTCTACAATGAAGTCTGCTAGAATTTGGGCTTTGATCGCAGTCCGGGGACGAAACTGAATGTCATACTGCCCCAGTTCGACTGCCCATTTTGAGATTCGCCCTGAAAAGTCAGCTTTTTTGAATATAGAACAGAGTGGATGCTCTGTGATCACCACAATGGTGTGGGATTGGAAATAATGGGAGAGCTTGCGGGAGGCGCTGACGAGTGCCAGTGCGAGCTTCTCCAGCAAAAGGTATCTAGTCTCGGCATCAAGCAGGTTCTTGCTTGTATAGTAAATTGGTTTTTGGACTCCCTCGTCCTCTCTGATGAGGACGGAGCTCACCGCATGATCCGAGACCACAAGATATAGATACAAACTCTCCTCCTGAGTTGGGGTAGAGAGTAATGGTGGTGAAGACAAATAAGTTTTGAGTGTTGCCAATGCTTGGTCGCACTCAGGGGTCCATTGGAATTTAAAGTTTTTTCTTAGAAGCTGAATGAAAGGCCGACACTTATCTGATGATCGGCTGATGAAGCGATTGAGTGCTGCAGCCATGTCTGTAAGCTTCTGGACCTCCTTTGTAGTATATGGGCTCTGGATGCCCAAGATTGTGGTAATCTTGTCCGGGTTGGCCTCTATTCCCCTCCGCGTCACCAGGCTTCCGAGGAACTTGCCAGAAGCTATGCCGAAGGCGCACTTGGAAGCATTCAGTTTGAGCTTGAATGCGCGAAGGATGCTGAAGACTTGGGCCAGATCTTCCAGATGGTCACTGGAGTGCTTGGACTTGACAACCATGTCGTCAATGTAGACTTCCACTGTCTTGCCAAGCTGAGCCTGGAACATCTTCGTCACGAGGCACTGATAAGTTGCCCCCCCGCCCGTTCTTCAGCCCGAAGGGCATCACCTTGTAGCAATAAGTGCAGGGGGGGGTTATGAATGCGGTTTTCTCCTCGTCTGGCTCATACATCGGGATCTGATGGTAGCCTCGGTAGGCGTCGAGGAAGCTCATTCAATCATGGCCAGCGGTGGCGTCTATCATCTAATCAATCTTTGGAAGGGGGAAACTATCCTTAGGGCAGGCCCTGTTGAGATCTGTGAAGTCCACAAACACCCTCCATTTGCCAGTCTTTTTCTTAACCACCACTGTATTGGCCAGCTAGACCGGATACTTGACCTCCCGGATTGCGCCTGCCTCCAGCAACTTGTCGACCTCTTCGATTACCGCGTCTGTCTGCTGTAACCCCGTCCTCCGGGCTCTCTGCACCACTGGCTTGTGGCTGGGATCCACATTTAGCTTGTGGCACATGACCCTGGGATCGAACCTAGGCATTTCGCTCGGGGTCCAGGCAAAGACATCTACATTCTGTATTAGAAACCTCGAGAGCTCGGCTCTCTCTTCGTCAGGCAGCTGAGTGCCGATCAGGAAAAATCTGTCAGGGTCTGCTGAGTCGAGCCTGACTTCGGCTAGGTCCTCAATACTTTTCTTGTCAGGATCTCGGCCGATCTCATCTAGACCCTTTTCGAACTCAGCCAGGTTGACGCGCTCTAGCTCCTTTTCTCCGGGGACCATGGCCATCATGCACTACCTGGCTAGCTGCTGATCTCTTTCCACTGTGACCACCTCCATCTTACCTTCCTTGCTTTCGAGTATGAACTTCAGCTTCTGGTGGAGGGAGGATGGGACTGCTTCCAACTTGTGGAGCCACGTTCTGCCCAAGATAACGTTGTAGGGAGAAAAGGCGTCAACTACCAGAAAGTCGGCCATCACTGAGGCTCCGCCCACTCAGGTTTCCAGGGTGATCTTACCCTTGGGGTAGACTGGTTTGGCCGATAACCCTAGCAAGGGCGCACGGACCTCCGTGAGGTCAGCTTCGGAGAGTTTCATCTTCTTGAAGCACTCATAGTAGAGGACCTCGGAAGAGCTGCCGGAGTCGACGAGGACCCTCTTCACAGTGAAGTCCTTCAGCTTCATGGTCAAGAGCAGAGGGTCGTTGTGGGGAAGTTGGATTCCCTCCAGATATTTGTCTGAGAATGAAATGGCTGGTCGGTCGCGGCGCGCTCTCTTGGACGCTGCCCCGAGTTCGGCGCTCATCACCTCTTTCCCGTTCGAGGCCCGCCTGGCTTCGGCACGAGCCTGAGGGCTGTCTCGAGCTGAGGGAGAGGGAGCTGAGGGCGCCAGGTGGATCACATTGATGATCTTTTCAGAGTCTTCGCTATCTGGACCCTTGGTCGCGCTCTGATGAGCTCGGCTGCCGCCGCTGCTGCCGATGTCTCCTGCCTTCACGAACTCCGCAAGGTGGCCTTCCTTGGCGAGCCTCTCCAGGTGAAACTTCAGAGTTCTGCACTCCTCGATCCTGTGCCCGTTACCCTTATGGTAGGCACAGAACTTGGTTTGGTCACGGGTAGAGGGATCGCCTGGCAAGGGTCGAGGCCACTTGAAGAATGGCTAGGTCTTTATCTTGTTCATAACCTGGTGGATCGGCTCCTTGAAAGCGATGTTCATAGCCTGGTAGGCGTCGAAGGAAGGTCTGGTCCTCCTGCTGCCCCCAGACCCGGACGCTGTAGCTTTCGCCGAACTGGAGACCCAGGCTTGCTTCGGCTCGTGCTTCTGGAATGGCTTCTTACCCCTCTATTAGGGCTGGTTACTTTTTTCCTTGGGTTCCTAGCCTTCTTCCTCTCGAGCCCGGATCTCGTCTTCCTCCCGGGCGACATAGCGCTTTATCCGGGACATCAAGGCTGGCATGGAGGGAGCGGGGTCCCTAACTAGATCTTTTCGCAGCTCGTGCCCTGGTAACAGGGCATTCCGGATGGCGAAAATCACCACCTCTTCTCTGGTATCCTCGATCTGGCTATAAACCGCCCAGAACCGATGGGCGAACTAGGTGAAGGTCTCGCCCTGCTTCATCTTTAGAGCAAGGATATCAGCATCGGTCTTGGGGACGACGATGTAGGCTTGGAACTTCTTCAAGAAGGAGAGCTGGAGCTCTCTCCAACTCGAAATAGACTTCTCCGGTAGAGCGCAGAACCACTTCAGAGGGAGGTCGCTCAAACTGGAAGAAAAGATCTTGCAGTTGAGGTGGCCTTCGTTCCCCCAGATGGACATCTTTTGGGAGAAGTGACGGAGGTGAGCGGATGGGTCAGACAATCCGTCATAAGGGATGAACCGCGGGACGGAGAAATTCTTGGGCAGGGGAGTCCTCTCGATGTCCCGTGTGAAGGGAGAGGCCCCCAGATCGGTGGGGCCACAGATTTCTTGCTGGGCCCGCATCTCCAGGTTACGCTGAAGAGCCAGCTTGATGCGCTTGTCGAGCCACTCCTGCTCGTCGTCCTTCTCTGGCGTCAGCGCTCTTGGCTTTCGCTTCCAATGGCCTTAGCCATGGTGGCTATGAGCTCGTCCGTCGCGGCCACGATGGCTATGGGTGTTGCTCGAGCCTTCATCGTGGGCCTGGCTGCGCTTCTGATCCAGAAAGGCTCTTAGATCCTCGCGGGATGGCTGGATTACCTTGCTCTGGACAGCTCTCTTCTCACCTTGGGGCTCTGAGGGCTACCTTAGCGAGGCATTTTGCACCGCTCTCAGTTGCTGCTGGAGCTGGCGGATTATTCGCTCCTGCTCCTGAAGGAGAGCGTTTTGAGCTGCGATGTCTCCTCCAGCATCAGGGGGTTGCACCCTGCGTGGCTCCTCCACTGCCGCAACTTTGCCTTTGAGAGGGCACTCCTGTCGACGCTCGTCCCGTTGGGGAGGCGCGACTTCATTGTCAGAGCACGAGGTCTCAACTCCCTCTTGGAAGGGAATCTCGACGAAGGGTCGCGAGCCCACGCGCTCCTCGCTCGCAGACGCGCCATGGGCCGTTCCGGACCGTCCCTGAGGAGGGACGTCCGTCGACGGGCCCGGACGCTCGAGTCTTGCTCTCAGGGACTCTCCGCCCTTCTTAGCTTTCGGAGGCATGATTTCTGGGAAGATTGAGAAGGTTGGGAAGGTTGGGATAGTACTTTCCCACAGACGGCGCCAATTGTAGGTGCAGAAAAATATGACCCACAATAATCGGGGTGCCTTACAGGACTTATCCAAATGAAGAAGACGATCTGCTGCCTCAAAGCCTGAAAGGGAAGAGCAAACGGTCAGAGGATCTTGGCCTGAGCGGCGCAAGGTGAAAGTCCTGGGGATCCTAACCCTAGAGGGGGGGTGAATAGGGTGAGCTACTAATAGTGACTAACTATGACCAATTTTAATTTTCTATAAACTAACTAGTCACTAGTGATGATAACAAGCACAATGCGGAAGCTAAATACATACAATCACCACAAGAGCATGCACCACAACACAATATTTATAGTGGTTCGGCCAACGTGCCTACATCCACTACCGGCTTGTGTTCCTCACACCCCACCGGATTTCCACTAATATGCTTTTCCAATAGGCTAAGCAATAACCTCTTACAAGATGCTTTCCAAGGCTTAGCAATAACCTCTACAATGTATGCTTTCCAAGGCTTAGCAATAACCTTACAATGATGTTTTTCTAGGCTAAACAACAACCCTTACACTATGCTTTTATATGGCTAAGCAATAACCTTACAAGTAAATATTTCTCTCAAAGAAAGTGTCTTCACAAAACACTCTTATGAGATTACAATTTAAGCTCAATAAAAATTGCCTCTAAGTAGGCGAATAAGAAAAATGAAAAACAAAGTCACACAAACACTAAGGATTACAAAGATGAATGCATATGAGGTGTGTGTGTGAAAACTTCAATCAAGATTAAAATTAAGCTCAATCTATTTTATGCTTAAAGCAAATCAAAAGTTTAATGCTCATAAAAAGATTTGATTGAAGTGTTAGGCAAATCACATGTACACAAATACTAACTTGTAAATGATTTATGAAAATCAAGATGACACAAGTTGTATGAAATTAATTATGTCTAAACATGTGATGCACATTCAATGTTGTTTTCAAAACAAATTAGTTTAACTAAAGTTCAAATAGATTGAAAACAACAAAGAGAGTTTCAAACAAGTTAATGTATCATGCTATAAAGAAATCAAAGATTTTGGCTAAGCATGATTGACAAAGTTTAAAACAAAACTTGGTTTGAAATCAAGGGTGAAGAATCCAATAACTAAAATCAAAGATTAAGAGAAGAGTGGATTCAACACATCATAGTTAATATGCTAAAAATCATTTACCAATAATTTAGTCAAAGCATAAAACATATGATTAATAAAAGTAAAGCTTACTTGATGATTTAACTTAATGATCCAAGCTTGAGCTTTACTAATGACCCCCTTGATCTCTCTTAGTTCATCCCCTTTATCTTGTCTCCAAACTCCTCAAAGATGGCTTGGAAGCTCCAAAATGTTCAACTCTTTTCTCATGGGAATGAACCCCTTTTTATACTCAAAAAGTTGAGTTCTGCGAGTGCCCGGTCGACCCCATAAAAGCCCCGGTCGACCTGGCCTCCAACGGTCATAAAACTGACCGTTTGAAAAAAGAGCCGTTGGCTCTTTCCCGGTCGACCCGCAGTGGGCTCGGTCGACCGGGTCCATAGGCTCGGTCGACCGGCCACACTGCGGGTCGACCGGGTCCCCTGGACCATTTCCCCCAAAAATGCTTATTTTGCATATTTTAAAGTATTTTTCCTTGGGGATTTTTTTGGGCCAATAAATCAAGCTTGGAATCATGTTTTAAATCATTCTAAGCGGCTTAAAAACATGAAACATAAAAAGCCAAAAATCATTTGAAACTTTAAAATCATTGGCTAGCTTGATTTATAAATCTTTTTCAAACTAAAAATGCGTCCAATGTTTAAACCAAAACATGCATAAATCATAAGATTTACAAGATTTAAAACAATGCATGTATAAATCAAGATTTCAAGATTTCTAAAATCAATGCAAGTGTGAGAAATCAAATGATGATTAAAATGATATGCATCCATCAAATTGCAATACACAAAATTCCTAACAATCTCCCCCTTTGCAATTTGATGGCAAACCTTAACTTAACACTAAACCTCACACTAAGTCTTCAGCTCCTTGGCTTGACACGGCTTGAAATCTTCGGATGCTCCTTCACTTAGCTTGGGCTTTAGCTCTTTTGATCTTCATTCTTCTTGTCCTTAGCTCCAAGCTTTCTTTCTTTATCTTCTCTCCCCCTTAGACCAAGCACTCTCTCTCCTTGGTCTTTCTCTCCCTTTGCCATTGAATGCTCTCTCCCCCTTTGATCTTTCTCCCTTTTTGGGTAGCTAGAGCATTTTCTCCCCCTTAATCCTTTCTCCCCCTTTGCCATTAAATTGCAAAGGTATCAATTGAAAAGGGGTACCTACACACATGAAACAAGGAAAATACCTTTAGTAGCACCTGTTAACAAATGAAATCGAAAATGAAATACTTAACAGGCTATTATGCATGTGAGTAAGCTATAAGCGAATAGCAATGGTGAATTTGATCATCTCTAATGCTTCCTTAGAAGGTTTACTCCCCCTCAATCCATAATCTTCTTTTGTCATACTTTTGACAAGAATATAACTATTAGATGCAAGAAGAAGATGGTTTAACCAATTGAGGGATAACTTCAAGGGAAGGATTAGATACCAATTGATAATGATTAACTATAAGGCTCAATGATCAAATTACCAAATTGGAGAGAAACCAATTGACCTATAAGCTTAAGGAAAGTTGAAGAGCAAGGTCAAAAGGTTAATCTATCATGGATACCAATTGAAATAGGAACCATATCAATTGAGATTTAAGAGTATGACTTATTAGCTCAATCACTCTAAAATGGACTTAAGGAATGTAACTAGAAGGATTAATCCAAGTTAGAGCTATCCATGATGATAAGGGGTTTACTAAACATAGCATCAAATAATATAACTATGAAAATCATATGCTATGTAAATTTTGAAATCATTTCACTCAATCATAAAATATGACTATCAAGTGTAAGATGAGTGAAATGAAATTCAAACCATGATGCCTACCTCAATCATTAACCAACCAAGATTATTAACACATAAACATGGTGGTCACGAGATTTAACCAAATAAGCAAGAGAGGTGGCAAACATGACCATTTATGAAGCTAATGGAATGTGACATGGAACAAAGACATATTACTATCAAGTTTAATCCAATGTGCACAAGGTTTATCACAAATATATAACATCAATTGGAAGTTATACTAATTGAAAATGATATCATTTGATTACCAATTGAATATGGAACATGTTTGAGAGCAAGCATGTGACCAAACACAAGATTCCATCAAGCAACATAAATGAATATTCATCACTTTAATGATATAACTATTGAGCATAGTGATGAACATGAGAAATTGCATTTTGAAAATATATGACTTATAAGAATATGCAATTTCCAAAGTGTCAACCATATGAATACAACATCTAAGAAATCCATCATTCAAGAGATATAACTATGTAATTCAAGAAATGAATTTCAAAGAGGTTCATATGATCAAACACTACTATGAGGTTGAAACATGTATAAGTATGACAAATACACATGAATCAAACATCATAACCATCCATTTCACAAAATGACTAGAAAGCATAAAGGATGGATTTGGGTTCTAGTATGGTTACAAAAAAAATTTAAAGAACACAACCATACATGGAACAAATAAAACATTTGCATAAAGAGTGTAACTAAAAGAGCAAACATGCAAATAGTCTATCACAACATTCATTTCCATTAAAGGATGACATAAGAAGAAGCATAAGGAAATGAAAACATGGAACATGCTTTGATGAATACAACAAAAAGTTTTAAAGCATTTCCATTCATGCAATCTTCAAATCATAAACAACATCATGGGCATAATGTATATGAAAATAAAGAAAGCACCTTATCAAACATCAAATTGTATTCTAAGCAATATCACTACCAAGAATCATACAATTTGATTTAAAAACCATTCAACTTGCATTTTAAAAGATATAACTTAATTGGAAAACATACAAGTTGATCTTTTTCAAAGTAATTTTCCATGTGAAAGTATAACTTAAAAATTCATGGAAAAATTAAATTGATTTAAGTCATTTGTTTTTCAAAATAATCTAACTAAGACATACAAACAAATGATATTGCAACATCAATTGATTATGAAAGATCTAGCTATGAAAGCTTTGAACCCATAATCAATTGAACATGTAGAAATGCAAACAAGATGTGACTATAAAAAGCAAATCTAACATGTGAGAAATACAATCAAATGATTTTGAAAACCATGATATGTGACTTAGGGAAGTACATGAAGACAAAATCAAATGATCATAAAGAAACAAATGCATTTTAAAAAAAATGTAACTAAGAAAGAAAATAAAATGCAAATGCAATCATGACCAACAAAAAGATTTAACTATTAAGGTTAGGTTGGTCAATGAGGTCCAAGGCCCTAAGGTTTGTCTATTTGTCTAACTTTGGGAATCCACCTAAGGTCTTGGGATGGATGAACTTTGAGGTCTAACTTAAAAGTCTTACCAACTAATGGAGATTTGACTTGATAAATTTTCAATTTAGACTTATCACCATGATGTTTAGATTTAACTAAATTTGTCTTAGAATGGTGATTAGTCTTTTGATGAGTTTGCTTCTTTGGGGTTTGAACCATTTTTCTTTTCTTCTTATCTCCTCCCTTTAATTGACTTTTGAATTTCAAATTTAACTTTGTAACTTTATTCAAAAGTTCTTTCATTTGAGTTATGGGAGGTAGGTTGAGAAGCTTTTTATTGATAGATTCTTTTAGAGTTGGTTTAACTTGTTTAAACTTTTTAGAATCTATCTTAGGAGACTCCTTTTTAAAAGGTTTAACTTGTTTAGTCTTCTTGGAGTCTTCCTTGAGTTTTAGTGTCTTATCCATCATAGAATTTGATTTACCTTTCTTTGGTTCAAATATGGATTTAGACACATTGCTTCTTCTTTGTTTGCACTCAAATCTAAAATGTCCTTCAATGCCACAATAATTACATTTAGACATGGGCAAAGAAGTGTGAGTGCTAGAGAATGAGGACTCACCTTTCACAAATGTGTTGGTGAATTTAGGGTCATGAGAAATATTCCTATCAAATCCAAGACCCGTCCTATCTCCTTTTGATTTACCCAATTTAAATAACTTTTCAAATTTTTCTTCACTAGGGTAAATTTGCACTCATACTTTTGTTTGTAGGTTTCAAGTTGAGTGACTGTTCTTTAAGGGTTGAATTTTCATTTTTAACTTTTGTAAGTTCATTTTCAATTCCCTTAAATTTATTTAGCTCTTCATGGGCAAGTTTTAATTCAAATTTAATTTCATTAATAACATTGGATCCATGTTCTAGAGTGTTTATCTTAATTTGAGCATTAGATAAATTTTCCTTAGAGATACTTGACTTAGATTCAAGATTGTTAAAGTCTTTGTCTTGCCTTTGTAATTGATCTCTTAGTTTAGAATTTTCCTTATTAAGATTGTCATAACCTATCTTTAAATCTTTTAATTCATCTTGAGCATTATATAGGTTATGCAAAGAGATCATGAACTTAGATTCTGTACAATTTATTAATTCTTCTTTTTCTCTAAGTTCATCTTTTGAAGAGACTAATTCTTGGTTTAGCCTTTTAGATTCTTCTTTTAATCTTTTATTCTTCTTAGAAAGCTCAAAGGACCATGTGTACAATTCCTCATAAGCTTCATTTTCATCATATTCCTCTTCTTTTAATTTAGATTTAGATTCATTAAATTCATTGTTTGAATCTCCAATAGTGGGAAGAGGGAGGGGTCTAGAAGAATCTACTAAAGAATCTACAAAGTCTAAACTAGTGGAATCCATTCTTATGATTTTCATGGAGGCACAACACTAGGGTCTTAACTCTAGGTTGAGAGGATCAACTCCGGGTGTTTAAGCCCTAAATGGAGTAACCTTGCTCTGATACCAAATGAAAGTCCTGGGGATCCTAACCCTAGAGGGGGGGTGAATAGGGTGAGCTACTAATAGTGACTAACTATGACCAATTTTAATTTTCTATAAACTAACTAGTCACTAGTGATGATAACAAGCACAATGCGGAAGCTAAATACATACAATCACCACAAGAGCATGCACCACAACACAATATTTATAGTGGTTCGGCCAACGTGCCTACATCCACTACCGGCTTGTGTTCCTCACACCCCACCGGATTTCCACTAATATGCTTTTCCAATAGGCTAAGCAATAACCTGTTACAAGATGCTTTCCAAGGCTTAGCAATAACCTCTACAATGTATGCTTTCCAAGGCTTTAGCAATAACCTTACAATGATGTTTTTCTAGGCTAAACAACAACCCTTACACTATGCTTTTATATGGCTAAGCAATAACCTTACAAGTAAATATTTCTCTCAAAGAAAGTGTCTTCACAAAACACTCTTATGAGATTACAATTTAAGCTCAATAAAAATTGCCTCTAAGTAGGCGAATAAGAAAATGAAAAACAAAGTCACACAAACACTAAGGATTACAAAGATGAATGCATATGAGGTGTGTGTGTGAAAACTTCAATCAAGATTAAAATTAAGCTCAATCTATTTTATGCTTTAAAGCAATCAAAAGTTTAATGCTCATAAAAAGATTTGATTGAAGTGTTAGGCAAATCACATGTACACAAATACTAACTTGTAAATGATTTATGAAATCAAGATGACACAAGTTGTATGAAATTAATTATGTCTAAACATGTGATGCACATTCAATGTTGTTTTCAAAACAAATTAGTTTAACTAAAGTTCAAATAGATTGAAAACAACAAAGAGAGTTTCAAACAAGTTAATGTATCATGCTATAAAGAAATCAAAGATTTTGGCTAAGCATGATTGACAAAGTTTAAAACAAAACTTGGTTTGAAATCAAGGGTGAAGAATCCAATAACTAAAATCAAAGATTAAGAGAAGAGTGGATTCAACACATCATAGTTAATATGCTAAAAATCATTTACCAATAATTTAGTCAAAGCATAAAACATATGATTAATAAAAGTAAAGCTTACTTGATGATTTAACTTAATGATCCAAGCTTGAGCTTTACTAATGACCCCCTTGATCTCTCTTAGTTCATCCCCTTTATCTTGTCTCCAAACTCCTCAAAGATGGCTTGGAAGCTCCAAAATGTTCAACTCTTTTCTCATGGGAATGAACCCCTTTTTATACTCAAAAAGTTGAGTTCTGCGAGTGCCCGGTCGACCCCATAAAAGCCCCGGTCGACCTGGCCTCCAACGGTCATTAAAACTGACCGTTTGAAAAAAGAGCCGTTGGCTCTTTCCCGGTCGACCCGCAGTGGCTCGGTCGACCGGGTCCATAGGCTCGGTCGACCGGCCACACTGCGGGTCGACCGGGTCCCCTGGACCATTTCCCCCAAAAATGCTTATTTTGCATATTTTAAAGTATTTTTCCTTGGGGATTTTTTTGGGCCAATAAATCAAGCTTGGAATCATGTTTTAAATCATTCTAAGCGGCTTAAAAACATGAAACATAAAAAGCCAAAAATCATTTGAAACTTTAAATCATTGGCTAGCTTGATTTATAAAATCTTTTTCAAACTAAAAATGCGTCCAATGTTTAAAACCAAAACATGCATAAATCATAAGGTTTACAAGATTTAAAACAATGCATGTATAAATCAAGATTTCAAGATTTCTAAAATCAATGCAAGTGTGAGAAATCAAATGATGATTAAAATGATATGCATCCATCAAATTGCAATACACAAAATTCCTAACACAAGGCTCTCCGATGCCTAAGTCAGTAAGTGAACTGGAACAAAGGAAGGAGAGGGAGAAGAGAGGCAGAGTAACGACTCTCAAGTATGGGTTGCGTACCTTGCATGTGAAATGGGGTTCTATTTATAGAGAACTGGACGATATCTTTGGATGATAGTTTGGCGTGGGTCCCATGATTTGATAGGGAAGTCATCATCAGCCCACAAAGGAATAAATGCGGTCCATTCCAGCCCACTCTGCATTTAATGCCAGTCGGATCAGCCCACATCGCATTTAATATGCGTCATGTTGGGCCAGATCGTGTTGGACGCCTTTGGCGGTAGAGGTACCATCGGATCCACCCTCGGGCCTTGCCCTGATTTGGCTTCAGCCGCTGGATGCCGCCTTGTCAGTGATCTGGCGAAGATTGTGGACGGCTGGATGTCGCATCTGTCTCACTGGCTCGCGCCCCTATTCCTCCACGTGTCCGATGGCTTGGCAGGCGAAAGGCGCGAGTGGAGATTCTCCCTTGCTTCGGCTTTCGTCCCGGCTCCTTTGGCCGAGGTCAAGCTTTTAGCCGACGTGGGCACCTGGGTAGCCGAGCTCGGCGCTAGCGGCCAGGGCCTGTCTGGCTTCGGCTGAGGCCTCTGCCCTAGTAGCCGAGGTGAGTCTGGTGGCACGCGGATGGCACGTGAGGCACGTGAGAATACTTAGTCCCATCTGATGGCCGTGATTAGCGTAATCCTGGAGCTTTGAAAATCTCCCCACACACTATCAATATCCTAGATTCAGGGATTATAACTCCTATTGTTGCTTAGGAGTATAAAGTTATACTATTTTTGCTTAGGAGAAGGTGGATAATTGAAAACGCTTCAATATATACTATTTCTTGCATTATCTAGTTCTCTTTATTTCCATATTTTATGATATTAGTTCACAATTTGTTATGTATAGCTTTGAGTAATGGTCATTTGAGATGGTGGTTCTCCTATCCGGGCTTCTTCCAAATCCAAAGCTAGAGATGTCAGTGTTATCAATCAGGTAGATAACTCTATAGTGTTTTTTTTTCTAACAAAAACTATCCCAAGTTCTACAACTATCATTCAATTTAGATATGTTTTGAATTCAGCAGTCCATCAATTTTTTTATGGTTTTACTATTTCAAGATTTGTTGATAACAATCATCCTTTCCACCAGCCACTACAACAAAATGCACCATTGGTGACACCCTTTAGTGACAAAAAATCAATGTTGTCACGGAATGCACACAACGGTGACAAAAAAATTTTTTGCTTGTCACGAAAAGTCTTTAGCTTAGGTGCCAAATAGAGAGGAGATTTGGTGACAAAAAATTTTGTCACCAAAAGATCCAATAGATTTGGTGGCAAAATTTTTTTGTCACCAATGCAATGGCCTAATTTTTACCTTCTCCCGCCTCCACAGCCACGTTTTCCCTCTCCAAGCCCTTTTTCCCCTTTCCATCTCTTAATCCCTAAAAGGCTAAGGGTGACCGGTCGCTGACCTAAAATGCTTCCCACTTTTTTTTCCGCTCCCGCGCTCTACCCTGCCCTTTTCCCTCTTATCCCTCATCTCCTCTCATTTCTTTCATTCCCTCTCTCTCTCTCTCTCACAGAAGAGTCAGCCATCTGGATCAGCGACGCCTTGGCCGTGGTCTCATTGATGATGTTCTTGCTATCGAGATACACATTATAGCAGTTCCTCACGATCTGGAGAAGGCAGTCGCCATGGATCCGAAGTGAGGTGGAGGTGACGGCGGAGAGTAGGGCCATGAGCTCAAGCGCATCATCGCCGAGGTCGTGGCACTTGCAGACGGACTCCATGAGGCGGAAGAGGAGCTTGGCATCGGGGCCACCAGAAGGATCTGCCTCGCCGCGAATCATGCCGTAGGCAACGAGCTTCTGGATGCGATCGACAGCGAGATCGGCGATCTTGAGGAAGCCGGAGGAGGCGGCGGAAATGAGAGGGGAGAGGACGGAATCGGAGTCAGCGAGGGAGAGCTGGGTGGCGCTTTCGTGGAGGGGGCTAGGGATTAGGGTTTCGTCGCTGGAGTCGCTAGGGGTGGTCGGAGAGGATGGAGGAGGGGCGGAGAAGGGAGGACCCATCTCTCGTTCTATCCCTACCAGGTGATGATTAATCCCTTTCTCACATTTTTCCCATCTCATTTGACATCTCAGGTTCAGTTTAATCTGTCATTGAAACTGTTACTGTTTCATTTATGGGTTTTAATCTGCAATTGAAACTGTTACTGTTTCAATTATAGGTTTTTGTCTGTTTAATGATATTGGGTATCTGTTTCTTCAATGATTCGCTCTAATTCGATCTACCCCATCTTGGTTCGTGAATACCCAAATCCCAAATTGACTTGTGATATATGCATCTTGATATTTTTGTTTCTTTAACATTCAACGGTTAAACTATATTAAAAAACTATGCATATAACTGATGTTGCACATTTGGAATCCTAACACATATTTTAATTTTTAAGCATTAAATGTGAAAAGTCTAAGAGAGTTTTAGAGTGCATAATTAATAGATATGTTGATCTAAACATGCTCATCAGGAAAGGTAGAGAAAATGGAAACAGGAATAGTGTATAGTTCAAATTCTCCCCATTTGTTGTGTCCATATGTTTTCTCCTTGATTTAACTATTAAAATTCAGATTAAAGCTTATCTAAATTGTAAATTCATGAAACTTTTGAGTTGTTTCCTAATACAACTAGCACTTTTCCACAACGAGCACTTGCTTCAGACCGCTGAAGCAATCAGGAGAGACTATCCTGATGAGGATTGGTTGCACTTGACTGGCCTCATACATGGTATGCACCACCCACTTCAATCTCATTTCTCAGTTTTCTTGTTCTATATCTTATATGTTTTAGTCCTACATTTGAATATATCTGTACGTTGAATATATGGGTCCTTTTAGATCTAGGGAAGGTTCTTCTTCATCCAAGCTTTGGAGCCCTTCCCCAATGGGCTGTTGTAGGTGAGAATCATGTGCACTTAGTACAACTTTGCATCACAGAAGTGGAACATCTTGGCATTAGCCTTTAGGATCAACATTAGCAAGCATTTTAAAGAATGTGGATGTAGTGAACACTGTCCAGCCACAATCAAAACATAAAGTTAATATTGATGATAAAAGAGAGTTTTTTTTTATGATAAAAGAAACTTCAGACTTTTTAGTTGCTGCTCCTAGTTTCTTTTAGTTTCTACTCTTCATTTTCCATTGGAAAACAATGGTAATTTGCCCACTGATGAATTAAAATAACTCATTGAAAGGAAAAGGAATTATTTTGATTGAGTGAGATCTCACTAACAAATCACTATATTTGAAACTTGGTAGGTGCAAGTTGATGCATCAGATAGTTACCCATTTTTATATATCTCTTTTTGATAAACCTGCTCATTGTTTTAATCATTTTTCTAACTTTCATTTCCATCAGAGTGGGGTTCACCATGCCATGAACCCAGATCCATATAGAGGTGCTTTTGGCTCTGATGGATTGAAATATGCAAAAGATGTACAAGATCTGATTGACTATGGAACTTGGGGGCGTGTTGCTGGTTTCATTTCTGAAGCCATACAGGTTTATTTTCTAAATATGCCTTTTCCTTTTTGCTATTTTCCTTATCTTCTAGTTAGGATAGTATTTATTCAATCGGTTAACTGGTAAATTATATTAGACCTGTATGTAAAGAGTTGTTATTTTCACGTACTATATGCTGCAATGAAATTGTCAATTTTAATGTGTTTTCACTTTATACCATCAATGCTGCTTGGTTAGTCCTTATTTTACGTTTTATGGTGCTATGAAACACGCATTTTCATATGCGTGCTGGGTATGCCATTGCAGTGATTGGAATTGGTGGCGTTGGATTAAGGTGACGGGCCAAGATTGCAATTTGATTAGTGTATAGTCCTGTAATTTCATCATTATTGGCTATTGGCTATCTATCCCATGTTATGGTTAACACTTAACAGTGACATACTAAATAGATTTTTGGCCCATTGAAAAGCTGCAAGAAGGGTGCTGAGAGTGGTGTGTGTGTGTTGCAAGAATTGGGAGTAGCTTCGCAATTTGTGAGGTCCGGGGTACTGGTTGGAAAATTTGAATATCTGATCTTAACATAAATTCTGTGCATATACAACCACATGTTTATGTATAATTTACTCATATGTTTATCACTGGATTTCATACACTACTAGAAATCTTCCCTTTGGTGCATGGAAAGATGGGATTATAATTTGATGATAATGACAGTAACAGTGGTGATGGCGAAACAATTATATGATTTGAAAAAAAAAACTAAGCCAAGACATTTTTGTTTTAAAAGGTACATGTTGAAAGTCCGGGGGATCCTAACCCTAGAGGGGGGGTGAATAGGGTGAGCTACACTTAATGACTAATTATGACCAATTTTAACTTCTTTAAATTAACTAGTCACTTGTGATGATTAAACAAACAATATGCGGAAGCTTAAATAAACAATCACCACATTGCAATCACCATAACACCATCATTTATAGTGGTTCGGCCTCAATGCCTACATCCACTACCGGCTTGTGTATCCAACACCCCACCGGATTTCCACTATTATGCTTTTCAAAAGGCTAAGCAATAACCTCTACAATAATATGCTTTCCAAGGATAAGCAATAACCTTACAATGTTGTTTTTCAAGGCTTAACAACAACCTATACAAGATGCTTTTCAATGGCTAAGCAATAACCTTACAACAAATGATTTCTCTCAAAGAAAGTGTCTTCACAAAACACTCTTATGAGATTACAATTTAAGCTCTAATAAATTGCCTCTAAATAGGCGGATGTGAAAGTGAAAAACAAACTCACACAACACACTAAGAAATGCAAAGATGAATGCTCATGAGGTGTGTGTGTGTAGAACTTCAATCAAGTTAAAATTAAGACCAATGAATTTTATGCTTAAAGCATTTCAAAGTTTAAAGCACATAAAAGATATGATTGAAGTCAAATGCAAATCACTTGAACAATTACAAACTTGTGAATGATATGAAAATCTAAAGATCACAAGTTGTATGAAAATGATTAAGATTAATCAAGTGATGCATGTGCAATGTTGTTTTCAAAAACAAAGGTTTAACTAAAGTTCTAAAGAGATTGAAAACAACAATGAAGATTCAAACAAGTAAATGAATCATGCCATAAAAGGAATCAAGGATTTTGCAAAGCATGATTAACAAAGTTTATAAAACAAACTTGGTTTGAATCAAGAAGTAGAATCCAATACAAATAGATCAAAGATTAAATAGATAAGGATTCAAAACATCATTGTTATCATGCTAAAAATCATTTACCAAGATTTAAAACAAAGCATATAACAAATGATAAAGAGAGGTAAAGCTTACTTAGTGATTTAACTTCATTAATCCAAGCTTGAGCTTTACTAATGACCCTCTTGATCTCTCTTAGTTCATCCCCTTTATCTTGTCTCCAAACTCCTCAAAGATGGCTTGGAAGCTCCAAAATGTTCAACTCTTTTTCAATGGGAATGAACCCTTTTTATACACAGAAAACAGAGTTTCTGCGTGTCCCCGGTCGACCCCATGACAGGCCCGGTCGACCCCATCCAAACGGTCAGAAAAATGACCGTTGGAGAGCCAACGGCTCTCTGCCCAGTCGACCCGCAGTGTACGCGGTCGACCGGAATGTGTACCCGGTCGACCGAGTACACTGGGCCCTGGGCCACTTTTCCCATTTTGCATACTTTTGCAATTTTCAAAGATTTTTGATGTGGGACTTGTTGGGGCCATTAAATCAAGCTTGAAACATGATTTAAATCAATCTAAGTGTTTTTAAAATCATGAATCATAAAAAGCCACAAATCATTTGAAACTTTAAAACTTAGGCTAAGCTTGAATTTTGAAATTCCTTTTACAAAATCAATTGCATCCAAAATTAAAACCAATTCATGCATAAAACATGAGTTTTACCATATTTAAAAACAATGCATGGATAAAATAAGATTTCAATGTTTTCTAAAATAATGCAAGTGTGAGAAGTCAAATGATGATTAAAATGATATGCATCCATCAAATTGCAATACACAAAATTCCTAACAATCTCCCCCTTTGCAATTTGATGGCAAACCTTAACTTAACACTAAACCTCACACTAAGTCTTCAGCTCCTTGGCTTGACACGGCTTGAAATCTTCGGATGCTCCTTCACTTTGCTTGGGCTTTAGCTCTTTTGATCTTCATTCTTCTTGTCCTTAGCTCCAAGCTTTCTTTCTTTTATCTTCTCTCCCCCTTAGACCAAGCACTCTCTCTCCTTGGTCTTTCTCTCCCTTTGCCATTGAATGCTCTCTCCCCCTTTGATCTTTCTCCCTTTTTGGGTAGCTAGAGCATTTTCTCCCCCTTAATCCTTTCTCCCCCTTTGCCATTAAATTGCAAAGGTAGCAATTGAAGAAAGGTACCTACACACATGAAACAAGGAAAATACCTTTAGTAGCACCTGTTAACAAATGAAATCGAAAATGAAATACTTAACAGGCTATTATGCATGTGAGTAAGTTATAAGGGAATAGCAATGGTGAATTTGATCATCTCTAATGCTTCCTTAGAAGGTTTACTCCCCCTCAATCCATAATCTTCTTTTGTCATACTTTTGACAAGAATATAACTATTAGATGCAAGAAGAAGATGGTTTAAACCAATTGAGGGATAACTTCAAGGGAAGGATTAGATACCAATTGATAATGATTAACTATAAGGCTCAATGATCAAATTACCAAATTGGAGAGAAACCAATTGACCTATAAGCTTAAGGAAAGTTGAAGAGCAAGGTCAAAAGGTTAATCTATCATGGATACCAATTGAAATAGGAACCATATCAATTGAGATTTAAGAGTATGACTTATTAGCTCAATCACTCTAAAATGGACTTAAGGAATGTAACTAGAAGGATTAATCCAAGTTAGAGCTATCCATGATGATAAGGGGTTTACTAAACATAGCATCAAATAATATAACTATGAAAATCATATGCTATGTAAATTTTGAAATCATTTCACTCAATCATAAAATATGACTATCAAGTGTAAGATGAGTGAAATGAAATTCAAACCATGATGCCTACCTCAATCATTAACCAACCAAGATTATTAACCCATAAACATGGTGGTCACGAGATTTAACCAAATAAGCAAGAGAGGTGGCAAACATGACCATTTATGAAGCTAATGGAATGTGACATGGAACAAAGACATATTACTATCAAGTTTAATCCAATGTGCACAAGGTTTATCACAAATATATAACATCAATTGGAAGTTATACTAATTGAAAATGATATCATTTGATTACCAATTGAATATGGAACATGTTTGAGAGCAAGCATGTGACAAACACAAGATTCCATCAAGCAACATAAATGAATATTCATCACTTTAATGATATAACTATTGAGCATAGTGATGAACATGAGAAATTGCATTTTAAAAATATATGACTTATAAGAATATGCAATTTCCAAAGTGTCAACCATATGAATACAACATCTAAGAAATCCATCATTCAAGAGATATAACTATGTAATTCAAGAAATGAATTTCAAAGAGGTTCATATGATCAAACACTACTATGAGGTTGAAACATGTATAAGTATGACAAATACACATGAATCAAACATCATAACCATCCATTTCACAAAAATGACTAGAAAGCATAAAGGATGGATTTGGGTTCTAGTATGGTTACAAAAAAAATAATTAAAGAACACAACCATACATGGAACAAATAAAACATTTGCATAAAGAATGTAACTAAAAGAGCAAACATGCAAATAGTCTATCGCAACATTCATTTCCATTAAAGGATGACATAAGCAAAAGCATAAGGAAATGAAAACATGGAACATGCTCTGATGAATACAACAAAAAGTTTTAAAGCATTTCCATTCATGCAATCTTCAAATCATAAACAAATTCTAACAATGGGCATAATGTATATGAAAATAAAGAAAGCACCTTATCAAACATCAAATTGTATTCTAAGCAATATCACTACAAAGAATCATACAATTTGATTTAAAAACCATTCAACTTGCATTTTAAAAGATATAACTTAATTGGAAAGCATACAAGTTGATCTTTTCAAAGTAATTTTCCATGTGAAAGTATAACTTAACAATTCATGGAAAAATTAAATTGATTTAAGTCATTTGTTTTTCAAAATAATCTAACTAAGACATCCAAACAAATGATTTTACAATATCAATCAATTATGAAAAATCTAGCTATAAAAGCTTTTGAAATCATAATCAATTGAACATGTAGAAATGCAATACAAATGATATAACTTAATGAGATCAAAAGGCAAATCTAACATGATGAAAATATAATCAAAAGATTTTGAAAACCATGATGTTTAACTAGTATGGTACATGAAGACAAAATCAATTGATTACTAATAAACATTGCATTCAAAAAAAATGTAACTAAGAAAGAACAAAATGCAAATGCAACCATGACCAACAAAAAGATTTAACTATTAAGGTTAGGTTGGTCAATGAGGTCCAAGGCCCTAAGGTTTGTCTATTTGTCTAACTTTGGGAATCCACCTAAGGTCTTGGGATGGATGAACTTTGAGGTCTAACTTAAACTTCTCACCAACTCTAGGAGATTTAACTTGATAAATTATTAACTTAGACTTATCACCATGAGATATAGATTTAACTAAGTTTAGCTTAGATTGGTGATTAGTCTTTTGGTGAGTTTGCTTCTTTGGGGTTTGAACCATTTTTCTTTTCTTCTTATCTCCTCCCTTTAATTGACTTTTGAATTTTAAATTTAACTTTGCAACTTTATTCAAAAGTTCTTTCATTTGAGATATGGGAGGTAGGTTGAGAAGCTTTTTATTTATAGATTCTTTTAAACTTGATTCAACTTGTTTAATCTTTTTAGAATCTATTTTAGGAGACTCCTTCTTAATTGATTTTACTTGTTTAAGCTTCATGGAGTTCTCCTTGGTTTTTGGTGTCTTATCCATCATAGAATTTGATTTACCTTTCTTTGGTTCAAATATGGATTTAGACACATTGCTTCTTCTTTGTTTGCACTCAAACCTAAAATGTCCTTCAATGCCACAATAATTACATTTAGACATGGGCAAAGAAGTGTGAGTGCTAGAGAATGAGGACTCACCTTTCACAAAAGTGTTGGTGAATTTAGGGTCATATGAGGTATTCCTATCAAATCCAAGACCCGTCCTATCTCCTTTTGATTTACCCAGTTTAAATAACTTTTCAAATTTTTCTTCACTATGGGTAAATTTGCACTCATATTTATGTTTGTAGGTTTCAAGTTGAGTGACTTGGTTTTTAAGGGTAGAATTTTCAAGTTTAACTTTTGTTAGTTCTTGTTCAATTCCCTTAAATTTATTTAGCTCTTCATGGGCAAGTTTTAATTCAAATTTAATTTCATTAATAACATTGGATCCAAGTTCTAGAGTGTTTATCTTAATTTGAGCATTAGATAAATTTTCCTTAGAGATATTCAACTTGGATTCTAGGTTGTTAATGTTTTCATCTTGCCTTTTTAATTGATCTCTTAGTTTTGAATTTTCCTTATTAAGATTATCATAATCTATCTTTGATTCTCTTAGATCATCTTTAATATTAGATAGATTATGCAAAGAGATCATGAACTTAGATTCTGCACAGTTTATTAATTCTTCTTTTTCTCTAAGTTCATCTTTTGAAGAGACTAATTGTTTGTTTAGACTTTTAGATTTTTCTTCTAATCTTTTATTCTTTTTAACAAGCTCTAAGGCAAATGTACATAATTCATCATAGGCTTGTTGAATGTCATCTTCATTTTCATTAATTTCTTCTTCTTTTAATTTAAGCTTAGATTCAAGTTGAGATACTTTAAATTCAATGTTTGAATCTCCAATAGATGGAAGAAGAGGGGATCTAGAAGAATCTACAAAGTCTAGCATAGTGGAATCCATTCTAATGATTTTCATAGAAAAACACTACTAGGGATCTAACTCAAGGATCTAGATAGAGAGGATCAACTCCGGGTGTTTAAGCCCTAAATGGAGTAACCTTGCTCTGATACCAATTGAAAGTCCGGGGGATCCTAACCCTAGAGGGGGGGTGAATAGGGTGAGCTACACTTAATGACTAATTATGACCAATTTTAACTTCTTTAAATTAACTAGTCACTTGTGATGATTAAACAAACAATATGCGGAAGCTTAAATAAACAATCACCACATTGCAATCACCATAACACCATCATTTATAGTGGTTCGGCCTCAATGCCTACATCCACTACCGGCTTGTGTATCCAACACCCCACCGGATTTCCACTATTATGCTTTTCAAAAGGCTAAGCAATAACCTCTACAATAATATGCTTTCCAAGGATAAGCAATAACCTTACAATGTTGTTTTTCAAGGCTTAACAACAACCTATACAAGATGCTTTTCAATGGCTAAGCAATAACCTTACAACAAATGATTTCTCTCAAAGAAAGTGTCTTCACAAAACACTCTTATGAGATTACAATTTAAGCTCTAATAAATTGCCTCTAAATAGGCGGATGTGAAAGTGAAAAACAAACTCACACAACACACTAAGAAATGCAAAGATGAATGCTCATGAGGTGTGTGTGTGTAGAACTTCAATCAAGTTAAAATTAAGACCAATGAATTTTATGCTTAAAGCATTTCAAAGTTTAAAGCACATAAAAGATATGATTGAAGTCAAATGCAAATCACTTGAACAATTACAAACTTGTGAATGATATGAAAATCTAAAGATCACAAGTTGTATGAAAATGATTAAGATTAATCAAGTGATGCATGTGCAATGTTGTTTTCAAAAACAAAGGTTTAACTAAAGTTCTAAAGAGATTGAAAACAACAATGAAGATTCAAACAAGTAAATGAATCATGCCATAAAAGGAATCAAGGATTTTGCAAAGCATGATTAACAAAGTTTATAAAACAAACTTGGTTTGAATCAAGAAGTAGAATCCAATACAAATAGATCAAAGATTAAATAGATAAGGATTCAAAACATCATTGTTATCATGCTAAAAATCATTTACCAAGATTTAAAACAAAGCATATAACAAATGATAAAGAGAGGTAAAGCTTACTTAGTGATTTAACTTCATTAATCCAAGCTTGAGCTTTACTAATGACCCTCTTGATCTCTCTTAGTTCATCCCCTTTATCTTGTCTCCAAACTCCTCAAAGATGGCTTGGAAGCTCCAAAATGTTCAACTCTTTTTCAATGGGAATGAACCCTTTTTATACACAGAAAACAGAGTTTCTGCGTGTCCCCGGTCGACCCCATGACAGGCCCGGTCGACCCCATCCAAACGGTCAGAAAAATGACCGTTGGAGAGCCAACGGCTCTCTGCCCAGTCGACCCGCAGTGTACGCGGTCGACCGGAATGTGTACCCGGTCGACCGAGTACACTGGGCCCTGGGCCACTTTTCCCATTTTGCATACTTTTGCAATTTTCAAAGATTTTTGATGTGGGACTTGTTGGGGCCATTAAATCAAGCTTGAAACATGATTTAAATCAATCTAAGTGTTTTTAAAATCATGAATCATAAAAAGCCACAAATCATTTGAAACTTTAAAACTTAGGCTAAGCTTGAATTTTGAAATTCCTTTTACAAAATCAATTGCATCCAAAATTAAAACCAATTCATGCATAAAACATGAGTTTTACCATATTTAAAAACAATGCATGGATAAAATAAGATTTCAATGTTTTCTAAAATAATGCAAGTGTGAGAAGTCAAATGATGATTAAAATGATATGCATCCATCAAATTGCAATACACAAAATTCCTAACACATGTTGGGTTAGCAGTGAAATGAAAAACAGAGTAGGCAATTTCCTTATAGTATATTTTTAGGTGCTTTTTTTTTTATTTCTTGTTAAGTTGGGCTACTGATTATTTTTGGTGCTTTATATCTAAATGTTTTAGTAGGAATTTCCTTGTTTGTTTCATTCTTTGGCATTTTCTTTGGTTGGAGAGATGGAAAGCTTCTTGTTGACTTGCAATAAGAAGCAGAGTTAGGTGGAACCAGGAGATATGTTAGTAGAAAGGTTGAACAAAATGTTCATTTGGGATGAACCATGTTTCGTGGATGATCCTTCTTCATCTTCACATCTTTCGAAGTTTACCTCCCGTGCTACCTCCAAAATGCTTGACAATCATAGAGGGTAAGGGGCATGGAAAGGTTCCGACGTGGATTAGCATTAGGCACATGTCAGAATTATCAGATCATCTTAGTCCTTGATTTTAGGTTTGAAAACTTAATATAATTTAATGCAACCAACATCATAATATAATTCAATTCATGGAAGAGTGTGATTGAGTTGGATTAATCATGGGCCTATAATCCAAAATAAAGGGGATGGAAGCATGAGCTTTTTTGAGAATTTTTTTTACTGGCTCGTCAAACTTTCAAATGATTTGGCATCTTTTCAACTCGCTTAAGTTTATAATAAATGTGTGTTTGAATGTGCCCATAAATTCGATCTGTTGCCATAAACCTCTGCCCTCCCTGTTTGAGCTTTTCAGTCGCTTAAGTTGCCTGGTAATGAGCTTGCAGTCTCCTATTCTGATATCTTTCAGTTTCATCAATGATTGCAGTCTAGTCTGATAGAAAAGGCCAAAATTAAATTTTGGTTAAGGATATGCAACAAGGAACAGGGACAGGCAGTAAACAGATTGTTATTTAGAGCTTGACAGATATTGTAGCAAGAAATACCCCGGCCATTAATCTTATCTGCATGGACTCTAATAATCCAACCCATGGGAAATCAACATTTAATGCCCTCCTGATCTGACATGATATTGTATTTAGAGATTGATTGCCTAATATAGTTGAACTTTGCATCACAGAAGTGGAACATCTTGGCATTAGCCTTTATAGGATCAACATTAGCAAGCATTTTAAAGAATGTGGATGTAGTGAACATGGATCTAAGATACATTAGATTGTAGGTAATGCCAGCTTTTGTAGACTGTAGTAACTGCAAACTTCATAAACTCTTATTGGATATCTAGGATATTGTTCCACAGATGCTTTTAAAACTCTATATCCACAAGTGGGTGATGAAACACCTAAATTTATGAAGCATTGAGCTAGTTATGCATTATCATTGAATATTTATCAGTGTGAATGGACTTCTATTCATTGTTAAGTGTGGAAAACCATATGCAACGTTGCAACTTGCGACTTACTGTAATGAACCAACTGCATAACTGTATTTATTTGTTCCTGATCACACCAAAACTTTGAACTTTCACCCAAGTGAACATTTCCCTTGATGTCTTCATGTATGTCATATAACACTTAATTCCTCATGAATCAATTCATTATTATTGAAGCTTTTACCCATCCTTGCATGGAATTTAACCAAGCTGTTCCACACCCCTATTCAAATTTCTCATGAACTCCATACATACCATCTGCTATATTGCATATATATACCATCTGCTATATTGCATATATAAGTATATGCATTTATGAGTAATGGAGCTGGAGACAAGAAGAGCCTAGGCCCTAACTTGAGCTTGGTTTGTGAGGCAGCTGACAGAGCTCAAGATCAAACAAAGTTGAGCCAAGCATAGCTGGCTTGGCTTGTTTGAGTCATCCAGGACAGGGGGAAAAGCCTTAATTTTTTTTTTTTGTTTGAAAAATCAGCTTAATGCCCTCCAATTTGGCCTACTATCTTTCGTCAGGTGGAATTTGGGCCAAGGTATATTTTAGTAGCTTGACCAAACCATGTTAAATTGGAGGGCATTAAGAAAGAATGGACAGGTTCTTGATATTTCTCTTTTATGATTTTCAAAAAAATGAAAAAGAAAAGTATTGCTTTCGCATGCTTTCAAGTTGTTCATGCACTTCGAGATATGTTGAAATGACTTCTCTGTTCATTTCAGATTATGTACTAGAGGGAAGTGAAGGCACACCATATGCTGGTAAAAGATTTAAAGTAGATGCTTTTATACTCTTTCATGTATATCTGGTTGATTTCTTAGTTGGCCTCTATTGATTGTTCCGTCATATGGTTTTAGGGGTTGGGCATTGATATGATAATATTTTCCAATCGGGCAATGCAAGAACTATGAACTTCTTTTTTTTTGGGTAAATAATCTACTCTGAACTTGTAAAGTAGCTAATGTACCATCTCGTTTTGAGCTGTGACTATACACTTTTGAGTTCTCATTGGGTTCAAGATAAGTTTCTAATAGTTGATTTTAATCTGCTACCTGAATGCTCTTCTTCTTTTTAATCATATTATGAAGGTGGATACTACCATGGAAAAGTCACATTCCCTCCTGAGTATCCATATAAACTTGCATTGAAAATACAAAGCAGATGCCTTGGCTAGATAGCACATTTCTTAGCCAGCTATAGCTGGTAGCTGGCTTTTCATTTTCTATGGTGTAGTTTATTTATAATTCTTACTAAGTTTTTCTGAAAAAAGGATGTCTTGGTTATTTGATTGTATCTTGAAACATGTATGCCAACATAACACATATATGCCAACACATCAAACATGTTAGGCATTTCAGGTGTCTTTGGATGTATCTTGAACTAACAAAAACAAAAAAAAAATGGAATCACTTGTAAATGGGCTGATAAGAGTATACACAGAATAGTATACACATCAACATGGTAGGGAGATGATTTAAAAGCAGAGAAGGTTGAATGGTGTATGACTGATGACGTAGTGGTGAATGACTTTGTAGTGTGTTGGGGCATTGGGTTGTTTATATGAAGTATTTTTTTTTGTCATGTACAGGTACTTAACAGGTTGTAAAAAAAAAATTAACACATTTTCGTGTTCTTGAATTTTTTTAGGTGATACGCATCATTCCATATAGTGCTGTGCAGCTGCTCGCTTATGAATCTTACAAGGTACTGATAGCTCGGCATTGTAGCTAAGATATTTAATACAATCTCACTATTTTTCCTTTGGCTTCAGTGTTTCGATTGCAATATTGGGGACATGCAATTCTATACTTTCTAGTTGGTTTATCTTTGTTTGTTTCTTTGTTTAATGGTAAATAACTTTTGTGGATGTGTATTTGATGGCTTTAGTAAATTTTGGTTGATGTCATGATTGATTACAATGGCCCCTTTGCCCTGCAGGTTCCTCCTTTTGATCCAATCAAACCTCTGCTTGGTCTTTCACATATCAAGACTCTGACTTTGTCGAGTGAATATCTCGAGGTATAGTTTCATTCCTAGTTATAATAAGTAAATGCAATATATCGTCATTCTTCAAAAAACGAAAAAAAAAAAGTTCTCAATAAGTAAATGCATGCAATATAGTATAGATATCACATTTATGTACAGGGAAGAAAGCTCCCAATTCTAGTGTTAAATAATTACATTTTTTTGTTGCGATTTTATACAGGTAGGTAACTATCAAGATGGAGTTACTTTTTGGCAGTTAACCAAGATGACGAAGATGGAGTTGAAGACTTTTTGGCAGTTAACCAAGATGATCACCAAGATGCATGGAGTTACTTGTTTTGAATTATTTTTGTAATTAATTTGAACCGACACACATTGTATGGTTGTTTTGTAGTTATGTTAAAGCTATTAACTTTGAAGTGTTTATTGTTGAATGATGAATATTTTGAAGGGTTGTGAACTTGGATATTAGAATGTTGACTTGTTGGATATTTGATTTGAATGATAGTTTGCATCTTTTGTGGTATAAGTTTTGTTAATGGGTGTATCTGGATATAAATATTTGAAACTTTGTAAGCAGGTGTGAAATGATAATTTGGGTGGCACAAATATTTTGATTGTATTTTTTTTGTGACAAAAAGAGTATGTCACCATTGAGTGTCAACCTGGTAATATTATTGGTGACACTCATTTGGTTGTCAAGAAAAATACTTTTAGTGACAATTTTTGTCACAAAAGATATCTTTTCTATGACACCTGTACTTTTGTCACCATTGCTTTTAGTGACACCCTACTATGTCACGGAAAATCTTTCTTCCGTGACACCATGTTTTTGTCACCGTTGACATCATTTCGTGACAAGTGCACAAATTTTGTTACCATTGACTTTTAGTGTCATGGATACAATGACACCCCATCCCGTGTCACCAAAGATAATAGGTGACAAAAAATGGGCCTTTGGTGACATTTTTTCATGTCACCAAAGGTGTTTTTTGTTGTAGTGAGCGTTAACACGATGTGGATGGTCTATATGATTCCCTTTGGTCTCAGTGGTGCTCTCAGGTAGTGTAAGTGCCTAAAAATTAAGGACTTTAAAGCAGGGATTAGGATCCTTGATTTGGGTGGTTTGGATGAAGACTGCCGTGGCTCCGACTGGACCTGAGGAGGAAGAGAGGGAAAACACGTCAGAGGACCCTGGCTGCAGGCAGCGCAAGGCTCTCCGATGCTTAAGTTAGTTCAGGGAACGAGCAAGGGAGAAGGAGAGGAAATTGCAGAGTAAGAGTGCGTATTATGGGTTGCGTACCTTTTGGATGGAGGTGGAGGCGCTATTTATAGGCGATGGGGTTGACTATTGCGGGCGAGTTCCAAGACTGGGCCGGCCACTCGAATGGCTGCGTCCACTCAGCCCATAATGCATTAAATGCTGACCCATGCTTCATTAAATGCTAGGCTCGCTGGGTCAGGCGGCGGTTCTGACTTTTGGGCCAGGTCCCATCAGGCCTGGCCCGGAGCCATGCCCTGGGGGCGCATGTGTCCTGTACACGCCGTTTTGTCAGTAATGATAATCTGCAGGGCATGCCTTAGCATGCGCCGTCGTTCTGTCGCTGGTCCCATCAATCTCTGTCAAATCCGCGTTGCCAGGGTCGATGCCGAGGTCGGATAGGTCCGACTTCGGGAGCTTCCACCTCGGCGAATGCCGCGGTCCTTCAGCCGCGGTCACCATTGGCCTAGGGGAGGCATAATCATTCTGTCTGGAGGCCTGGGCTAGTGACGATCTCGGCTTAGTGAAATCACCCCCACACAATTGCCCCCCAGTCTTCCGAGCTCTTAAGGGTGTCACAACTCTTTGAGGTCGGAAGCTGAATAGGTCTCGCCGAGACGCAACATGCCGCGGTGCTGAAGTAACTCCGCTCCCTGGCTCGGGGAGCTCAAACGTTTTCTAACTTTTGGAATTCTGCCGCCGTTTCGGTAGCTGGCGTCTTTAATCCTATCCGCTTTCGCTTCCGTACCCGAGGCATTAAATGGCGCATGAGAAGCAAGCTGGCGCTTCCACGCGTCTCTCTTTATGTGGTTGGCCCGTCATTTCGCGACGGCGCGTGCAGTGAAAAGACGCGCCCTCTTCGAATTTCGAACAGGCGCCATGATTAGCCGCCCAGTTTTTGGCTATAAATGGGGGTTCGCCCCTTCTTCTTCTTTTTTTACTCGCATTCTATCTCTCCTCTTGCTTGCTTTCTTCTTTCTCTTCGCTCTCTTCTTCCTTTGTCTCTGTCGAACAAAAGGGGTCGTTGCAGGGATTCTCCGGGCTTTTTTCCGAAAGAGGTGCTGTCAAGACTTCGTTCTGCGTCCTAAGCTTTCCGTAAGTCTACTTCTTCTTTCTGTTCCATTCTGTTCCGTTCCATTGCATTCTGTTTTTTAGGATCCAGTTCTGTCTAAGGATCCCTCCGTCTAGGGTTTCCCCTGTTTAGCCTCTGTCTAGGGTTCCTTTTTGCCTCTTAGCAAATTTTCCCCTTTTATTTCAGCGTTCTCCCCTGTGAGATGGGTATCTTTAGTCATTGGGTAGAGTCTGAGAGGGGATTAGCCGATCTCAGGGCCAAATACAATATTCCCGAGGGGGTTCAGGTTATGGCGGCCCCATTGGTCGCCGATATCCTTGGAGATTTTTACAACGGCTGGATGCCGTTTCCTTTAGTAGCCATAATCGAGGGCGGGGTCAGGTTTCCCCTCCACCCTCTGCTTAGGGAGTGCCTCAGGGCATGGAACCTCTGTCCCTGCCAGCTGATGCCCAATAGCTTTAAGATCGTAATGGGCACGGATGCCCTCAATACAATCTTGGGCATCGGTCTCGGCGTTCACGATATCGAGGACGCCTACGATATCTGTAAGTCTGGGAAGGACATGTATTACCTCCGCATCAAGCCGAGTAGGAGGCCGTTTGTGCAAGCCCTGGAGGACTCCAATAAATATGCTGGAGACGACCGCCTGATGGTCACGGGTAGCTGGGAGTTCAGCGATGACGAGGCCATCGCGGAAAGAAATTTCAGGATTCCTCGCCACTACGGCACCCCCCCCAAGTAATTACAGCCCCAGCATACTTTTTTACTTCTTTCGCTTCTCCGTGTTGCTGGGCTTATGTCTTTCGTTTGCCCTTGCAGGTGTTCGCCAAAGGAGAGCGGCCGCTTCCCGGGACGGCTGGAAGTTGAACAAGGCTTGGATCCGCGCCTTGGAGAATTACCACGGCCACGGGGACAGGTCGGCGTGGCGGTTACTTGGGTACGAACCCAGATACCGCGGTTATCGGAGAAAGAAGCACACTGCCCACCGCTCCCAGGCCGCGGCGGAAGTAGACGAAGAAGGGAGCGCGGCTCGCTCCGGGGATCGCACCGCGTCCAACTCCGAGGCATCGACTTCGGGGTCCGAAGAGGACGACGCCGAGACGATCGGAAGGATCGTCTTATCGTCAGAGAGCGAACCAGAAGGCGAGATGGACGGGACCCGCCCGAAGCCGGTCTTCAAGAATCTCAGGGCCTTGCCCGTTGGGGGGCAAGGCCGCGGTGCGGCTTCCTCCTCTCGCGCGCCTTCTTCTTCGAGCGCACCCTCATCGTCTTCGGCACCTCCTCCTCTGCGGACGCTGGCGCCGCAGTCCGCGGTCGCCCCTCCCCCGGCGTCGCGGGGGGAAGATTTGGCCAGAAAAAGGGCCAGAGTCGAGGGCTCCGCGGGGGAGTCTTCGGGTGGCGGTATGTCAACGCGGGCCACCCCCGCCCTCTGGAGGCCGAGCTTCATGCTCCAGCCGGGGAGGCCGATGACGGTCGAGGACCGTCTCTCTGGGGGGCCCCTGGTGGTCGCTAGTCTCAGCAGTGCTTGTGCCCTGTCTCGGGACATGGAGAAGCATGATGAGCTGGACGATATCTCTCTTCTGGCGTCGCAGATGAGGGCGAGCCTGAGCATAAGTTCCTGAACCTTTCCAGGTCTTTTTCTTCTTATCTGTCAGCTACGGCCTTCCCTGACTTGGTCGCTTTTTACAGATCGTGCAGATGGCCCAGATCTCTGTGTCCCGGGTCCAAAAATGCCATGACGAGCTCAAAAGGATCCAGGCGAACTGTGAGCAGCACAGGAAAGCCTTGGAGGAGAGCAAGGTGAGGGAGAAGAAGTACGAAGAGACTCACCAGGCCCTCTTCTCCGAGCTCGACAAGGCGAAGTCGGCCTTTGAGCTGGTGAAGAGGAGAGAGGCTGAACTCGAGAGGAGGATCGCGGGCTTGGAGAGGCAGAAAGCCGAGCTCGAGCTCCGGGTTCAGACCGAGGTCGCTGCGGCTTTCCAGGATGGCGTCGATGTAGCAGGCGAGGAGTACTCGGCGCAGGTCGATGACATAAGGGCCTCGTCCTGGGAGATGGGCTGGAGAGCGGCTCTCACGAAGGCGGGGATCCCTAGGGATCACCTTGCATATGTGAGCCCGGACGAGTTCCCACGCCCCGAGGCCGACCCCACTCCCACGGCGGACCCTGAGAGGGAGCCTGCAACTGTGCCGGGATCGGAGATCGCCCCGTCGTCGTCCGGGGCTCCCACTGCTGCTGCGACACCATCCGTCGCCTCCTCTTCCGAAGTCCCTCCTGATGCCGCGACTCCTTCCGTGGATCCCGCCGCCCTGGCGCCTGCCGCATGAGGCTCTCCATCTATCTTTATCTTTTCGAATGTAATTTCTCCTTGCTGTTTATGTATGAAATCTCTGGAGTTAATGAAAAATCCCTTTTTTGCTTCTCTTCCATGCTCCCCTTTGTTTGGAATGTGTCTAAGTGTTTCTTTTCGGTCATATGGCAGAGACCGTACTTCGTGAACTATTAATTAGCCACGCCTAGTGCGATGTAAGTTTTAGTCGAAGGACTGAGCGTCACGGCGAGCGAGCGATGCCATTTTTCTTTTTAAGTATACGAGCTCGGTGAGTGCCTGGGGTCATTGCGCAATGATCGCCAAGGGTGGTGCTAGCCGTCTGGCACGAGGGCCGGGATGCGCACGAAATGGAGGAGTCCCCCTGGCTCGTCACCAGGGGCCGTGCTGGCTGTCTGGCACGAGGGCCAAGATGCGCACGAAATGGAGAAGTCCCCCTGGCTCGTCACCAGGGGCCGTGCTGGCTGTCTGGCACAAGGGCCGAGACGCGCACGAAATGGAGAAGTCCTTCTGCCGAACTGGGGAATTGCGTCGCTGCCGCGGTCCTTGCTTGGAACGATTTCGTTTTTAGAACACAAAGAGAAACTTTCTTGAGAGGAAATGACCTTCATTAATTTTGAATGAACTGAATACATTTAAAAGTAAAATTTCTTGAGGTGCGACGCTTTCCATGGCCGCGGCAGCAGTTTCCCATTCATATCCTCAAGCTTGTATGCGGATTGTCCTGCGGTCGAGACTACCTTGAACGGACCGCGCCAGTTCGGGGCCAACTTGCCCTGATTCGGATCGTTGTCTGCGGGCAGTGCCTTCTTCAGGACCAGTTCTCCGATGGAGAACTTCCTTTCCCGAACTTTCTGATTGTAATCTCTTGCTAGCCGTTGCTGGTAGGCTGCTAAATGGATGGAAGCAGCTTCTCTGCGTTCTTCGGCCAGGTCCAGTCCCAGGGTTAGGTTTTTATCGTTCTGGACCTGGTCAAAGAGTTCAGATCTGAGCGTTGGAAGGCCGATTTCGAGAGGGATCACGGCTTCCATTCCGTATGCCAAGGAGAAAGGAGTTTCTGACGTGGAGCGCCTCGGAGTGGTTCTGTACGCCCATAACACACTGGGCAGCTCTTCCACCCACCTTCCTTTGGCCCCATCGAGTCTCTTCTTGACCCCTTCCAAGACCACTTTGTTGGAGATTTCAGCTTGGCCATTGCTCTGGGGATATGCCGGAGTCGAATAGTAGTTCCTAATGCCGAGTCCCTTGCAAAAGTTTTTGAAGAGGCCGGAGTCGAATTGGGTCCCGTTGTCCGAGACCAAGACTCGAGGGATGCCGAACCTCGTGACGATGTTCTTCCATACGAAGTTCTTGGAATCCCGTTCTGTGATGGAAGATAATGCTTCCGCCTCGATCCACTTGGTGAAATAGTCGGTGGCTACTATCAGCCACCTTTTATTCCCTGGAGCTCGGTGGAGGGGTCCCACAATGTCTAGCCCCCACTGAGCAAAAGGCCATGGACTAGAGAGCGGGCTCAAATCCTGTGCAGGTTGATGGAGGTTGTGTGAGAATTTCTGGCACTTCTCGCACTTCATAGCGTACATCTGTGCGTCCTTTTGCATGTATGGCCACCAATATCCTTGGCTTATAGCCCGGTATGCTAGTGACCTTCCTCCGATGTGACTTCCGCAGATGCCTTCATGTATTTCGTAAAGGAAGTTTTCAACTCGGCTTGGGTGGACGCACTGGAGGTAGGGGCCCGTGAAGGATTTCCTGTACAGCTTTCCTTCCGGAGAGAGCCAGAACCGGGCTGCCTGGAGCCTGATCTTGTGAGCTTGCGCTCTGTCCTCGGGGAGTTGGTCGTCTTTGAGGTACGCGATGATGGGGTCCATCCAACTGGGCCCGAGGTCGGCACACATCACTTGCCGTGGTGGGCTGAGCTCTATACTCGGCAATGTTAGTGAACCCACTTCTATAGTCCTCTTTTTTCCAGCTTCGACGGTGGAGGCCAAGTTGGCGAGCGCGTCGGCGTGTGAGTTAGAGTCTCTGCCGATTTGTTTGACTTCTGCTTCCGGGAATTGGGAGAGGAGTTTCTTGGCGAGGGTTAAATAGGCCGCCATTCTATCGTCGCGAGCCTGATAATTTCCAGTGAGTTGGCTCGTCACCAACTGCGAGTCACTATAGATCACCAGTTGTTGAGCTCCGAGAATCTTGGCACTATTCAGCCTTGCCAGCAATGCTTCATACTCCGCCTCGTTGTTTGATGCTCGGAAGTCAAGGGTCAGGGCTTGCTCGATGACCAGCCCTTCTGGAGACTGGAGGACTACGCCGACGCCGGCCGTTCTAGAGGTGGAAGACCCGTCAATGAAGACCTTCCAAGCCGAATCTCGGGAGGTGTACCGAGATTGCTCGTAATCGGTCTCCGGGACTAGGCCATCCTGCCCCTTGCCCCCCAGTTCGGGGTCGAGTGGGCTCGGCGCCGAACTCGGGGAAGTGAATTCGACGATGAAATCAGCCAAGACCTGCGCTTTGATCGCTGTTCGGGGCTGGTACTGGATGTCGTATTGCCCCAGCTCCACGGCCCATCTTGAAACACGCCCAGAGAAGTCGGCCTTCCGGAAGACGGACTTGAGTTGGTGCTCCGTGACCACCACTATCGTGTGGGCCTGGAAATAGTGCGAGAGCTTCCGAGAGGCACTGACGAGGGCCAATGTGAGCTTCTCCATTGGTAGGTACCTGGTTTCTGCGTCGAGGAGGATCTTGCTCGTATAATAAATGGGCTTCTGTTGCCCTCCATCTTCTCTGATCAGTACTGAGCTCACAGCGTGGTTGGAGACCGCCAGGTACAAGTACAATGTTTCGCCTTTCTTCGGGGTTGACAGTAGTGGAGGCGAGGCCAAGTAAGCTTTGAGCCCCTGGAGGGCCGTATCGCATTCTGGGGTCCACTCAAATCTCAGGTTCTTCTTTAGCAATTGAAAGAAAGGGCGGCATTTGTCCGAAGACTTGCTGATGAAGCGGTTGAGGGCGGCAGCCATGCCGGTGAGCCTTTGGACCTGCTTCGTTGTTGCCGGGCTCTGAATCCCCAGGATCGCGGAGATCTGGTCCGGGTTTGCTTCGATACCCCGTCGAGTGACGAGGCTTCATAAAAATTTGCCGGACCCGACTCCGAAGGCGCATTTGGAGGCGTTCAGTTTTAGCCCGAACTTCCGGAGAACATCAAAAACTTGGCCGAGATCCGCCAGATGGTCGCGAGATTGGGTGGATTTGACGACCATGTCATCGATGTATACCTCGACTGTCTTGCCGAGCTGCTCCTGGAACATTTTGGTGACCAATCTCTGATAGGTTGCCCCCGCATTTTTGAGTTCGAACGGCATCACTTTATAGCAGTATGTCCCCCTAGGAGTGATGAACGCTGTTTTCTCCTGATCCGGTCCGTACATGGGTATCTGATGATAACCGCGGTAGGCGTCGAGAAAGCTCATCCTTTCGTGACCGGCGGTGGCGTCAATCATCTGGTCGATCTTCGGGAGAGGGAAGCAGTCTTTGGGACATGCTCTGTTGAGATCAGTGAAGTCGACGCAGACCCTCCATTTTCCGGTCTTCTTCTTCACCACCACGGTATTTGCCAGCCACTCCGGGTACTGGACCTCTCTGATGGCGCTTGCTTCTAGCAATTTTTCCACCTCTTCGACCACGGCTGCAGACTGGTCGATTCCGGACCTTCGTGCCTTCTGAACCACTGGCTTGACCTGAGGGTCTACATTTAGCATGTGGCTCATAACCTCGGGGTTCACGCCTGGCATCTCCTGCGGGGTCCAGGCGAAGACGTCTCTGCTTTGCAACAGGAAACTGAGCAGCTCGGACCTCTCCTGCTCGGCGAGCTGACTCCCAAGGAGGAAGTGCCTCTCAGGATCACTGGGGTCAGGACTCGGTGAGATCCTCGATACTCTTCTCTCCTGGATCGTGGCCGACCCTGTCTAGCTCTGCTTCTAGCTCCGCCATGTGCACTTGCTTCGGCTCTTCCTCGCCGGATACCACGGCCATCATGCACCGCTTGGCCATTTGCTGGTCTCCGTCGATCGTGACTATCTCAACTCCGCCATCCCTTTCCAAAGGGAATTTGAGCTTTTGATGGTAGGAAGAGGGGACGGCCTCTATCTGGTGTAGCCAGCTCCTCCCCACGATGGCATTGTAGGGAGATGGCGTGTCTACCACGAGGAAGTCGGCCACCACTGATGCGTCCCCTACTTGGACTTTGAGGGAGACTCTCCCTATGGGATACACTGGCTTTGCGCTGAATCCTATCAGGGGGGTCCGCGCCTCCTGGAGGTCTTCTTCTGTGAGCCCCATCTTAGTAAAGCAGTCGAAGTAGAGGATCTCGGATGAACTGCCGGGGTCGACGAGGATCCTCTGCACCTTGCAACTCCCCAACTTCAGGGTCATAATTAGCGGGTCGTTGTGAGGGAGCTGAACCCCTTTCAGGTCCTCGTCTGAGAACCAGATCTTCGGCCTCTCTTTGCGAGCCTTTATAGAGGATGGCCCGAGCTCGGCCGACATGACCTGTTTCCCATGGGAGGCCCTCCTGGCCTCGGCGCGGGCTTGACCGCTGCTCTGCTTGGTAGGGGCCAGGTGGATGACGCTTATGATCCTCTCCGACCCGTCGCTGTCGTAATTCTCCTCAGTTCGGTGCCGAGGTCGGTCGTTGCTCCCGCCGCCTGCCACCTTGTAGTATTCCTTCAGGTGCCCGTCCTTGACGAGCCTCTCGAGATGATCCTTGAGGGAGTAACAGCCCTCAGTGTTGTGCCCGTTCTGCTTGTGGTAAGCGCAGAACTTCGTCTGATCCCTCGTGGAGGGATCGCCCTTCATAGGAAATGGCCATTTAAAGTATGGCTTTCCTTGAATTTTTTCCAATATCTGGTGAATCGGCTCTTTGAAAACCGTATTGACCCTCCCGCGGGAAGAGTAGAACGGTCTATGTCTCTTGCCTCCTCCTGGAGCGTGGGTCGGGGTCGACGATTGGCCACCTGAGTGGTGGTCTCGGCTCGTTTCTTCTCTGTGATAGGTCCTCTTCTCCCCCCCAGAGGCTCGATCTTCCCGCCGAGATCGATCCTCCTGCCGCGGTCGGTCCTCCCGCCGAGGACGGCTCTCGTTCCGAGACTTGCTCCTTGAAACGCCAAAGCTTTCATTGGCCCGCGCTTCGTCCTCCTCCTGCTCGATGTACTTGTTCACCCTCGCCATGAGGGCTGTTACAGAGAGGACAGGGTTTCGGACGAGCTCCTTTCGAAGCTCGCATCCTGGCAGGAGGGCGTGCTGGAAGGACTTGATCGCGACGTCTTCGGAGGAGTTGTCGATTTGGCTGTAAACCGTCCAGAATCTTTTGGCGAACTGAGTGATGCTTTCACTCCACCTCATCCTGAGGGCCATGATGTCGCTGTCGGTCTTGGGAATGACTCTGTGCGCCTGGAATTTCCCAAGGAAGGAGTCCCGCAACTGAGCCCAGCTCGTGACCGATCCTTCGGGGAGCGCACAGAACCATTTGAGTGGAAGGTCCCCCAGGCTAGAGGAGAAGACTCTGCAGTTGAGGTGCCCGACGTCGCCCCAAACGGACAGTTTTTGGGTGAAATGGCGGAGGTGTGCTGCTGGATCCGAGGTTCCGTCGTAGAGGACGAACCTCGGAACGCTGAACTTCTTAGGGAGGGGGTACTCGATTATTTCTCTGGAGAAGGGTGATGCGTCGAGGCCAGCGAAGTCGGGGAGGTCTGGCTGATTCTGGGCGAGCCCTGCCTCCTTCAGGGTATTCTGGATGGCCTGCTTGACCAGGCGGTCGATCAGAGCCTGCTGATCTGCCGCCTCTGATCTCGGCACTGACCCCCTGTCTTCGTGGTTATGGCAAGAACTCCCGATGTGACTTCGCTCCCGACTCTTATTGTTCAGATGCTCCCTTAAGTCTTTGCCGGTGACGGGATCCTTCCTGCCTACGGGATCACAGTCCCCGGGGACTACTTCTTTCTCTCGGAGCTGCTGCCTAAGCTGGCGGATAAGATCGTCTTTCTCCTGGAGGGCGAGATTCTGAGCCCTGATTGCTGCCTGAGCGGGGTCGGCTCTGTTGCCATCGCGGTCCGAGTGGCGCCCGGACTGATGTGACCCCGCCGCTGCCGGGGCCTTGCCCCTCGAGAAGCGCTCCTAGAGGGGAGCGTTCAACCGCGGCAGACCCTCCACCTCACGCGGGGATGACGCGGACTCGGTATGGTAGCTTTCTACCTCTGCGGCCTCCCTCGACGCGTAGGGCAATGGCCCAGGGAGGACCAGTGGCCCTGCGGGGAGGGACTTCGGGTGCTCTGCGCCTCTCTTGTTTCTCGGAGCCATGGTGATTGGAAAGGGTTTGGGGAAAGGTTTTGAGGTATGGGTTAGTACTTCCCCACAGACGGCGCCAATTGTAAGTGCCTAAAAATTAAGGACTTTAAAGCAGGGATTAGGATCCTTGATTTGGGTGGTTTGGATGAAGACTGCCGTGGCTCCGACTGGACCTGAGGAGGAAGAGAGGGAAACACGTCAGAGGACCCTGGCTGCAGGCAGCGCAAGGCTCTCCGATGCTTAAGTTAGTTCAGGGAACGAGCAAGGGAGAAGGAGAGGAAATTGCAGAGTAAGAGAGCGTATTATGGGTTGCGTACCTTTTGGATGGAGGTGGAGGCGCTATTTATAGGCGATGGGGTTGACTATTGCGGGCGAGTTCCAAGACTAGGCTGGCCACTCGAATGGCTGCGTCCACTCAGCCCATAATGCATTAAATGCTGACCCATGCTTCATTAAATGCTAGGCTCGCTGGGTCAGGCGGCGGTTCTGACTATTGGGCCAGGTCCCATCAGGCCTGGCCCGGAGCCATGCCCTGGGGGCGCACGTGTCCTGTACGCGCCGTTTTGTCAGTAATGATAATCTGCAGGGCATGCCTTAGCATGCGCCGTCGTTCTGTCGCTGGTCCCATCAATCTCTGTCAAATCCGCGTTGCCAGGGTCGATGCCGAGGTCGGATAGGTCCGACTTCGGGAGCTTCCACCTCGGCGAATGCCGCGGTCCTTCAGCCGCGGTCACCATTGGCCTAGGGGAGGCATAATCATTCTGTCTAGAGGCCTGGGCTAGTAACGATCTCGGCTTAGTGAAATCACCCCCACACAGGTAGGTATTTGCTAATAGCCATGGTCTCTTCTCAAGATTTTTATTATTATTGATGCATTTGGATGTACCTCAAATCATGAATCGTTAAAAGGTACTCTTATTTAGTCTGTTAATGGCTTAGCGCATTTTTGGTGGGTTGAAAATTGGAAAGAAAGGATACTTATTTTTCTGCAATTTCTGTGCCAACTCACAGTTGATGTTTCCTATAAACATAGTGGAGAGAGTTTAGAAAAGAAGTTTCCGCATATGATTTTCCATCCCTCTTACTACTCGCCAAACCATCCATTCCTCCAAAAATTTACATTTTGTGGTACATCCAGCTGCATCCTTGGATCTTTATTGACTTTTGCTTACTGTTTTTTTTTTTTGTTTTTTCCTAATCAGCACTAGAGTTTCAAATGAATTGGGTGGTGGGCATCCACATGCTGCACGCTTAGCTGTATCTGTGGCATTTGTCATGACCATTGCCGTGGGGGCTGCAGTGGGCTTGATCACTATTTTGGTTCGTAAAGTCTGGGGCCGCCAATGAAGAAGAAGTGGTGAAGTATATCACAACTATGATGCCCGTGCTTGCAATATCTAACTTCATGGATGGAATTCAGTGTGTGCTTTCAGGTCTTAAACTACTTACAGTCAGCTATCATCACCATTTATAGCTTTGGAATTAAAAGGGCAGCATTTTGATGCATTATTGAATTGAGTTGCAATAATTTAGTCTAATGAAGAGGAAATGAGCAATTTACTTTCTTTAGCATTAATGTCAACTGAAAATCTCCATATTGCAATTATATTACCCTCAGGTTGAACCCGAAAGGATATTTATTGCAATTTACATTCCACTTTCTCAATGCGGTTTCTAAAAATGTCATCCTAATTCATAACTCTGAATTTCCTCCTTATCGACTTGAACTTTCAAATTCAATTTAGATTGCATTCAAATGCAACAAACATGGTAGTAACTGCATTAGTTTTGTAACAGGCCAATTTTTTAAAGTCGTCATGTATTGGTCTATTATAGCAAAGAGCTCAGAATCATTCCGAAATCTTAAGTGAATCAATTAAAAATGATCCTGAGCAAAATCATTCATATGGTGTCTTTGAATCTTCAGGGACTGCAAGAGGATGTGGGTGGCAGAAGATATGTGCATTTGTGAATCTGGGAGCTTATTATGATGTGGGTATTCCGTCCGCCATTCTATTTGCTTTTGTATTCCATCTTCGTGGAGAGGTCGGTTTCTTCCTTTTTTCTGTTTGTTTTTCCTTCTATAATCTAAACTCATTTAGTTTATCAGTTAATCACACCATTTCAGTTAGTCCAATGGTGAATATCACTCTGTTCAGAGTGATATTTTAAGCTACCACATATCATGAGTGTATGATTCAAGGGTTAAGCTTCTTAAAATGTGGGCCTCTTCGAGTGCTCATACAGAAATTGATATATTCTTGACCTTATTGAGTCAGTTCTAACATTGGAAGGAATGTTGCTCATGTTTAATGTTATGGTTGCAGGGACTTTGGCTAGGGATCATATGTGGGCTCTTAGTACAGGTTCTTTTGCTTTTAATCATCACTCTGCGGACTAATTGGGAGCAAGAAGTAAGTTCTTCCCGTAGTAACCATCTTATACAGGAAAAAAGTTGATCATTCTTTTGTCGCTATTTATGGCACACGTACATGGGGTGCTTGTGTCTAGCAGCTATGTAGTTCTTTGTATCATGCGGTCTTTCACCCTTTGGCTGTTGATATTTTTACTTCCACAAATGAAAGTTTCATACAGGTTGTGTTGCATGAGCAATAACTACTCTTCCAATTAGCCGCCGGACCTTTTGTGTTGTCACAGATCCCAGAAATATGATGATATATCAATAGTTGCATGCATCTGTATCCAAGCATTTTATTGACCGTAGACTCAGAACACTGAATATGCAACTTGGCCATGAGATAGTTTGTTCTTGTACAACTGCCAGGGAATAGACACCATTTTCGTACTGACCAAATACCTAGTGCTTGTTTTTAAGATAGTTCTTTTACAATAACCTAGTGCTCAGTAATTTATTCACTTAGTCACATAATGTTAAGAAAATTTCAAACTTCAGAGTACTGATCCAATACATAGTATAGTAGTCATTTAGTTTTGTCTCAGATGGGGTTCCAAAATGAGATGGATATGGAACTTTGAGCTATGTTCAGTCATGTCAGGATACATTGAAATGGCCGAAACCTACTGAAATAGGTTGTCCCATCACATGTACTAGCTATTTTGAATTAAACATTTTTTTCCCTTTTCATCTGGCTCGAAAGTGGATTGAGGTTTCCTTTTACCCTCTTCTCCTGAACCAAATTGACTGTGACGGCGGGTTTAGAGAAACAGAAACTTCCTCAGTGTGAAATTGTTAATTTATTTTTGTGGTTGGTATCTTGTCTAAATTAGAACAACAAAATGGCAGAAATGTTTCATTTTAGAGATAACTGAAATGGCCTTCGAAACAAATTGATGTGTGTGATTTATAGGTAATGATAGAAATGAATTGAGTTGGAATTGTCTTCTTATAAAGTCATAATTTAAATTGGTAAAGATAAATTCTAACCATAGGTATAAGGGAACCAAGATCAGATAAACATTCAAAAATGAAAAATAAAAGTATCTTAGTTCCAACACCTTGACAGAACATTTCTATTCAGTGGCAAGGGACATCATTACATTTTCATTTAAGAAACACAGGTACATCATTACTTGTATATTTTTAATGAAAGACATTCTGTAAAAATAGTAATAAAAATGAATTGAGTTAGAATTGTTATCTTATAAAGTCATAATTTAAATTGGTAAAGAGAAATTCTAACCTTATGTATAAGGGAACTAAGATCAGATAAACATTCAAAAAACAAAAATAAAATTATCCTAGTTTCAACACCTTGACAGAGCATTTCTATTCAGTGGAAAGGTACATCATTACATTTTCATTTAAGAAAAAAAGGTACATCATTACTTGTATATTTTTAATGAAAGACATTCTGCGACAATAGTAAAAGCCCGTGAAAAATGCCTGTCCCTCATCAAAACAGGAATACAAATGCATGTTAGTGGGCTGCAGGCATTCACATACTATAGGAATGCCCAATTTTTTTTGTCATGTTATGTAGCCTTACAAGTGCTAGGCAATATAGTTAAGGTTTGAATATCGAGCTATCTTCCTAATTGTTCCGAATCATTAAACAACGTATTTTTCTATCGCATTTTGTATCATGTGATATTAACGTATCCAGTTGGTCAAATATATGAGTAAATTCCTTCTAAACATCAGCAGATTATACAGTATGCTTTTAGCACTGCCTCTTTAGCTCAGTTCCTTTTTTTTTTGTGGTTTACATGCCTCTGTATCCATAATTTATTTCATTCTCGTTCCTCTTCAGGCAAAGAAGGCTAGCGATAGGGTTTATGACTCCAGCATCCCTATAGACATGGCATCATGAAGTTTGCCTGCTACTATTGCTAACTGCATTCTGAACAGCTAATCAAAGAAACACCACTGAGAATATATCATTTCCTTATCTCAGGTTTGCTAATTTTAATGTTGCTTATAGTTTCTCTTTCATGAGCCCTATCCCCATCTCTGGTTAATCTAATTGAGTTTTTCCTCTCTAATGACTCCCTAGATAAAGATACTTGAAACAATGCATTTTATGTGTAACTGTGTATTTCTCTCGCTTAAAGAACTGATTGACGGAATTTGCCTTCTTATCTTTTGAAAGTTGGTTCTAGCTCTCAACCAAGATGCAAAGGTACTAACAGCATTTAATGAGATTTCTTTGAGGTTAGTTAGTATTCTTTGGGGATAGATAGTGACTATTGTTCTACAGTAAGACCTTCAATTTTTGTTAATCATTTGGTGTAATGGAGTGTATTGAAAAAAGTGAAGGGCTACAGGTTTGGATATTATTGCCTATCTAAGAAGGCAGTGCAAGTTTGCAACTTTCCCACTCCAGCTGTGCATCATAAAAATACTCCTAGGCCAATGTCACGTCCCCAAAATACAACCAAGGGATAACGTGAAAAAATAAGAATAAATATTCAATTTTCTGTGTTTAATGCAACACAAGCTCCCAAATATGGACCCACAAAAATTTCAAAAATATGGTGAGTCATAATAAAACATTTGCGGAAGCATTAAATCAATTGGTATCAATATTAAAAATCAAACCAACACATAACTAGTTGGATATTTAAGGTTTAAAGTTTCCAAAACAATTTAAACAAAATAACTAAATAAAAATTAGGTTCATTATGAATAGTTTGCTACTAAAATAGTCTCTATGATGAAAGTCACTCCCGTGCGGACTCAGACAGCTTCGTGGCCATCATCGGCACTCCACTCGGGTTCGTTAACTGGCTCAAACGCTTGAAACGTTTGACCCTCCTCCGTCTCCTCGGCAAGGTAGGGTTCGGTACCTATGCACCAATAAACAAAGTAAACAGCAAGCACAAAAGCATAATTTATAAATAAAACACAAGAACAAAGTGAGTAATGACAGGTAATGATTATAAGAGAATAACAATGTATCAATGACGAAAAGAACGAATATCCTAAATCCAACCTACACAATAGAGCAATACAATAATCACACAGAAGCAATGCCACTGTCTTGGGTGGTCAGCCCTAACTATCTCAATCACGTCGGTGGTCATAGACCGATCAATAATCCGGAATACCGGTCAATCAATTCGGATATTACAGTGTCCGCACACATCGGTGATCAGCCGTCCAATTTCAACTGCAGTCGTTCAATTATGACCCAATCGCTGTACATATATATATATATATATAATAAACCTAGTGATTTGTAGAGCTCTGACACAGAAACCTAAGTCAAAGTGAAGGGCTGGCTGCACAATAATCCACAATCGAATACCAATCAAATCATTCGAATAAACCTCCATAATATCTCAATCAAATACCAAGCCACATCACAGTCCATCTCCAATCCACATAGGGTATGCAGCTAATAGACCAACATCAATCACAATCATATATGCAAACCCGATGGTCAAGGAATAATCACAAGCCAATCCTAAGGTCAAACATAAGGTTTCGTACCCAACAACCACAAGAATCTCTAATAGATAGAAGATCAACACATCCTTTCACAATCAATGGTGCATAGATCCAATTAAGGGTTTTCCAATAAAGATGAGTTGAGCCCAAATCCATTAGGATTTTCCCGAGGTCATACCAGGTACTAAACCCCACATTAGTAATATACCGTTTGCCCGGACGATATTTACTCAGGTCTAATGATCCAATTAATAAGGTACAAAAATATAATTTAACACTTTAAAACCAAAGATATCATTTAATATTTAATTTATAAATAATAATTATAAATAACAATCTTAGTTTATAATTTTAGAAAACTTAGGGTCTCATTTTAGTGTATTACCAAAAATATAAATCTTAAGAATCCAATGGATTCATTAAAGACTAAGGGTCGTTTTCCTAATTTTCATAAACCTAAGGGTTAAGTAAGTACTTTAACCAAGCTTAAAGTCACATGGGATTACATCATCACCATGTCATCACACCTTTTTCCTCCTTTAATCCTATTCAAGTTAGGTCATTACTTCATCAGGTCATCCCACTCTCTCTCCTTCCCATACATGTCGTGTCAGGTCCATCCTTTTCTCTCACAAATCCACACACAAAAATCCGCATTTTTTCATGCACCCTCAGACTACCGATCTCATCCATCTCTTCTTCCCCATAGCACACGTTCTGTACAGAACGTCTCCAGCATCAAGGGCTTCTCGCCTGGGGTCATAAGGTTGCTAAAATCGTGGGTCCCGCTGATCAAGATCCAGATCAGACCCCCACCATCATGGTCGCCCAGGGCCCTACTATAAGATCTACGGCCTCGATTGGTCATCAATTCTCATCCCTTGGCCCCACTATCAGATCTAATACAAAAATAATTTCAAAAGTGTCTCATGCCCAACTTTGTAAACCCTCAGATGGTGAGCCAAGAGGGGTCCACCTCACACAGGTCCACATCTTTAAGGTCGCCCCGCCGTGTCCGGCCCTTTGATCGGACCAGATCTGTGATCAGATCAAACAATGGGTTCCACCACATGATTCAACACACAAAGGAATCTCAACAGAGACTCACGCTCTCCAACAGGCGTCCATCAGGCCTGGTTCATCAGGGACGTCTCAACAGTGGTTCAACAGTGATAAGTAAAATAAAAAAAATCAATTCAATCATCCCCAATCTCCGATTTCATCACAAAAATAATTAACATCATCAAAAGGGCATCAAAGGGTTTCTATATGTACCAACACAAAAATCAAGGAGGAACACAAGTATTAAATCTATAAATTATGGTTAAGTACTTGCCTGAGGTCCGCGGTTGACGGAGACGGTCTAGAATCTCTATTGCCAAAGCCCAAGGTGCAACCCCAGAGAAAAATTGGAAAAGAGAGAATTGTGTGTGAAAATAAAAGAGTGTGGTGTATAAATAGGAAATAGGAATAGGAATTGTAATCTGACATAAAGTCTAAAAAATAATAGAGTTTATTTTCTAAAAAGATAAGAGTTTGTATTAGAAAACAATTATACCACTAAATTGGGCCTGGGTTAACTATGGGCTAGGACACCTATCCAACAAGCCTAACTCACCAAACCTAAGCCTAACGTGGTCCCCACTTAGACTAATCGCGTATTTAATTAATATACAATCAATTAAATAATAATAAAATAAATAATATAATATATATAATACCCAAAACGTCACAGCCACCGTGTTTGTTTGCATTAAAACATATAGGAATTGAATACCTATGGCGGCTAAAAATGATCAAGATCAGAGGTGAATATCGAAAAATGAGCATCAATTAGTATCTTCTTTTGATTCTATTTCCCTAAAGAGCATGGAATCAAATCTGGGGTATGTTTTTAGTAAATTATAAAAGAAACTGGGGCTTTTATGCAAAAGCCTTTAGGGATTAAAAGAAACGTCGACAGAAGGATTCGAACCTGCACAGGCAAAGCACAACAGATTTCGAGTCTATCTCCTTAACCACTCGGAAATATCGACAACATTTGATAGAAATTTTCTGTTTTCTAATTCTCTCTTTTTATTGAGAGCCCATATATATAGCTAATCAAACCATGATTAAGTAACTTTATTTTAGATAGAGGGTATGAAATGGCTTACAAGTCCCTACTAATGATGTTCCCTACCATGCATGGGTTGTTTCCTTCTTGTTACCTGAGAATTCTCTCCATATTTGAGGCTTGTTTGTGCAATACCGTGGAAGAATGAAGAATGGGAAGCTGGTTAACATCGCACAAATTTTTTAAATTTTCCATGGGTCTTACTAAGCAGAATAGCAAAGCAATGCACAAAGCGGAACTAATAAGAGTTCTTTTTCCATGGAAAATACCTTTGGACAACCCTGCCCTTTGAACTTATTTGTAAAACAAAAGGATTCCATGCTCGACAGGTTTTTATTTTACTTGAGTGAAGTGCTAGATAGTAGGCGAATGCCATAAGTAATAGTGCCACGAACATATCGCAAGATGCGTTTCACTAATTGGAAGTGAAAATTTGTGGGGCTGCGCATGAACTTACACTCGTAATTGACACTGAATGAGATGTCAGGGCAGGTGAATGTAAGAAACTGAAGACGACCCACAAGATTCCAATAAAGATGTGGGTCTTTAAACAGCTCATCATTAGAAAAGCAGGACCGAAGCTTTTGAACCATGGGTGTTCTTTCCAGAAGCTCATGAGCATATTTAGCTTGATTTAAGAAAAGTCCACCGGGAGCTTGAATACCAAGAAAATAATGAATGTACCCAAGATCTTTCATAGCAAACTCTTGGTTTAACTGTCGGAGCACCCAGGTAAGAGAAGAAGGGTTATTTCCAGAAACCCAGGTGGCTGCTCCATAAAAAAGTTGCTCATTAAGATGCCCATTGAGGAAGGCATTTTTAACATCAAACTGCCTTATGTCCCAATTATGAGAAAATGGCAATTGTTAAGATTACCCGAATAGAGGCCGGCTTAACAACTGGTGAGAAGGTTCTTGAAAAATCAACGCCCTCAACCTGATTAAATCCCTTGGCAAGAAGTCGTGCTTTCAACCGTTCCAAAGAACCATCTGAACGAAGTTTTGTTTGATAGACCCATTTACACCCGACAACATTCATATGGGACTCCCTAGGAACTAAACTCTAGGTACCATTTTGATGCATTCCATTTACACCCAACAACATTCATATGGGACTCCCTAGGAACCAAACTCCAGGTACCATTCTGATGCAATGCATCAATTTCTTCTTTCATAGCAGAGACCCACCCGGGGTGCTTGAGCGCAGATTTAACTGATCTCGGTTCCTTGGGAATAAGTTCTGCAGTAAGGACTTAATCTGAAGATGAATACCGTGGTTTAGGCTTGACAATTCCAGACTTGGCTTGAGTGATCATTTGGTGGCTGGGAGCAGAAGCATCGATGAATGATAGAGGACTTTGTGTCGACGGAGAAGCAAAGGGCAAATCTGATGGTGAGAGTTCATTGGCTGGAAAATCACCAAGGTAGCGTTTGGTTCGCTGAAATGGTTGTAGACGGAAATGAAATGGAGATCGGAATGAGTCCGGAATGGAATGAGGCAGGAATAGTTATTTCCATTCCAGCATTTGGTACGCTGAAGAATCAGCCCAGTAATAAAATTTTGATTCCTGTTCCTGCGTTTGGTACGCTGGAATGAGTCTCGGGATGGATTAAAATTTACATAAGACTGACCAAAATACCCTTGTTAGATTTTTATCTTTGGCTCAGTCAAAGTTGCAGTACTACACCCAAGTTATGTCAATTTGTTATTAATAATAATAATAATGTATAGATTATATTATTATTATATAGGTGGGGCCCACACAAGTTCTTCTCTTTGATAATCTTAATATTATAATAATAATAACAATGTATAGATTATATTATTATAAAGGTGGGGCCCACACAAGTTCTCTTTTATAATCTTATTATTATTATATAAGTGGGGCCCAAGTTCTTTTTTCGAAGGTTATATAGATTATATTATTATTATCTAAGTGGGGCCCACTCAAGTTATGTCATTTTATTCTTAATAATAATGTATAGATTCTATTATTATTATATAGGTGGGGCCCACATAAGTTCTTCTCTTTGGTAATCTTAATATTATAATAATAATAATAATGTATAGATTATATTATTATTATACAAGTGGGGCCTACACAATAGTGGTAGATGTGAAACAAGGGTATTTTTGTCTCAACGAAAAGTTAGAAAGGAATGGAATGGCTATTCCTTCCCCTCCCCAATGGAATGATGATTCCCTCACATAAAGGAATGATGATTCCGGAGGTAATGGTGATTCCGGAGGTAATGGTCATTCCGTCACTTTTTGCGAACCAAACGCGGTAATGATCATTCCGTTGGAATGACTATTCCATTCTGACCTTCATTATAGTGAACCAAATGCTACCCAAGAGTAAGGTGATCTGCCGATGGGGCAATCTGAGCAGCAAGTGGGCCACTGCGTGACATGTGGGAAGTAGACGATGCATCATGGGATGACTGGGCAGCATGTAACAAGGCATCAGATGGAGCATGTATTGAGTGGGTAGCATGTGGCAAGACACTAGATGAAGCAGCATCTAATGAGGGTGCATCATTTGATGGAGCAGCAGAATGAAGGAATGAAATGTCATTAATAAATCTTTATCTTGCTTTGTCCAATGGTTAGGAATGCTGCTCATTGCAAGATAATTTGCTATATCTGCGAACCAAGGGGTTTGGGCCAGTGCAAAAAGGTGTTCATCCGGGAAATTGTCCTAGGTCGGTGTGGGCTTAATAGGATAGGAAATGACAAGTCTAAGAGGATAATCAGCAACAGCATTCTCTACTCCCTTTTTATCCTTAGATTTCTAAGTCAAATTCTTGAAGTAGTAGGATCCATCGAATTAATGTGGGCGTAGGATCTTTCTTAGAAAGAAGATACTCGATCTAGCGCCGAACGATCAGTAATTGATTCAAGCTCTTGCATAATTCCTACCTCTAGAGTGGCCGGTGAGCGTTAATTCAGCAACCGGCGCCTTTTAAGAAAATTGAGGCGCCAAACAGCTTATAAAGCGCAATCTCCTTCTCTTTCTATTTGCTTGGACGTTTCAAATCTTCAGAGTTTTCAAAGTTCTAGAGCTCTCGCGCCCGAGGATCCTTTCCATTCACTTCATCTTCTTCATGCCACGATTCTTTTCTTCTCCACTTCAGAGACGATGGCTAGTAAGTCCTCCTTAGATCTTTGCATAAACACGTCTTTGGACATATGATCTTTTAGGGTTTTGCCTAAAAACTAGACCTGACCAACGGATTTCAGACAGCGGCTAGTAATATTATTCAGAAACTAAGTAATGGTCGCTGATCTCCAAGCAGAATGACCGCCAAATTTCAAAGGGGTTAGGTAGTGGTTGTTGAGGATTTTGGGGCTCGGACATTGGCCGCTGACCGCTCAAGGACTTGGCTTTGGCCGCTAAGAGTCGAAAGTTCGGGCCTTAGTCGTTGAATGCCGAAGTAGTAGAGCAGTGGCCGTTAAGCGTTAAAATAACAGAGCAGTGGCTGTTGGGTGTTGAAAGGCCAGAGTAGTGGCCGCCGAACATTTATGAAGTAAAACAACGACCGTTTGGGCATTTAAAGGTCAAATCAATGGCCGATGGGCGCTAAGGTTTTCTGTAAAATTGCTAAGTGCACATCCTTGTTTCATGCAATTATTTTCATGCGTCCCTGCATTCTAACTCGTGTCTGCATGGTTTTAGTGAGCATTAGATTGCTCTGCTTAACTAGAGACCTTGATTCAAAGCCTCCTGACCGCGTACTCTGTTGCATTGACGGGGTTGAGAATTAAGTATTATTCTATTCTCTCCACCCTTAAATTAAGGGAAAATGTTGCCAAAATCTCGGTAGATTTATTCTTCTCTTTAAGGAATCAGTCACCCGGTAATAATGTTTTCTTCTCTTTTTAATAGACAAGAACGTTGCTTTTTCTTCATCCGCAGCTGATATTGCTGCTATTGCCAAAGGTAAGTAGCCTGCTGTTGAAACTTCTCAGGCTCCTGCAGCCGAGACTGTACAGGCTTCTCCTCCTCCTAGTAGCATAATGCAAGAGGGTTGTAACATGTTGGAAGAGATTTCCAGGAATGCTGATAATATTGCTCAAGGTGGAATGGAGAAGTTCCGCGAGAAGCTTTTGACTTCCAGAACAGAGCAACTGTGTCACGACATTCTGATCAATGCTTCATGGAATGATGGGCATCAAGGATCTTTGAGGAAGCCCGACTACTTTTTTAGGGATACTAGTAACCACAAGGATCGTCATTCAATGGAACACATCACCTTCCCCTTTGTTAATAGTAATGGAGAAACCATCATGGTCTCAACGGAACACACCTACAAGAGAGGTGCATCAGCTCTGAGTCTCAAGCCCACAATACCGGCCATAGATGATAGTAAAGTCGCTTTGGGTACAGGGAAGCGAAATTTCAATACAGGTTCTTTCAAACATGATGAACCTGGCTTCATAAGAGTCTCCTTTGGAAACGTTTGACATCCTAGTTCCAAACTGGCTGGTTCAGGGAAGCGAAATTTCAATACAGGTTCTTTCAAACATGATGAACCCGGCTTCATAGAGTCTCCTTTGGCAAGGTTTGACGTCCTAGTTCCAAACTGGCTGGTTCTTTCTTCTGGTCCCATCACTGCAAGAAAAAACATGTTTGGTGACATGAAAAAATGTCACCAAAGGCTCAATTTTTGTCACCTATTATCATTGGTGACACGGGATGAGGGTGTCACTGTATCCATGACACTAAAAGTCAAGGGTGACAAAGTTTGTGCACTTGTCACGGAATGATGTCAACGATGACAAAAATATGGTGTCGTGGAAGAAAGGTTTTCCATGACATAGTAGGGTGTCACTGCAAGCAATGGTGACAACAATGCGGGTGCCATAGAAAAGAGATATTCTGTGACAAGAATTGTCACTAAAAATATTTACCCTGACAACCAAATACATGTCACCGATAATATTACTAGGTTGGCACACAAGGGTGACATACTCTTTTTGTCACAAAAAAACACAATCAAAATATTTGTGCCACACAAATTATCATTTCGCACCTGCTTACAAAATTTCAAATATTTGTATCTAGATACACCCATTACCACAAAGATGTAAAATATCATTCAAATCAAATATCTAACAAGCCAACATTCTATCATCCAAGTTCACAACCCTTCAAAATATTCATCCTTCAACAATAAACACTTCAAAGTTAATAGTTTTAGCATAACTACAAAACATCCGTATACGGTGTGTCGTGTCAAATGACAAGAATAATTCAAAACAAGTGTTCCAGTTAACTACAAAAAGTCTTCAACTCCATCTTGGTCATATTGGTTAACTGCCAAAAAGTAACTCCATCTCGATAGTTACCTACCTGTATAAAATCGCAACAAAAAAAATGTAATTATTTAACATGTTATGAAGCACACAGCTCAAAATAAATGTATGAGAAAATAAAATGTTTCTGACCATTCTTGTGGTTATACGTAGTATTGTTAGGAATCATACAACTTAAAATAATAATTTCATATGAACACAGTACATACCTTTCTGGTCTCTGAGTTTGTACAGTTCTGTTTGTCAAAGTTCCACAGCAATATTAATCCGAGCCTAGTGAAATCACTATGTCCTTAAGACAGATTTTCCCCCTCACAGTGCTGAAGGTTAAAAGGGAAACTGTCTCCCAAGATAGAACGGATTTTATCTTCTTTGGAAGGCAGCACTTCAATTCCAAAGAACAACGATCGCAGCAGTAGCAGACCAAGAACAGAGGAAGAAGAGAGAAGAGATCTTGCTGTGTATTTCTCTCTCAAAGCTGTCCACTATTTATAGGAGATAGGTGCCTCTGAAATGAAGTTATGCAACCTTTCATGAAAGGTAGCATCACTTCAGTTCATGCATTGTTTCATGAAAAGATGCAATGTTTCGAACCATTGCATCATTTGAAAAAGCCCATTTCATTAAGAAAAGCGTAGGCCCAATTCAGATTTGGGCTTTGTAAAAAGTAAGATCCAAAAATAAAGAAACCACAACCAAGCCCAAGCCCAGCCGAGCCGGGCCGGCGCGCGTGTGACCCGACCCGACCCGAACCGAACCGAGCCGAGCCGGCCGGACGGCGGCGGCGGCGGCGCGCGCGCGTGATTGTTGAGTTTGACTGCGTTCCGTCTCCACGGAAAATTAGTGGTACCCCTTGGGGCCCAACCCTTATAGTCATACTTTCTCTATATATACTCAACATCTCTTTGGTTTTCTTCCAATGTGGGACAAGTGTTTTTCCTACTTTCCCTTATTCATTTCTTACTCATTTCATTTCAAGTGGGGTAACTTGGGAGACAAATTACTCATTCAATACTCAATGGATTTGTGTAATTCCAAGTTCCATGTGTTCACTACACTTTGAACTAATTACTAACCCATTTTTCTAACAATCCCCCACATGAATGAAAATTTGGCTTTTCACACATAAATAATGGATTCCTGTCCTATTACAAATGAAAAGATACTGCATCAGGTCAAGTAGCATGGGAGGCCTTGAACTTGCCTTAGTGAAAGACGATCGGATTTAATTGGACGATCAGTAGACTTTGATTAATGTCCTTGAACTGTCAGCCGTTTGTATAAATCTAGACAATCATCTCCACGCAGTACCTTCTCTAATACTGTTGGTTCTCACGTTTGTGTCCATTTTGGCCTTGAACACCTCTTGGTTTCAGATAGCGCTTTTGAGAACATATTCTCATAGAAGCGGCCCCACTTCGCACTAACATAGGTGATTTCTATAAAAAGTATCCTGCAATACTCCACTTAGAGAACATATCTTTCCAAGATATAGTAAATCATTAAAAGCTTATCTTATCCTGAGTCTCGCGGCAGATACGCACTGTATCCAGTGCTTACTGAGTCACAGACATAATTCAGTTGGCCCTTTGAACCTAGATCTTGGGATCTCCAGTCAACTAGGTTGGTTTTTCCATTATGAGGACTCTTTGTTGATTATCTTAAAGGTTGCAAACCCATTCCCCTTGATAATCTTTCCACTTGCTCTCTTGTTAAACCTTTTGTAAGCGGATCCGCAATGTTATCTTTAGACCTTACATAGTCAATTGAGATAACTCCAGTTGAGAGCAATTGTCTAATGGTGTTATGTCTACGACGTATGTGTCGAGACTTCCCATTATATATGCTACTTTGTGCCCTACCAATAGCAGATTGGCTGTCACAGTGTATAGACACTGCCGGCACAGGTTTAGCCCAGTTTGGAATATCCTCTAAGAAATTTCGAAGCCATTCTGGTTCTTCTCCAGCCTTGTCCAATGCGATGAATTCTGATTCCATAGTGGACCTTGCTATGCACGTTTGTTTTGAGGATTTCCAAGAAATAGCTGCACCTCCAAGTGTAAAGACATATCCACTAGTGGACTTTGAGTCTTTAGTGTCAGATATCCAATTAGCATCGCAGTACCCTTCTGGAACAGCTGGATATCGGGTATAGTGCAAACCATAGTTCTGAGTATACTTTAAGTATCCCAAAACTCTAAGAATGGCAGTCCAGCGATCTTTGCCAGGATGACTCGTATATCGACTTAACTTGCTCACAGAGTATGCTATGTCAGGTCTTGTACAGTTCATGACATACATTAAACTGCCAAGTATACGAGAGTACTCTAGTTGAGATACACTAATACCGGTATTTTTTGCTAAATGAAGATTTACGTCAACTGGTGACCGTTTTGGAGTGATGTTATATGCCTTGAACTTTTCAAGAATTTGCTCAATGTAATGAGATTGTGATAGAACAAGTCCATCTTGTGTCCTAGAAATCTTAATTCCTAGGATAACATCCGCAACTCCTAAATGTTTCATATCAAACTTACTGGACAGCATTTGTTTGGTGGATTTTATGACATCCATATTACTACCCAAAATTAGCATATCGTCGACATAGAGACAAACAATGACACATCCTTTTTGAGTGTTTTTGACATAAACACATTTGTCACACTCGTTTATTTTGAAACCGTTTGACAACATTGCATTGTCAAATTTCTCATGCCATTGCTTTGGTGCTTGCTTTAATCCATATAAGGATTTAACAAGCTTACAAACTTTCCTTTCTTGGCCAGGAGCAATAAACCCTTCGGGTTGTTCCATGTATATTTCTTCATCTAACTCACCATTCAAGAATGCCGTTTTTACATCCATTTGATGTATCTCAAGTCCATGTATAGATGCTATTGCTATCAGCATCCTTATGGACGTTATTCTTGTAACTGGAGAATAAGTGTCGAAATAATCGAATCCTTCCTTTTGTCTAAAACCTTTGACCACAAGTCTGGCTTTATATTTGTCGATTGATCCATTAGTCTTAAACTTCTTTGTGAATATCCATTTATATCCCAAAGTCTTGGAACCATGTGGTAAATCCACTAATTCCCATGTATGATTTTGTAATATGGATTCAATCTCACTATTTATTGCTTCTTTCCAATAAGTAGATTCAGGAGTGGACATAGCCTCCTTGAACGTTTGGGGTTCATTTTCCAACATGAATGTTAGAAAATCAGGTCCAAAAGATGTTGACGTCCTTGACCTTTTACTACGTCTAGGTTCCTCCTCAATTGCACTTTGTTTAGGATGGTAACTAGTTGTAGCATCTAAATTTCTCTTTGATGAACTTGATGTTAAACATATGTTATACGGAAATGTATTTTCAAAGAATGAAGCATTCCTTGACTCAATAATTGTATTAACATGTATATCTTGAATCTCTGATTTATGAACCAAAAAACGATATGCACTACTATTGTTTGCATATCCAATGAATACACAATCAATAGTCTTGGGTCCTATCTTCACCTTCTTAGGTTTAGGAACTTCCACTTTAGCAAGACACCCCCACACTTTTAAGAATTCGTAGGAAGTCTGATGACCTTTCCATAATTCGTAAGGTGTTTTAAGCGTCTTTTTGTTAGGAATCTTGTTGAGAATGTAATTGGCGGAAAGCAAGGCTTCCCCCCACAAATTCTGGGGTAAACCAGAACTTAACAACATAGCATTCATCATCTCTTTAAGAGTTCGGTTTTTGCGCTCAGCAATACCGTTTGATTGAGGTGAATAAGGAGCCGTAGTTTGATGAATGATTCCATGTTCAGAACATAGACTTTCAAAAGGTGATTCATATTCACCCCCTCTATCGCTTCTTATCGCCTTAATCTTCTTGCTTAGTTGATTTTCAACTTCATTTTTATAGTGTTTGAACACTTCAATTGCCTCATCTTTACTTCTTAATAAGTAAACATAACAGTAGCGAGTGCTATCGTCAATAAAAGTAATGAAATACTTTTTACCGCCTCTAGTAGACACAAACTTAAGATCACAGATATCTGTGTGTATTAAGTCCAGAGGTTCGGTATTTCTTTCAACAGAATGAAAGGAGGATCTGGTCAATTTGGATTCTACACAAGTTTCACATTTGTGGTGTGGGTCTATTGTTATCTTTGGTATAAAGTTCAAGTTAATTAATCTACGTAAAGTATCATAATTAACACGTCCTAATCTACCATGCCATATGTGTGAACACTCAATCAAGTAAACAGAAGTTTGAACTTTATTAGCGCTCTTTGGCGCAATGGTGAAACATGACATCTTAAAGAGCCCATCCTGAAGATAGCCCTTACCCACAAATACATCATTCTTAGTCAGCACAAATTTATCAGAAACAAAGACTAACTTAAACCCATTCTTGCTCAGCAGCGACCCAGAAACCAAGTTCTTGCGAATGTCAGGCACATAGAGTACCTCATTCAGAGTTAGTTCCTTCCCAGAAGTCAGCTTCATCACCACCTTTCCTTTACCTTCAACCTTGGATGTAGAGGAGTTCCCCATGAAGAGTTGTTCTTCCTTTTCTACAGCATGATAGGTGGTGAACATGGACCTGTTGGAGCAAATGTGGCGAGTAGCACCAGTGTCTACCCACCATTCTCTTTCGTTTCCAACCGTGAGACATTCAGAAACCACAGCAGATAGGTTTATGTCATGCACGTCAGCAGAAAGCTTATCCATTGTTATATGAGCTTCAGTCTTTTGCTTCTTGAACTTCTTTGGCTTGCGACATTCACTAGCCCTGTGTCCAGCCTTTCCACAGTTGTAGCACTTGCCCTTGAACTTGGTAGGTGCACTCTTTTCACCTTGAGCTTTCTCTTGGTGCTTCCTCTTTTCTTTTTGGCCTTCTATAACATTAGCCTTTGCCACCATAGGATCTTTACCCTTCTTTTCAGATAGACGGTTGTCTTCCTCTATCCTTAGACGGACAATTAGTTCTTCAAGATTCATATCCTTGCGTTTATGCTTAAGATAGTTCTTAAAATCCTTCCAAGATGGTGGTAATTTTTCAATCATAGCAGCCACTTGGAAAGATTCTCCTATGGTCATTCCTTCAACAATGACATCATGTAGGATCACTTGAAGTTCTTGAACTTGGCTTATGACAGACTTACCATCCGTCATTTTGAAATCAAGAAACCTGCCAACTATGAATTTCTTCATGCCAGCATCTTCAGTCTTGTATTTCTTGTCCAAGGAATCCCAAAGATCTTTAGCCGATTGGAACACACTATACACATTGTATAATGAGTCTGCTAATCCACTTAGGACATAATTTCTACATAAGAAATCAGCATGCATCCAAGCATCTTTGGCCAAAACCTTTTCCTTGTCAGTTTCATCATTACTTACTTCAGGAGCCTTATCCCAAAGAAATTTTGCCAAGTTCAGGGTGGTCAGATAGAAGAGCATCTTCTGTTGCCAACGCTTGAAATCAGTTCCAGTGAACTTTTCAGGCTTCTCCCCATGAGGAACAGAGTTGGTAACAACAGGAGCAGTAGGAATTAGTAGTGTTGATTCCATTTCTTTCTTTCTTTCTGTAACAGAAATACAGTGTACTTAATCCTTACAATCGAAAAGAAAACAGAAACAAATTCTGTTCGTAAGTAGAAGAAGAAGTGGCAGAAAAGATCACTTATCAAAAGAAATCTGTCTTAAGTTGTTAGGAATCATACAACTTAAAATAATAATTTCATATGAACACAGTACATACCTTTCTGGTCTCTGAGTTTGTACAGTTCTGTTTGTCAAAGTTCCACAGCAATATTAATCCGAGCCTAGTGAAATCACTATGTCCTTAAGACAAATTTTCCCCCTCACAGTGCTGAAGGTTAAAAGGGAAACTGTCTCCCAAGATAGAACGGATTTTATCTTCTTTGGAAGGCAGCACTTCAATTCCAAAGAACAACGAACGCAGCAGTAGCAGACCAAGAACAGAGGAAGAAGAGAGAAGAGATCTTGCTGTGTATTTCTCTCTCAAAGCTGTCCACTATTTATAGGAGATAGGTGCCTCTGAAATGAAGTTGTGCAACCTTTCATGAAAGGTAGCATCACTTCAGTTCATGCATTGTTTCATGCAAAGATGCAATGTTTCGAACCATTGCATCATTTGAAAAAGCCCATTTCATTAAGAAAAGCGTAGGCCCAATTCAGATTTGGGCTTTGTAAAAAGTAAGATCCAAAAATAAAGAAACCACAACCAAGCCCAAGCCAAGCCGGGCCGGGCCGGGCCGGCGCGCGTGTGACCCGAACCGAACCGAACCGAGCCGAGCCGAGCCGGCCGGACGGACGGCGGCGGCGGCGGCGCGCGCGCTTGATTGTTTAGTTTGACTTCGTTCCGTCTCCACGGAAAATTAGTGGTACCCCTTGGGGCCCAACCCTTATAGTCATACTTTCTCTATATATACTCAACATCTCTTTGGTTTTCTTCCAATGTGGGACAAGTGTTTTTCCTACTTTCCCTTATTCATTTCTTACTCATTTCATTTCAAGTGGGGTAACTTGGGAGACAAATTACTCATTCAATACTCAATGGATTTGTGTAATTTCAAGTTCCATGTGTTCACTACACTTTGAACTAATTACTAACCCATTTTTCTAACAGTAGGATGCTTCTCTCTTTTTGTTAAATGTAGATATGTTTCTGTAACGTATCCTATCTGATGTAGGATGCTTCTCTCTTTTTGTTAAATGTAGATATGTTTCTGTAACGTATCCTATCTGTACCCATATCCTATTTTCTAAATTTTTTCATAACATTGCATCGGCATCGTACTCTACCTTGTCCCTAGGGAATCAGTTGATACTTCTGCTAATACACTCTTTTGAAGCTTGGAATACTAATACACTCCAATGATCAATGATAAATTAGTTTAAAGACAAAGATCATATTACTTATATGCCTTAAATTTTCTGTAATTGTTGGCTCCATTAGCATTGATTAATCCTAACCCATACAGAAGATATACTGGTAGAACCATGAATGAAAATCAGACCTCAAATATTTCCATATCAGTCCAAGCTTCAACACGATCAAATAAGAGAAAACACAATGCAAATGAAATTAAAGAACATCACTTTTTAAAATTTCTAGATAAGAATACCCTCATGTATCGTTAAATATGAAAACTAGTATGGCTCATTAGATAGGAGCCAAGATCATACATTGTTGTATCATACAGAGTCTAAAAAAAGCTAAGCCACTAAGACAACATCGTACATTGTGTTAAAAAATCCTCCTTTATTTGAAAATCACTAAGCTCCATGTGATATACATTGTTGTTTTCTAAAAAGCAACAAATAGCTTTTAATTCCACAGCAGCCAGCCCAAGTTTTGTCTTATGTTCCTACATGTGAAGACCTTCAAAATAATTTCCACTTACCTGGACAAGCATTGCCAAAATTGTTGTTGTTGTAAGCTCTCTGATTTAAAATATCTTGGCCCGGCCCCTTACAGGTAACTCTTTAATACCTACAAAAATTAGTTAGAAAAGGCAATTAAGTAAAAGTGAAAATGTTTAAAAAAATTTTGACAAAGAGACACCAACAGCTAAGAAAGAGCTAAAAAGACTGAAAAATAAAATGTAATCAGAGCAATACGATACTTCTGCACACTACTTTTCAAAATTAGTGGACAATCATTTGAACAACTTTCAACAATAACTGAAAGCAAAACACTCCACCTCACTAAAACATACCCCAGAACTGAAAATGATAACCAAAACAAGCATACAGGTGTTGGTTGTCACGGAAATATTAGGGACACCCTTATCCAAATCCTCCTTCACCTTTGATGCTCTTGTCTTGAATGAATCACACTTGCTAGAGTACAACAAAAGTAAATACAAAAAATTTGGTGGCATATAACTGATGCAGCCTACTAAGTTTAAGCATCCACTTTAAATGGTACTCCATTTAGGCCCAGGTTGGTCTTAATATGATTCCTTTAGCCAACATTAATAAAAGCAAAAGACACTATAAAAGAACTAATATGCAACTAAAACATGCAAATTATTGATAAAAAAATGCAGCAAGAGTGGCTGGTCAATGGTTCTTTATGAAAATCTGGATGATTTGAACTAATAACTTGTGGTTCCAATAGGACTGAATTCATTACCAGTAAATGGGCATATAATATTCTTTCATCACCTTGAGAATGCCTCAACTTTTACATAATACTTCTTGGAACAACTACTGATTGATGATTAGAAAATGATTGCCCATTGGGTTCTTCAAGCTTAATCTTTATAAATTGAATGCTATTCTACCAATCTATACTAAATTTGAACAAGTGGTCTCCATAAGGCTTGCAAACTTTACCGCAATGGTTGTGTGAACACTAAATAAAATGCCATCACGCAAGAAAACAGATAATTTTTTGGGTTAACATTGATTTAATTTTGTCTGGAGGTCCTTGACATCCCTTTGACCATGCCAAGGAGCACAAAAGGGGAATTGAGGGAAATGCCTCAAAGCCACGGGATTTCTAAGCCTCGACACTCAGAACTCCTTGACATGGACGGATGAAAGTTGGATACAGAGAACTCCAAGTAGACCCAGCTGAAAGACCCATCTCTTTTCCATTTTTTTCTCTCTACGTAAGCATACAGAGAACTCCAACCGAAGTGTTGTCTGCCACATGTGGATTTGAGAAAAAAATATGCAATATATGAATATGTCTATGAACAGTTTGTTGGAATTTGAGATGCATTGAGTTGAATCTTGAAGCATTGGTGTGTTTGGTGTCTCAAGCATCAAATTGTATTGGAATTATTGTCAACACTATGTCTCAATCATGTGTTGAAAGAGTGGAAGTGATAGAGCTCAAGAAGAATGAAAAAGGAAAACAGTGAAGAAAATCAGTTTTTCCTGGTGCAGTGTACCCGGTCGACCGAGCTCCCTGGCAGGTCGACCGAGCATGAAGAGAGTGCAAAATCAGAGCTTACAGTTATTTTTTGACACAGAGGTCATCCGGTCGACCGAGGCTTCCAGGATGTCGACCGAGCTCGGATCCAGAATTTGACAACTTACAACTTTTTGAAAGTTCGTCAGGCGCCCAGTTCACCCGGTCGACCGAGCACAGTATGATGTCGACCGAGCACACACAGACAGCAAGTATTGCAGAATTAGAAGTCTTTTGCTAAAAGTTAGGAATTTTTGGTAATTCGTTTGGGACTCTTTCTAAACGAATTGTAGCCTATTTTGGACACTCTTTGGGGTTGCTAAAACCTATATAAACACTCCTAATCTCGTTTTCAATAACAAGCATCAAAGAAAGAAGAGTTTGAGAGAGTTTTGGAGAGAAGAGTGCTTGGAGAAGAAGGTGCTTGTGTCTTGCTGTTGTGGAGCAACTTTCTACAGCAAGTGTGGACGAATTTGAAGCCTCATGAAGATGGTATTTTCGTTCATAAGATAAGTCTCTCTTTTATGCTTTAGATTTCTATTTGTAAGGGATTGAGAGAGAGAGAATTGTAGAGGGGAAAGGGCTGTAGATCAGTTTATCTTCTTTGCTGTAATCATCAAGTTGGTGCTTGGTGTTTTGGGGTTTGGTGATCCTGTCTGTGGGTGCAGACAAATTGTAAAGGGAGTTGTAGCTTCCTAGATAGTTGGTGCTATCTGAAACCTAAGGGAGTCGGTGCTTCCTAGATAGTTGGTGCTATCTGAAACCTAAGGGAGTCGGTGCTTCCTAGATAGTTGGTGCTATCTGAATTTAAGGGTTGGTGCTCTTTGTCGTCGGTGCGACTAAATAAGATTCAGACCTGTACCGAATTGTTGTTCGGACGGGATTGAACCGTGGACGTAGCCTTTTGGTGAACCACGTAAAATCTGGTGTCAATTGTGTGGTTTGATTTGAATTGTTGTTAGCAAGGACCTGTTTAAAAGAGATCACTGATTCACCCCCCCCTCTCAGTGATCACGAGATCTAACAATTGGTATCAGAGCGTAAGGTTTCCCTTGATAAGCTTAACACGCTAAGGGTGATCTTTGTCAAATCACATGGCAACCAGCACAGCGAATATGAAAGCACCGTTATTTGATGGTTCTAATTACAGCTTTTGGAAGATTAGAATGCAGGCCTTCATCAAATCTCTTGGCTATGATGTCTGGGAGACTGTCAGAGTCGGTTACAATTCTGCCATTGTACCCACTGATGCTGCAACGAAGAAGTTAGCAGACAACGACTCTAAGGCGCAGAATGCACTCTTTAGCGGCCTTGTTGACAGCGAGCTGATCAAAGTTATAGCATGCAAGACAGCCAAGGAAATCTGGGATAAGCTGAAAAGCATCCATGAAGGAGATGAGAAGATCAAAGAAGCGAAATTGCAAACTCATCGCTCCCAATTTGAGTCTCTTCGCATGGAGGATAACGAGAATGTTGATTCTTACATGCAACGGGTGAATGAAGTCACGAATGACATTCGTGGACTAGGAGAGGAGATTAAAGAACCAGTCATCGTCAAAAAGGTTCTAAGATCTCTCCTTCCCCGGTTTGATTCTAAAGTCTCAGCCATAGAAGAAGCCAAAGATCTGAACGAGTTTTCAATGGATGAGCTGCATGGTTCTCTCACTGCCTATGAGATGCGCATAGGTAAGACGTCTTCATCGGATAGAGAAGCGGCCTTCAAAGTTCAGAAAAAGGCAAAAGAGATTGCTGGTCATGATTCTGATGATGATGAGCTTGAGGCTCAATTTATTAGAAGGCTGAAGAAAGGAAGCAATGGCAAGTATAAAGGGAAGCTACCCTTTAAATGCTTCAATTGTGGCGGTGTTGGCCACTTTGCTGCGAAGTGCCCGCTGAAAGAAGACAATGATAATGACTCTTATGTTGATAAGAGTAAATGGAAGAAGAATTTCAGAAAGAAGGGCAAAGCAAAGAGCTTCATCAGTCAGCATAATGACAGCACGTCTGAATCTTCGGACGATGATGAATCAGTCGAGGCGACTGAAGCACTCTTCATGGTTACTATTGAAGAAGACAATGAGCAAGAGCTGGAAAACGAAGAGGAGGCTGAAGTGAATCTTGAAGAAGAGCTCATTGCTGCACTTGAGGAGCTTAGCAAGGAGCGAAGATCAAGTAAGAAAAATCTGAAACTTCTTCATGAATCTGAAATTTCAGTTATTGCTTTGAAAACTGAATTAGAAGAGTATAAAAGAATGGTAGATGTCCTAGAAATACAAATCTGTACCAAAACTGAGGAAGTGATGAAACTTGAGAATGAAATCCTTGGAGCAAGGACTGAAAATATGCAAATGAAACAAAAGCTCAAGGAGTTTCAAGCTATCAATGGTACATTGAAGCTGAATGAAATTTTGAAAGTTCAAAGACCCCCTCACTTCAGATTTGGAATAGGATTTGAGAATGGAGAATCTTCTAAGGTTACACCTTCTGTAGAGACGGTGTTTGTAAAGCAAGTTACTACACCTTCCAATTCTGTGAAGCCCACACTGCCTAGAAAAGAGCCCATTCAAGTAAGAAAGGACATGAAGCCTAACCAGCCATATAAAAGATACAAATTTTATGGCTATTGTTATCATTGCAATAGGTATGGACATAGAAGGGCAGATTGTAAATTCTATGTGAGAAACAGCCCAGTTGTGAGAAGGAACCCTTTCTCAATCCTAAATAGCCACAATATTGAGTGCTACAAGTGTCATAATTTTGGACACATGGCTAGGGATTGTAGGCTGCCTACTGCTAAACCAATTCAGGTTGAAAAGAAACCCAAGTTAGTCAAAACTTGGAGGGCAAAGAAAAGTGCAGAAAAGGCAAGAAATCTCTCATTGTGCAAACCGCTTTCAATGCACAAAAGAAGACAGCACCATGGGTCCTTGATAGTGGCTGTTCGAGTCATATGACTGGTGATAAAGAAAAATTCATCAAGTTACAGCACTATGAAGGTGGTTCGGTAAAGTTTGGTAACAATGATGGTGCCAAAATTGTTGGAAAAGGTGTTGTTCAGCTGATGGCAAACAAGATCAGATCTGAAGAGGTCTTATATGTGTCTGGATTGAGACACAATCTGTTGAGTGTGAGCCAGATCTGTGATAAGGGCCACGAAATTGTTTTTACAAAGAATGGGTTTGCTATCAAGAAGAGTAGCAACGGCAAAACAGTGGCTACTGGGTCAAGGACAGCTGGAAATCTTTACACCTTGTCAGATGGAGCTGAAAAGACATGCTTATTGAGTCGGTCAGAAGAGAGTTGGTTGTGGCACAAACGCCTTGGGCATCTAAACTTTGGCAACATGTCAAAGATTTGCAATTCAAAGGCTGTTAGAGGTATGGCTACAGTTGAAAAGCCTTCAAACCCCATTTGTGACTCTTGTCAAAAGGGAAAGCAAACGAGGGTAATGTTCAAGACGAAGGAGCATCATACGAAGAAACCTCTTGAGCTGGTACACACTGATCTCTGTGGACCGATGCGGACTCAAAGCACCAATGGAGATAAGTATTTTATGCTTTGCATTGATGATTTTACTCGCATGACATGGGTATTATTTCTTAAGCATAAACATCAAGCACTTGATCGGTTCAAAGTGTTTAAAGCACAGGTTGAAAACATGCTAGGGAAGCAGATCAAGACGCTAAGGTCTGATCGTGGAGGCGAATTCACATCTGATGAATTCACTAAGTATTGTGAACATCATGGCATCCAAAGACAATACTCAGCCCCTAGAACTCCACAGCAGAATGGAGTTGTTGAGCGCAAGAACCGCACTGTGCAAGAAATGGCACGCACCATGCTGATTGAAAGTAAGATGGCTGATAAGTATTGGAAAGAGGCGATTCATACGGCTGTTTATATTCAGAATCGTTGCTTGATCAGGCCACATGAAGATAAAACACCTTATGAGCTATGGTTTGGAAGAAAAGCTACAGTCAAGCACTTCAGAGTCTTCGGTAGCAAGTGTTACATCAAGCGGCTCGAACAAAATCCGGGTAAATTTGAAGAAAGAGCCGATGAAGGTATTTTTCTGGGTTACTCATCCTCTAGTAAAGCTTACAGATGCCTTAACAAAAGGACCAGAAAAATTATTGAAAGTGCTGATGTTAGAATTGATGAAAACCATGAGTCAAAGAAGGTAACTCATAATGACAGTCCAGTGTATGAGGACTCGAGTGAGATTGATGATGAAGTGGCTGAACCTGATTCTGAAAAGGCAAAAGATGATTCAGAGGATACTTCTCCTAGAAAGAAAAGTACTTGGGTAGAGCAACACCCTAAGGATCAAATCATTGGAGATCCTGAGGCCGGTGTAAAAACTAGACAAAGTGTAGTTAGCAATTATTCACTTGTGTCCACCATTGAGCCCAAGACAGTAGTTGAAGCTAGTCTAGATGAAAGCTGGTTAAAAGCTATGCATGAGGAGTTGGAGCAGATTGAGAAAAACTCCACATGGGAACTAGTCCCTAGACCTACTGATAAGAATGTGATTGGTACAAAATGGGTCTTTCGGAACAAGCTGAATGAAGATGGTCAGGTCATACGAAACAAGGCAAGGTTGGTTTGTAAAGGCTATGCACAAGTTGAAGGCATAGATTTTGAAGAGACCTTTGCACCGGTGGCTCGTCTGGAAGCCATTCGTATGTTTCTTGCATTGGCTGCCTATAAAACCTTCAAGGTATTTCAGATGGATGTTAAGTCAGCTTTCTTGAATGGTTTACTTGAAGAAGAGGTCTACATTGAGCAACCTGATGGCTTTCTAATTAGCAAAAATTCAGACTTAGTTTGCAAGCTGAAGAAGGCTCTATATGGACTGAAACAGGCGCCAAGGGCATGGTATGCAAGGCTGGATCTTTATCTTCGCAAGATTGGTTTTGGAAAAGGACTAGTTGATAGCAATCTGTATGTCAAATCTGATTCAAGCAAACAGCTGGTGGTTATTGTTTATGTTGATGACATAATATTTGGAGGCAATGATGAGAATATGTGCAGGATTTTTGCTGAAGATATGACGAAAGAATTTGAGATGTCTATGCTTGGAGAGCTAAAGTTCTTCCTAGGATTACAAGTTCAGCAGCTGAAAAATGGTATTTTTATATCTCAGATGAAATATATAAAGGAAATGCTGAAGCGTTTTAACATGGAAGACAGCAAGCCCGTGAGCACGCCAATGACAACGAACACGAAACTTAGCAAAGATGATAAGGCTTCGTCCGTTGATCACACCACCTATCGTTCTATGATAGGAAGCTTGCTTTACTTGACTGCTACAAGACCAGATCTTCTACAAGCAGTATGTATGGTGGCTCGATTTCAAGCATCACCAACTGAGACGCACCTTACAGCAGTGAAAAGGATATTTCGATATCTAAAAGGTACTATGGAGCTTGGAATATGGTATCCTAAAGGTAAATCCTTTACTCTTGTCGCATACTCAGACGCCGATTGGGCTGGTTGCGTAGATGATCGCAAGAGTACAAGTGGTGGTGCATTCTATCTTGGTGATAGATTGGTAGCTTGGCACAGCAAGAAGCAAGACTCCGTCTCACTTTCGACAGCGGAAGCAGAATATATTGCAGCGGCAACTTGTTGTACGCAAGTGTTATGGATGCGGCAAATGCTCTCTGATTTGGGCGTTCCAACAACAGATCCTACGCCGATCCTCTGTGATAACACTAGTGCAATTCATATCTCCAAGAATCCAGTTCAGCATTCAAGGACTAAGCATGTTGCAATCCGCTATCACTTTCTCAAGGATAAAGTTGCAGATGGTGAGGTAAAGTTGGAATACGTTCCTACTACTGAGCAAGTGGCTGATATCTTCACAAAACCTTTGCCAAAGGAAGTCTTCGAGTATCTCCGAAAGAAATTAGGAGTTACTCACTCTCCTACACCTTAGGAGATGTGCCAGAAAGGGGGAGCAATGAATTCGTTGAATATCTTATTTGCTCCTAGATTGGTCCCTTTGGAATTATTGTCAAAGGGGGAGAAGATTATGCATGGAAAGGTTGATATGCATGTCATCCTGAGAAGGTTATCTGGAGATTGGTATCAAGTTATGCTGAGAAGATTATGCAAGGAAAGACTATATGCATGTTGAAGTCAGTCTTATGCTAAGAAGATGGAAATATGATAGCATGAGGAAGATGGAAGATTGGAATGAAAATTGGTATCAAGATAGTGAATGAGAAGATCATGATCCAAGGGGAGTTTATTGTTCTAAAAAGGCTCTATGATGTCAACATGTTCCAAGTGTCTGTGTTGAAGTTCCAAGTGTTGCCAACAATTCCAAAGGGGGAGATTGTTGGAATTTGAGATGCATTGAGTTGAATCTTGAAGCATTGGTGTGTTTGGTGTCTCAAGCATCAAATTGTATTGGAATTATTGTCAACACTATGTCTCAATCATGTGTTGAAAGAGTGGAAGTGATAGAGCTCAAGAAGAATGAAAAAGGAAAACAGTGAAGAAAATCAGTTTTTCCTGGTGCAGTGTACCCGGTCGACCGAGCTCCCTGGCAGGTCGACCGAGCATGAAGAGAGTGCAAAATCAGAGCTTACAGTTATTTTTTGACACAGAGGTCATCCGGTCGACCGAGGCTTCCAGGATGTCGACCGAGCTCGGATCCAGAATTTGACAACTTACAACTTTTTGAAAGTTCGTCAGGCGCCCAGTTCACCCGGTCGACCGAGCACAGTATGATGTCGACCGAGCACACACAGACAGCAAGTATTGCAGAATTAGAAGTCTTTTGCTAAAAGTTAGGAATTTTTGGTAATTCGTTTGGGACTCTTTCTAAACGAATTGTAGCCTATTTTGGACACTCTTTGGGGTTGCTAAAACCTATATAAACACTCCTAATCTCGTTTTCAATAACAAGCATCAAAGAAAGAAGAGTTTGAGAGAGTTTTGGAGAGAAGAGTGCTTGGAGAAGAAGGTGCTTGTGTCTTGCTGTTGTGGAGCAACTTTCTACAGCAAGTGTGGACGAATTTGAAGCCTCATGAAGATGGTATTTTCGTTCATAAGATAAGTCTCTCTTTTATGCTTTAGATTTCTATTTGTAAGGGATTGAGAGAGAGAGAATTGTAGAGGGGAAAGGGCTGTAGATCAGTTTATCTTCTTTGCTGTAATCATCAAGTTGGTGCTTGGTGTTTTGGGGTTTGGTGATCCTGTCTGTGGGTGCAGACAAATTGTAAAGGGAGTTGTAGCTTCCTAGATAGTTGGTGCTATCTGAAACCTAAGGGAGTCGGTGCTTCCTAGATAGTTGGTGCTATCTGAAACCTAAGGGAGTCGGTGCTTCCTAGATAGTTGGTGCTATCTGAATTTAAGGGTTGGTGCTCTTTGTCGTCGGTGCGACTAAATAAGATTCAGACCTGTACCGAATTGTTGTTCGGACGGGATTGAACCGTGGACGTAGCCTTTTGGTGAACCACGTAAAATCTGGTGTCAATTGTGTGGTTTGATTTGAATTGTTGTTAGCAAGGACCTGTTTAAAAGAGATCACTGATTCACCCCCCCCTCTCAGTGATCACGAGATCTAACACAGTTGGGGGTGCAAATGCTCTTCTCTATGAACATATCAGCACCGTTGCTTACTTTGCCCGATGTCCCGTCCATTTTCCTATTGAAGTCCCATTTTTACAAATACAAAACTTACAAGTAATATTTACACAAAAGGGTGATACATGTATATAAACATATAAAAGCCTGAGCACAATCCGCTTCAATACTGTAACCTAAATGACATGATTTAAAATTCTATATGCCCAATATAGCAAATCAAAGTACAAGTTTTGAGCAACTGCATGAAGCAAATATAGTACTAAACAAACCACAAGAAATCTATAAAAATTACCTAAAATTCTGTAAACTGCAAAAGCCCCAAATCAGATTTGACAAAACCCAGAATAAAAATCGCCAAACTCAAAATCCCTCAAAGCACGAAATCAAAGCCCCAACAGAAGTCTCCATCAAATGCCCTAAAACCTAAAATCAAAAGCCTAGATATAATACCCCTTGAATCCCCAAGATTCTTCTATAAAAAAAATCCACAAAACTAGAAATAAAAAAATTCAAGAGAAGAGCCCTAAAAATCCCCCAAAACCTGCAACCAAAACGCTAAAAATTCCAACCCCAGAAGCCCTAAAGTCCAATCAAAATCCCAAAACCCCCCAAACCAAAATAACAACAAACCCCCCAACATCAAAACGGAAAGACTAAATGTAGTACTCTTAATATCTACTATGCATACAGAGAGAAAGATATGGTGAGAGAGAGACCTGGTGTTTGTTAGCTATCTCTTGACTTAGGAACTGAGAAGTAGAAGCTGCAGAGCAGAGAAGAAATGCATAACGGAAAGAGAAGAAGAAGTCCGGACCACAAAAGAAGAAGCAGTCGGAGGGCGGACCATAGAACGCAGGGGAGGTGACGAGGGTACAGTGCGATAGGAGAAAGGGGGTGGGAGCACGGTTTTCCCTTTCTTTTATTTTTTTAAGAAAGGCTTTTGGTGAGGGGCTTCAGCCCCCAGGTAATTACATATGGGTTCGCCCCGGACTCAGAGAGATGATGGTTGTAGTCTTTAGTTTTGGAGAAGTAGGTTAATCATCACACGATAAGAATTAAGTTAAAATATATTTCCCGACGCGCATCTTGAGCGTCGTTAATTATTGTTGAGAACTTTCTCCGACGCATATCAACATCGGTAACTGGATTTTCATAACTCCCAACGTCGTTAGTGCGTCGTCTTTACGGGCATTTATTTCCCGACGTTGTACTGCATCGGGAAAAAGGCAATTCATGTCTGGAAAACATTCCTTCCAAGACCGAGATGGCGCAATCCTCTCTACCAACGAGATGTCCCGAAGCGCAGAAGGTAGCGATGCGTAATCGTTCTTCCAACGCTATGATGCGTCGGCTAAACGCATTTATTGCGACGTGTTTAGACTGCGTTGGCAAGATTCGTCGGCAAATATGCAATTTGTTGTAGTATTTTTGGTGACAACCAAAACCGTGAAATTATGCTGTTTCGTTCACACAACTTAGCTTATTTTTATTGCCTCAATGAAACGACGTCGCGCCTAAATGAGGAGGAGCAGGCCAGCGCGAAATTTAGATCTTTCAGTGACAAGTTTGTACTTGTCACCCAAAATTGTCTTTCGGTGACAAAATTTTTTATCACTGAATCTTCTCTTTATTTGGCACCTTGGTTAAAGCTTTATTGCGATAAGCAAAAAAAAAAATTTTGTCACCTTTGTATGCGTTCCATGTCAACATTGATTTTTTGTCACCAAAGGGTGTCATCAATAGTGTTTTTTGTTGTAGTGCATATGTCACAACATAAGACCATCGGTTTGGGAGTTTTAGTAGGAGATGACAGTGTTTGGATCGGGAAAAAGCACAATCCTAGGGGATGGTTCACACCTTCACGTGACTGGGAGTTGTGGGCCAAGGTAGTTCAGGAGAAGTGCAGTGATATTCTAGCAGATGAAGGGATACTTGATGTTGTGAGAGTGACATCCAAGTGGATCCTTGCAAATCCAAGGAAGTTTGCAGGGCAATCATGGAGTTGTTTTGCCCAGCTACCAATACCTTCATCATCCCTAATGCCGAGTTAGGGTCTTAGTTGCTTGAAATCCGTGATGTTTTCGGTCTCCCTATACTTGGGGAATTCAATGAAGAGCTTGTCCCTCTTGATTCTATTTTAAAGAGAGTGACCGAGGAATTCCACACAGTATTTCAATAGGTCTTCACCCATGCTGAGACATCCTGCGACAAACGCTATAAGGTATCGTTTGGTTCGCTGGAATGGTTTTAGGCAGGAATGGAATGGAGAGTGGAATGAGTCTATAGGAATAGTCATTTCCATTCCAACGTTTGGTTTTACTGAAGAATCAATCCAGTAATAGAATTCTTATTCCTGTTCTTGCGTTTGGTACGCTAGAATGTTGCCCGGAATGGAATAAAATTTACATAAAACTAACCAAAATACCCTTGTTAGAATTTTTTATTTTTAAAAATTTTCTTATTTCAAGCTACCCAAAATATAATTATTTACCTATTTTGATAGATTATCATTAAAACAACCACAAAATAACACACCCAAAATATCATTTACAATAGCTTAAACATCATCAAAATATCTAAATAACACATTACTAAACTTAAGCATCACTTAAATTAGCTAAATAAAGTAATTTAGTTAACATTCATCCATAAGTTTAAAATTAACATCCACATTTTGATGTGATAAAGGGGCATTTTGGTCTCAAGGAAAAATTATACAAGAATGGAATGACCATTCCTCTACCTCCCCAGTTCAATGATGATTCCTTTACATAAAGGAATGGTGATTTCGGAAGTAATGGTCATTCCGCCACTTTTTTGCCAACCAAACGCATAAATGATCATTTCGTTGGAATGACCATTCCATTCTAACCTTCATTACAACGAACCAAACGCTACCTAAGTTTAAAGCGATGACTTGGATCATGAATACGTTGCTGAAGGGACCGACAAAAAAGTGTTGACACACAAAAAACTCATTTGGCCATGTGCAACAATTCCCATGACAAAACACTCATTTTTATAAAGAAGAGCATTTTTTCCTGACAACTGGAGTCTGACCGGCCATAGTGAAGACGTTCCAACAGTTACTGTCTGCAAAGCTCTCTGGCCGTTGCAGTCTTTAATGCACCAGCCGTTCAACACGACGATGCAGCTGCTAATCTTCGTCCGAGAGATGGTTGCTGGACACTACAAGGTTCCACGCATTGGCCGCCGAGCTTCTTCTTTCCCGGCTACCTGTCGCCCACGATCACCCACAATCTTTGGCCAGCTATTTCTTCTGGTAGCCGTGGGACCTACAAAGAGGGGACAATTACACTTCCCATTAATGGAAGTTTCAAAACCATCTCCACTCCCCCATGATTTCCGATGGTTATGACTCCTCAAAGGCTATAAAATGAAGACTTGGGGAGGGCAGCAAGGCATCTCCGATCCAGCGCAAAGAAGGCCCAGAAACTCTGCCATTTTCAAGACTCTCTCTTTCTTCCATCCGCAAGGTGAGAGTCAGGCAGCAACGAGCACTTCTCTCTAGATTTGGGTAGAGATGTCAAGTGGGCCGTGCCGGCCCGGCCCGCCAGTCAACAGGTCGTGGCACGGCACGGCCCGGTCAACGGCACGGCCCACTGGACACGGCCCATGACGCGGGCCGTGCTGGGCCGAGCTGCGCATGGCCCGCCGGCCTAGTGCGCCAGCCCTTGCAGCCCGCCAGGCCCGCCAGTATAGGCCCGCCAGCCCGCCAGCCCGGCCCGCCAGCCCGATAGCCCACCCAACGGTCGGCCCGACGGGCCGGCCCGCCAGCACGCCCAACAGCCAAATTTTTTTAAAAATACCATTTTACCCCCCCCCAACAGCTATAAAACGGTCATATAAGGGGTATTCTGTGTCATTTTTCATTATACTAAGTCTATAAATATCCTAACCCTCCCATTCTCATTCCTCACCAATTTACACAACTCTCTCATTCTCTAACTCTCTCTCAAAGCATTCAAGTATTCAACTCTTTCACTCTCTCTATGAAGTTTTTGGAGGACCATAGATCAAGTCATCAAGAGACAAGATTAAAGGGGCCTTCAAAGATTTAGAGGTATTTATAATATTTAGATTTGAGATTCCATATAAATAAGTTTATATTATATTATATTAACTCTCATTTTCTCCCCTTTCTTATAATAAATTATCACAAAAGAAGGCTATTAGCATATTACTATTATTATTTATAAATTTATTCTTTTGAAATATGGCTAGAAGATTTCCCACAGAAGGTTCTTCCGTTAATGTAGAAGAAGATTTTATTGAATTACAAGATGAAGTAGGTGATTTACCACCCCCCTTTCCTCAGAGTTCCTATAAACCAAACAAGAGGAGTAGAACTTCAGCAGTTTGGGATATATATACAAGGTATGATGTTTTTGAAAATGGAAAGAATGTTGAAAAGGCAAAATGCACATTGTGTGGTAAGATTTATAGTGCCCAGTCAAAAGGGGGTACCGGCCATTTGTCAAGACATAGAAAAACATGTTTACAAAAGCATAAGCCAGAGAATGCAAGGACAGGGGGGCCTGGTTCACAAACCCAAATTTCTACTACTGGTGGCGGTAGTAGTAGTTGCAGTTTGGGTTTTTTTTCTTTAATGCACAAAGTGCTAGACAAGGTCTTGTTAAAATGATTGTTTTATCCGAATTACCATTTGCTTTTGTTGAAAATGAGTTTTTTGAACAATGGGTCCAGCAATACTGTCAACCACAATTTCACAGTATTTCAAGATATACAGCCAGAAATGATGCTATTAGACTCTGGCAGGAAGAGAAAATAAATATAAAAAACTATTTTGCAGAATCTCCTGGTAGAATATCCATAACCACAGATATGTGGACTTCTAAAGGGGGTGATAGTTATCTTTGTATTACTGCACATAATATAGATGCAAAATGGATTATGAATAAACGTATACTTAGTTTTAGCACTCTTGAATGGCCACACAATGGAACTAGGATAAGTACATTAATTTTGGAAAAACTAGATGAATATAGTATTAAGGAAAAAGTTTTATCTGTAACTTTAGATAATGCTAGTAATAATACAGTGGCTATTGAATTAATGAGAATGCAGATGCCACTAGCAACTTTGATAGATAGTTCTATCTTTCAAAATAGATGTGTATGTCACATCTTAAATCTTATTGCAAAAGTTGGTTTAAAGCACATTACAAGTTATCCAGATGCTATTAAAGACATTGCTAGATTTGATTTTTGCTCCGCACAAAGAAGACAATTGTATGCCCAAATATGTGCGAGGCAAGGCGTATCAGCTATTAAAATGCCTAAAGAAGTTGAACATAGATGGAATTCTATGTATGATTTGTTAAACAAGGCACTTTCTAGAAAAACTGTTTTGAATGAATTTTGTGCTTTTCATGCACAAGATTTAATGATTAGTGATGAACATTGGGAGTTATGTGCCCATATAAGAGATTTATTAGAACCTTTTTATACTTCAACATTATTTTTTTCCGGGATATATTATCCCACATCTAATGAAGCTTTAATGAAACTTTTTAAAATTACTTTACAATTCAGTAGATTTAAAGATCATTTTTTACTTGGTAGCACTATTAGAGACATGGAAGAAAAATATAATAAATATTGGAAAGAGGCTCCAATGACATTTTCTTTAGCTGCTGTATTTGATCCTAGGTTAAAATTAAGTGGTGTACAGTTTTTTATTGATGGAATAAATAAAAATATGAATTATATAGATTCAAATGTTTTTTCAAATATAAGGGCAAATTTACAAGCACTTTTTCAATTTTATTGTGAGCAAATGGGTACAGCTGGGCTTAGTATGGGCAATTCAGAAGTCCAGTATACAGGTGTTGCTGAGTGGGAGGTGTGGTATTCTTCCCTGTCCACGGGCATGGCATCCAGCTCAAGTTCAAGTAACAACACTGTGACGGAGTTATCATCGTATCTTGACGTAGGTGTAATTAGGATGCAGGATGCATCTACCTTTGACCTTTTAGCCTGGTGGAAGCAACAAGAAAGCATTTATCCGGTGTTGGCAGCCATGGCTCGTGATCTATTGACTATTCCTATGTCTTCTGTAGCATCAGAACAGGCTTTTAGTGCAGGTGGACGTGTAGTAGATGACAGAAGAACAAATCTCACTGAAGAAACGGTGGAGTGTTGTGTTTGCCTACGAGACTGGTACTTGGCAGATAAGAGGAAGCAAGAGTTAACATCATTAATGGAAGATTTTGATCCAGCAGAATACATTAGTGGACTACAAATCTGATTTTTTACTTTTTTCTTCATTGTAATTTATAAGTTGTTCATTCTTTTTTTTTTCTAAAAAGATTGTAAGGTTTGAAGGTAATCCTATTTAGAAACCTTCAAGAAGTTAAGATCCAAATGGTTCTCTCTTCTCAGTGGAGTAGGTCGAGTTTGACCGAACCACTTAAATATCTTTTTCATTCTCCTTGCTTGTGTTCTAATTTTTATTTTTAATACTGATAAGAAAAAGAAAATTCATATATAGTACTTAAGTAATATGTGAGTAAATATCTATAAATTAATTTGAACCACTTAATCATTTGTCAAATGTTTGTATAAGTTTAAATGTTTAGAAAAGTAACTATTGAGAAATTAATGACTATTGATCGAAAATCAAATTCAAATCCATGTCGTTACGGACTTACGCTTACGTTACGCCTTACGGTAATTATATATTTATATTAGTCTATCAAAAAAAAAAAAAGGCTCGCCAGCCTGCTGGCACGGCCCGCTCCAGCCCGACCCACTGTGGGCCGTGCCAGTGGGCCGTGCCGTGCCCGGGTTTTCCCCTGGCGGGCCGTGCCGTGCCGGCCCGTTAGCTGGGGCGGGCCATGCCGGCCCAGCCCACGGCACGGGCGGGCCAGGATTTTAGCGGCACGGCCCGTTTGACATGCCTAGATTTGGGCAATAGCTTCTGAAAATCGGTCTCTCACCATGGAAGGACACAAATTGTAACGTCTCAAAATTCGGGCGCCTCGAATCTCGGGACGCTACGAGAAAGTACCCAAGAGATGCGGAAAATCCAATAATATAATCAAGTGTGAATCTCATATGAGCAGTAAGTGGACAAAGCCCTAAAATTTTATTTCACTTTAAGGGATTAAAAGGTACTTTCCATAATTAAACTAACTATTCAATCTTAGGCCAACACGACTGACTACAAGAAAAGGAAAGAATAGAGATCTATGTGATAGACGTCTCACGATGCACCAACTGCATCATTCTCTGAACCCTGCAGCAACGGATCAGCCACCAAGCAATTCTACCAATCAAAGAAAGCGGAATAGAAGATACCTGAAAACACCAAGGATTGGGTCAGGCTCGATGAGCTAGGCAAATAGGCATGTTTAGATAGCGATACGTTATATTAATAGATAGGGAAGAAGACCATACCTGATCCCAGCTGTACCTGCGTGATTAGTATCTCGATAATAATATAGAATATCAGAGTGCAACAGAAAACAGTGTGGTGTGTAATGTTGGAACGGTAATCGAGATATTTATACAACAGATGTTTGATACAGCTTATCAGGTAGATAAGAGAAGCCTTCATCATCAAGATATCATATAAACCATACAAGCACATCAGAGTCACCAGTAGCAGAAGTAACTAGAGAAAGTAGCCCTATCATATCCGTAACCATCGTATCTAGATCCAACTATAAAAACGTCGGCAATTAAAGACACCAAGCAACGTCATCCATAATATATAATATTCTTACATCCAATATACATCCACAAGAGCACATGCACAAAGGTACATCCACAGTTGAAGTACAAGGGACGTGGGAGGACAGACCCAACCCATCGTCGTCGTCCCGACAACTATCGATGGACATCAACCATAGGAGTCGTAGCCACCCATAATTGCCGTCACATCGAATAGGAGCGTACAAAAGTCCAACAATATCCATAGCCACAGCCAAGTCCCAGCCATTGGTCTTACGTGCTAGATCTACCTCAACACTCATCCATAGTCACGGCCAAGTCCCAGTCATTGGACTTAGTGCTAGATCTACCTCATCACTCATGTACCCAGTCCGAATGTCAGCGGTCTCGGTACGTACCCGATCACCCATCGGTACCTACTGTACTCAACCACATCACAATATCAATGTCCATACCGACATCATAACCCTCGGTAGACCAATCGTACATCCACAAACCTACAGATCACTAGGTGGGGGTACTCCGAATTGGATAGCCTTATTATCCTTAATTTGAGATGATAATCGTCAAGGGTATGAGGCACGGAGTTTGGGTATAGTTAATCCATTCTTGTGATTCCCAACAGTTAATAATGCATTCCCTTGTAAACTCCACTTCTCTATACGCTTAATTAATATTATCTCATTATACAGTCCGTCTATCAGTATCCACCGTTAAGTTCCTAATATTATAGGTCAGGACTTCAAGTGCCATGTCCTGACATATCATCCAGTATGAACCGTGATCATGGATCAAAGCCTAAGTGTAATGCCCTGATTTATAGTACATCTCGAGGCCTACATTCAAGGTTCGGACCTACCAACCAGCTTCAGTGTCTGTTTCATCAACATAAGTACCACATATCACAAATTCATTGATGATCGCTGTCTCTTTCTTCAGGTCCAGGGTCCCACTTCACCTAAGACAGTGATCACGGAGTCCCAGATGCTCATTATATATCATTGGTGCTCCTGTAGGTATTTAGCATCATAGGACATCCATAACCGTTGAATCGGGTTCCATTTCACAACCTAAGACCCTACTTAGGTGGCTACGCAGGTCAAGGTTAAGCCCTGCCCTTGAATCATGTCTAGCGTATCCCAAACAATCCAAATGAAAAGTCAACGGGGCCCACACATGATCAGATCATAAAAGAAAACTAAATCTGGAAAATCATTATTTACTGTGTATCGGCTCGACATCATGAGTCCACGGGTTGACCTGGCACTCTGTGAAAGTGGACAGCTAACTGGGAGTCAGAAAAACACAGTCTCCAGTGTCCCCGATCGACCTGGAGGGTCCCCCGGTCGACCGAGTACACTGCAGGCATTTTAACAAACATCTGACAGGTGGGGTGTTCACAGTGTGGCCTGTCGACCGGGCCTCTTGGCCGGTCGAACGGGTACACTGGATTAGGTACCTTGTGACCATTTTCTGTTCCCACTTAAGGGAGAATCCCCTGTGTGCCCAGTCAACATCTTGGGTGACCAGGTCAACCGGGTACACACGGGACCCTGATTTTCAACATCCTGCCCTCTTCCATTTTTCATCAAAACTATACATCAAATGGATCCCAAATCTTCACCAAACACTTCCAAACATCAAACACACCTCCCACATCATAATCTCATCACAATTGGGCCATTGATCTTCCAAATGGGGGATTCCTATCCATCAATCACTACACCAAAATAGGATATTAGTAACGCTCAGGGTTTTTGGTAAGTAACGGTTTTTAAGTGTAAATAGTTTCCTAACGTTTTATGGGCGTTAGCATTGGTTTTAAAGTGTTACTTAATTTAATAATTATTTTGTTCCACCATTAAGCGTTAAGAAAGCCTTAAGAAAGCGTTATTGTGTTTATTTTTGATGAACTGGCGCACGAAAATCAATTTCGTTCCCACCATTTTTTTTCTCTCTCCCGCGATCTGCACTCCCTCATTTCCCTCCCTCATTTCCCTCCCTCAGTCATTTCTTTCTTTCCCGCCTCTCATCTCCTCTCCTCTCCTCTCATCGCCATCGCCAACCTCATCTCCAGAACCCATCTCCTCTCATCCCTTTCTATCTCTCCCTCCCTCTCCAGACCTCTCCCAGGCGCACGACCAGAACCCATCTCCTCTCATCGCCAGCACTGTCAAGCTCACGAAGGAGCCCCAGCAGAGCCTTCATCTTCCTTCTCCGCCGCCGGACGCCTCCCCTGCGCCAGGTAAAATCCTCCCTTTCTTCTATGTTCTCTCTCTCTCCCTCGTTCCCCAACTCTCTGTTTCCTCTCTGTCTGATCTCCTCCCTCCCTTCCTCTCTTTTTCTTCTTCCACTGTCTCCCCTCGCCTGCGCACCTGCACACCACTCCCTCTCTATTTCTTTCATTCATTCTTTCTGATTCCATTCCTCCCCTTCTTTGCTCGACCACCGAGCAGCATTGCCACCACTATTCCAGTGGGCCATCGGTCAAGTGGGCCCCACGATCTTCATCATCCCTAATTTCAAGATGATTTTGGATTAGATTTTGTTAATTGGAGATTTTCCATTAATTAGTGTTAGATGATTTTTTTAGCATGTTAAACTCATTACATGTATCTATTGCCAAGTTCCACATAACCACAAGTAAAATATGCAAAAAAAAAAAAAAACTAATCTTTAGATGACAAATGACCAAAAGTAGAGATGTTACTACTATCTATTGAGCTAACCTGTTTCTGATGTTTATATATGGTTTTTAAAGAACAATGGGTGTTGTATTATTTCACAAAGAAATAGATGCTCAAAACAATATATTGGCACATAAAAAAACATTACAAACAGAAATTAAATAAAACACCAAACATGCAAGGGTTGGTTACAATTTTGTATGGTTTTTATTTTTTATTTTGAAGAAAATAAATGTTTGGATAGAGAGAGGAAAAGCAAGCCAACCCATAAAAAAAAAAAAAAAAAACCTTTCTTCTCTTGCACTCATTCCTTGGTCTCAACCTCCTCCATTGGATTTTGCAGATCCACGTAGTTACAAGGAGTGACTCATTTGGATGTTTCCCAAATCTGAAAGGCAGAATGACTCCTCCTCTCAAATTCTAAAAAGAGGAGGGCATGCTGTTAGAAAAAACAAGGAATATCACAAATTGATCGTAAATAGGAAAAACAAAAGGCCAGATAAATAAATTAACAGGAATCGGAAAAATAGAGGCATCAGCTAAATACCAACGAACTCTTACACATTGAATTTACTTCTCAAAATACACATGACTACATCACCAATAGTCACAATTCCATATATTTGGTGTCCATGGTCCAGCAATCCCAACCATTTTGAGGAATCCATTGATCATTGATAGAACACACAAGTAATGTAGCTCTCAGACACCATATGGGTAGCACACATGCCATCATCATCTACTGCATTGCGGAGCAAATGGAAGATAAAAGGCCATTTTAAGGTCTTCGCCTTCTAGTCTAACAAGTTTTGCAATGTTACAATATTACAGTTTTAGCTCAATATTTATATATAGTAAACTTGGCAAAAGTAGGCCAAATCTCCCTGCATCTCTCTGCCCATATGAAAAGATAATGTGTCACAATTTGATAGTTTTAAAAACTGAGCAGTTAACTTTGCATTTCGCTCTCCAATTTAGAACAAGATGCTATGGAGATTCATTGTAGGACTTTTCCCAGTTCCTCCCATCAAATTCCTTGATCTCAGAATGCACAAGTGTAGCAGGATCGACACACCCGAATGACACCGCAATGCCATCTGGGTTCGACCGTGGTTTGTTTCTAATTCATAGGTTTTGGGCACTAGAGGATCTCTGTTTTTCAACTGAACTATCATTATCATTAGAATGATTCCAAGGTCCCATGTCTTGGCCACTAGACCATGGGACCAGGCGATTGATCAACTCCCAGTTTTCAAAATAAAATCTATAATAATTGCTAGTACTAACTCTTCTTGAATTAGGGTCCATTAGATGATCAACCCATTATTTCCAATTCAAAATTTAAGGTAACGGCCACTAGCCTGTAGGTTGTTAGACCAAATTGGAACATTATTTAAAAAACTCAACTCCTTGACTCGGTTTCGAAGGTCATACTCATCTCATGAGGGAAATATAGGAATGGCCTCTTGGTAAAGCATATCTCCTTCCCATCCCCTCTCATCAAGGATAGGTTTGAACCTCCTTTCTTTTGGCAAATGAATATGTATTTATTTTTATGAATATGCATGTGTTTTTATGGAACTGTAGCTTTGAAATGATTTCATTATTGTTTTAGATTTAATTGTCAAATGGTTTTGATTTATGGAAATTCTTATGAGGTTTCCAATGGCGATGGTCCTTTGGAGCTTTCTTTAGATGGTTTAGAATAATGCAGGGCTCAAGTATTTCACAATTCTTTTAGTAATACACATCACTTTAGGTGTTGTGTCTCATAAGAGTTTTGTCCATTTTAAATAGGTGAATCATGCTTAGGAAATAGACAAGCAGGTTTACTGAAAACAATTTCCCTCCTATAATATTAATGATTCCAATTTCGTAACATGCAAATTATATCACAATCTTAGGTATTACAAGGTTCTAATATCTAATTTCTCTTGTTTCCATTTATTTATTTATTTAGTTTCCAAGAGTGCTCTTGACTGTATACAGACAGGATCAATGTAATTTGGATAGAGAAATGTAATGATTTATGAAAGCTTTTGTTGCCCTAGGTTTGTGCAAGGGATGTGACCATGAGTCTATACTTTGGATCTTGACATGAGTCTACTATTATTTGGATGTAGAAATGTAATGATTTTTGAAAGCTTTTGTTGGTCTACGTTTGTGCTTGACATTTATATTATTATTAGATTAGCCATGGTTATTTACTTCGTGGCTTTCCAAAGTAATGATTAGTAATGATTTATGAAAGCTTTTTGTGGCTTTTTGTGACATTTATATTTATGATCTATGTTACTTACTACAAGGTAAGACTTTATGAAACATATTTTGAAGGAAACTTTAAGTTTACATTGTCTAATAGTCCGCAGTTAATTATTGGTTTGCATGTTTTGTTACATAATGAAGTTTGGTTAATTTGCTTTGATTTTGTTGTGTATGTTGTAGCTTCCCATCTCATTATAAATATAGAACCATGGGGCCCAATTGACTTTTGTTCTGTATCAAATGTACACTTTAATTTTCTTTACTTTTATTTGAAAGAGGAATGAGAATGGAATGGAAGTTGTAGTAAGAGATGAAGCCCTAGCCATCTACCAGATCTGTTACAGTTATGAGAAACGGAATTGGAAAATGCGGTTTCTTGGAAAGTTGCTGGTTATGCACTCTGTTCGCTCTACTCCATAAAACATTAGTAAGCTATGATTCCTTGTTATAAGTGGTTACTGTTCGGGTGTCTTTATGTGGTTTTGATGTTTTAAGACTTTTTTTATAGGTTGTGTGATGTGATGTAGTTTGGACTATTACTACTAGTATAATAAACTTGAAATTGCCATACAAATTGGTTACTTATAGGGACTGAATTAATCCAAGAGTTGGTCTCACAATGAGTCCTCCTAGTTTGTGGATTAGGACCTTTTTTTGTGGCCTTAAAACAGGATGTTCCAGAAGTTATGCAAATTCCTACATGGAATATTTTACTTTTGTGCTTCCTCTCATCGGGAATTCTACTTTTTCTGTCAATATGTTTTATCTTGATTCATTTTAAAGGAAACTTTTTAAAGACATTGACTGTTACAATTACTTATTTGTGTTTACTTGATGTGTTACCTACAGAATGTCTCAGCCGATTCTAAAAGAATGGATGAATGAAACAGATAGACTTGGGAGTGTGTACAGGCAGGGGGTTTCGGATTTTATTCTATTTGCTAGTGGCAGAGACCAAACATCGACCATGTGTCCTTGCCCTTGTAAAAAATGCCAAAATGGTAAAAGGTTTGCATATGATATAGTTAGAAAACATTTGATTCTATACGGTATAGAATCAACATATCGTGTATGGGCTTTACATGGCGAGAACCCATATAAGGATCGAATGGTAAACCAAGTTGAAAAGGAAAATAGTGAGGCAGAAGGACTAGGGATGGAGAATTTTGTTGATGTTGCTTATGGCGTGCATGAGGAGTTAGCAGATGATTTGAATGAAGGTGATGGAAGTCAGGCTGAAGATGTTGAACACCCTATTGTTCTAGAGCCTGATTTGGGTAAAAGGTACCATGAATATAAGAAAAAAGGAGAAGAAAAATTATATCCTTCATGTGAGGCTCCTGTAACAACTCTTTCTGCAATTGTAGACCTTCATAACTTGAAGAAGCAGTATAAATGGTCGGGAAATAGTGTGACTGCACTTTTGTCTCTGTTAAAAACATGGTTGCCAGACGGAAACACTTTGCCTTCTAAGTATCCTGTAATGAAGGCAATGTTAAAAGATCTAGGAATGAAAGCTGAGTGTATAGATGCCTGCGAAAATAACTGTATGTTGTATTGGAAGACCAAAGCTGATTTAACGGTGTGTAGTCAATGTCAAACACCTAGATACAAAGTGAAGGAGGGGAAAATGGGGAAGAAAGAAACAAAAGAGGCGAGAAAAGTATTGAGACATTTTCCATTGATCCCAAGACTCAAAAGGCTGTACACAATACCATGGATAGCGCGTGAAATGACATGGCATGATAGAGCTACACCTTCTTGGAATTATATGCGGCATCCAATTGATTCGCTTCAGTGGAAGACATGTAAAGATGATTGGCCAGTTTTTGCTAAGGAAGGGCGTAATGTCTGGCTTGGAATTGCAACTGATGGATTCAATCCACGTGGAGTTCAATCCACTGGTTACAGTTGTTGGCCTGTTTACTTGGTGCCTTTTAATCTCCCACCGTCTTTGTGCATGAAATCTGAGTTCCATATGATGTCATTGTTAATACCTGGGCCGAAAGCGCCGAGTCAAAACATCGATGTATTCCTTCAACCGCTAGTTGAGGAGTTACAACAGTTATGGGAAGAAGGGGTTGCAACTTATGACATGCACAAAAGAGAGCATTTTACCTTAAGGGCAATGTTGGTGTGGGGCATTCATGATTTTCCGGCATATGGCAACTTATCAGGCTGCGTAACACATGGTTACAAAGCTTGTCCTATTTGTGGTGATGAAACTCCGTCTATGCACCTTGGGAATGCGAGGAAGATCGTCTACACAAATTACCGCATGTTTCTTAAATCTGATCACCCGTTTAGGCAAGGCAAATACTTAGGGCTGAAGACAAAGGAGTTAAAACCCCCTCCAACAAGGTTAAAGGGAGAAGTGATTGAGAAAAAGCTAAGCCGTGTCCACTATGTACCTGGTAAAGTCTTAAAAGGTACCAAACGGAGTACTGATAATGTGGATGTGGTTGATAATGGAGATGATGAAGATGATGAAGATGATGAAGTTACTGAGGCATGGTATAAAAGGTCTATTCTTTTTTATTTGAAATACTGGCCGAAACATACAATTCGACATGTTATTGATGTGATGCACACTGAAAAGAATGTCGCAGAACACCTATTAAATGCAATTTTGGACAAGAAAGGAACAAAGGATACAGTACAGGCGCGAGAGGATTTAAGGAAAATGGGGATTCATAGTGGCCAGTGGATGCAAACAGACCCAATTACTGGGAGATCTGTAAAAACCAAAGGCCCCATTTGTCTTGAATAAAGATGAGAAGTTAGAGTTCTGCAAAATTTTGAAAGACTTGAAGCTTCCTTCAGGGTTTTCCTCGAACCTAAAAAACATTGTCACTTTGAGTCCTCCTGGTTTGCTTACAATGAAATCACATGACTATCATGTGATTATGTGTTATTTGCTCCCGGTTTTGCTTCAACACGCTTATCCAAAACACCGTGACTTGCGAAGAGCTATTCACCAGATTAGCTTATTCTTTAACCTCCTTTGTTTGAAAGTCGTCATCAGACATGAAATTCAGGCTGCAAAATACATGGTTGCAGAGGCATTGTGTGTGTTTGAAAAATATTTTCCAACATCTTTTTTTGATATCAGCATCCACCTCATGGTTCATTTGGCTGATGAAGGGTTAATTTGTGGACCTGTTTATCCCAGGTGGATGTTTCCGTTTGAACGGTATGTATAATTTCCTTTATTTTTTATTTGATTTTTAGCTGCAACTATGACGAAACAACGAAGTCCATTTTTTTATTTTTTAATTTAATAGGGCAATGAAGGAGTGCAAAAATATTCCTAGCAATAAACGATATGTCGAAGGCTCCATTGCAGAGTCCTATATTGTTTCTGAATCCGTTAGGTATGCTATGGAGTACATGCCAAATTCACGAGATGGAAACCACAAAGCTACCCGTGAGGCATTTCTAGATGAAGATGGCGAGTATAGTGATGAGGGGCCAATACTTGAGGGTAAAATTGTGACCCTAGGCAAGGAACAATGGATACAAATACCTAGATGGGTCCTTTTTCGACTAGACGTTGAAAAGCTTGATGAACACTACAGGTTTTATTTCTTGACACATTTGGCTTAAAAACTTACTACTCTAGAAAGTTGTAAATACTTGTGTCAAACTGTATGAACAATTTGCAGTGAGTATCGTGCCATGCAAGAAACTACTCGTGGTAAAAAAAAGGGAATACCAAAGACAGAAGTGGAGATACAGACTGAGTTCATTGCCTGGTTATATGACAAGGTATTGTTATATATATTATGCTTAATATGAATTTAAATCTAGTTGGTGATATCTTTCTAAATGGTGGTTTTGTCATTTCACAGTTGTTGGCTGCAAAAGACACGGACTGTGACTTATGGCGATTTGTTGTGGGACCATTATTCAAAGCCAAAACATATAAAAAGTACCGTGTTAATGGTTTTGTGTTCTCTACTAGGTCGCATGACGAAACAGTTGCCACACAAGACAGTGGTGTTTGTATGAATGCAATCACTGCATTTACATCAAGTAGGAAGGACAAGAACCCCATTAATGCATCAACCAATTGGTATGGGGTTATTGAAGAGATAATAGAGTTGGACTATACAACCTTTCGTCATGTTGTCTTTTACTGCAATTGGGTGAGGGTGGAGGACAAGACCAATGGTTGTAAACTTTGTCCAGATTCTAATTTGGTGATAGTTAATCTCAATAGGCTGAAGAGTATCAATAATTCTTTTGATGAGCCGGTGATTCTTGCATCTGAGGCTAGTCAAGTATTTTACTCGAAGGATTTGAGAAATCCTAATTGGTGGGTAGTCATACATTCGCCTAGGCGATTGACAAGTGAAGTGGATGATCTAGATGCACCAACTGTCTTCCAATCTATTCTCGACGACCAACCTAGTTTGGAGTCGTTGATGCAAAGTCTAACCTGATTGTAATAGTTGCACACTTTTAATAATTGGTGAGACGTACTTTTACATGCAAAATTTCTCATTTTCTACATTTAGATATAAATATTCCTTTTCAGTTTGCTTTAGTTATAAGTTTCTCATGTAATAGTTTATACTAACAATCCTTTGTCAAATACTAGGCTATTTTACAATGGCATCAGGTCAATCACGCCTTATTGCTTCCCAACCTTCTAGTTCAGCGCCACTTCCATCTCATAATTCAACTTCGGGAGCCTCAACAGGAACCATTAGTAAGTTACCTATAGAGTTCAATGTGGACGGCATTGCCGTGGGTCCTAACCATGCCAAATGGAATTCTCGTGTTGGTTATTACGTTCGAGCTCGTATCCCAATTCATTACAAGGACTGGAGGAAATAGATGGAAGCTTTAAAAATGATGTTTGGAATGAATTAATGGTAAGGTTTACATGTGCATTTGATGTTTTGGATACACATATCCGACATTTGCTTACGACTAATCTTTTTTCCTGAAGATCTAATCTTTTTTACTTGTTGTATGTAGCAAGAATTTGAGCCTAATGTTCCCCAATCAGCGGCACGCCAAGCAGTAGAAAAGGACTTTCCCCAAAAGTTCAGATCAGCAAAGTATGCCTTACGGAAAGAGATTTTGAGAAAGTGCGGGGGTGTGGAAGAAGCTATTGCAGCATGCCCATTGGGTAAAGATCCAAATCATTGGGCAATGTTTGTTAGAAATGAGAGTACTGATGAAGTGAAAGTTAGAAATGCAAAGAATGCAGAGAATGCGAGAAAGAATAAATATCGGCATACTAATGGGCGGAGCACATACGCCCATATGTTGGATAAAATGGTAGGTGCATATTCTTGCATGTTTAAATTCTATTCTCTTTATCCCAACAACTACTAAAAATTGTTTTTGTAGGATAAAGAAGATCCTAGCAGAAAACATGGACGGGTAGATTGTTGGAAAAAAGGACATGAGCGCCGTGATGGGACTATATTGGAGAGTGCTCGAATTCATTACGTAAGTTCTAAAAAAAGAAGATTAATTAATTTAATTTATATTACTACTCATATCATTGGTTGATAATATAGGAACAAGTTGTGGCTGCTCAAAAAAGAAGAAAAGAGGCAAGCTCGAACGGTGATTGTAGTGTATTTGAAGCAGACTTGGATAATGATGAATTGACTGAAGTCTTTGGGCCCGATAAAAGCAGTAGAACTCGTGGAATCAGCTCGACCAAGTCTAAGAACCAATTGCAACGTACAACTATTTCAAAGGCGTTACTGCAACAAGCTCTTCATCCAATTCTGAGTTAAAAGGGGAATTGAATGAGATGAAGGCCTCTATAAGTAATGTCATGGGTGTGTTAACGGTGAGTTAAACTTGTGCCTCCTTGCATTTAATAACATTTATATATAACTAAATTTTATCTCCAATGTGTCAGGATGTACTTAAGCTCATAAAAAAAGATGGAATGTCGAGTGGTAAAGCCGTATGCGGGACAACACCACCCGAAACTGAAGTTGGTTCCAATTCAGTTTCCCGTCAGACTCAACGAAACTTAAAGGACATGTTTGACTCTGTGAATCCTGATCCTGGGACGCTTGGTTCTCCACCGAAAGTGACCTTACTAGATAGGAATGGTCTTGCGGTTGCTAAGGGTTATGTTATGACAGAGACAGCTGGAATTTGCCATGGCAGAAAAGTTCTCACAGGTGAGAAAAAAGTCTACATTGAGGAAGTCTTAGTTGGTGATGCTCTTGTTTACGACGGCCCCCAAGATGGAATAAGGTATTTAGATGGTTTTAGTGCAGGAGGGCCTGTGATTTGGCTAGAGTCAAGGATGGAAATTTCTTACCTTGTTTTTTTTTATATGTTTATTGACTTATTATGTTAAAGGACTTGCACTTATTTGCTAGTTTATGTTTTGAGTGCATTTTGCTTGATATGGATGTAAGAACTTAATACATTGTTCATTTGGACACGTTTGCATGTTTTATATTTTCGAAATACTAATTTCGAATGCTTGCTTGTTTGAATATTCAGGTTCAATCATGTATTAACCCATTTTTAACTCCGCCTGGTGATAATCAATATCATTGGTTTGATATTGGTTTCAACTGCTGGTCCCAAGCCCAGATAAAGGAGGAGGGAGGATGGTGGTACCTTTGAGACATTTTATGTTATTTATCATTGATTTCTTATTGTTTTGTATTGTATTCTTGTCCTTTTTCACATGGTTCCTTCAGTCAGGAAGCCAAACTTCATCTTCATCAAAACCAGGCCAATGGAGAAAGGTATGAATTTTCTGATTTACAAAAATGTCTCCCAATTTTTTTAATCTGAACAGCTACTTTCCTGTTATGTTTTGCTAATTGTCTCAGTATCTTAATTGCAGATTTCTCCCAATTTTATTCATCTGAACATGCACTTCTGTTTGGGCTGTGCAGAGTGGGTGTGTGCAGCAGGTGGGCTATCATGGCAGACAGTCTCATACATGGCAGAGTGGTGGGCAGATGTGTGGTTAGTGCAGGGTGTGTGCAGCTAGTGTAGAGGTGAGTGCAGGTGGGTGGTGCAGGGTGTGTGCAGGTGGTGGTGCAGGGTGTGTGCAGCTGGTGCAGAGTGAGTGCAGGTGGGTGGGCTGTACAGGGTGTGCGCAGCTGGTGTAGAGTGAGTGCAGGTGGGTGGGCTGTGCAGGGTGTGTGCAGCTGGTGTAGAGGTGAGTGCAGGTGGTGAGTGCAGTGTGTGTGCAGCTGGTGTAGAGGTGAGTGCAGGTGGGTGGTGCAGGGTGTGTGCAGGTGGGTGGGCTGTGCAGGGTGTGTGCAGCTGGTGTAGAGTGAGTGCAGGTGGGTGGGCTGTGCAGGGTGTGGTGCAGCTGGTGTAGAGGTGAGTGCAGGTGGTGAGTGCAGTGTGTGTGCAGCTGGTGTAGAGGTGAGTGCAGGTGGGTGGTGCAGGGTGTGTGCAGGTGGGTGGGCTGTGCAGGGTGTGTGCAGCTGGTGTAGAGTGAGTGCAGGTGGGTGGGCTGTGCAGGGTGTGTGCAGCTGGTGTAGAGGTGAGTGCAGGTGGTGAGATTAACAAGACTAACAGGGGTGAGATTAGTCCAGATGAACTGAAGGAAAAGCAGGTTGGTGCTCTATTTTGGTCTTTTGTTTATGTCTTCTTTCAAGCGTTCTATGAGATGAGGTTTTAAAACTTCTTTGCAGGCAAAGGCAATGCAGGACCCAGAAATTCAGAATATTCTGTCTGACCCTGTAATGAGTCAGGTATGGTTTTTGAAGGCAAATGTAGGAAGTCCCATTGAGAGTTGGCAAGACAGTGCACAATCTACAATTGCAACTCTTGAGAAATCTATTACATGAATCCTTAGCATGCGTAGTTGCTTAGTGATATGTATAGAAACACTGACAAAAGGCTGGAACAGGATATTTACTACTGTTCTCACTAGAAATAGATTTAGTTTTTTTGTTGTCCTCAATAATTCACTGACAAGTAGGAGCTGGTTTTGTTGTGTGGTGCAGCAGGTGGGTATGCAGGTGGTGAGTGCAGGTGGTGCAGCAGGTGGGTGTGCAGGTGGGTGTGCTGGGGGGCTGTGCTGGGTGGGATGTGCAGGTGGGTGTGCTGGGGGCTGTGCTGGGTGGGCTGTGTTGTGTGGTGCATCAGGTGGGTGTGCTGGGGGGCAGTGCAAGTGGTGCAGCATGTGGGTGTGCAGGTGGGTGTGCTGGGGGTCTGTGCTGGGTGGGCTGTGTTGTGTGGTGCAGCAGGTGGGTGTGCTGGGGGGCAGTGCAGGTGGTGCAACATGTGGGTGTGCAGGTGGGTGTGCTAGGTGGGCTGTGCAGGAGGGCTGTGCAGGTGGGTGTGCAGGTGTGCATAAACAATGGACAGCAGGTGTGCTGTGCAGGTGGCTGTGCTGGGTGGGATGTGTTGGGTGGTGCAGCAGGTGGGCATCAGGTGGGTGTGCAGGGGGGATGTGCAGGTGGTGTAGCAGGTGGAAGTGCAGGTGGGTGTGCTGGGGGGGCAGTGCAGGTGGTGCAGCATGTGGGTGTGCAGGTGGGTGTGCTGGGGGGCTGTGCTGGGGTGGGCTGTGCAGGAGGGCTGTGCAGGTGGGTGTGCAGGTGGGTGTGCATAAACAATGGACAGCAGGTGTGCTGTGCAGGTGGGTGTGCCGGCTGGTGTGCAGGGTGGGATGTGTTGGGTGGTGCAGTAGGTGGGCAGCAGGTGGGTGTGCAGGGGGGCTGTGCAGGTGGTGCAGCAGGTGGGTGTGCTGGGGGGCTGTGCTGGGTGGGATGTGCAAGTGGGTTGTGCAGGTGTGCATAAACAATGGACAGCAGGTGGGCTGTGCAGGTGGGTGTGCTGGGTGGGCTGAGGTGGGTGGTGCAACAGGTGGGCAGCAGGTGGGTATGCTGGGGGGCTGTGCCTGTGCATGTGGGCTGTGCAGGTGGGCTCTGCTGGGTGGTGCAGCAGGTGGGCAGCGGGTTTTTCTTTACAAAACTGTTGATTTGAAGAACTAGTTGGTTTTTATCTCACATTCACTGTTTGGTGGAAATGGAATTGAAGCTGCTTATTTCATTCATCAGCTCAGAGAATTCAAGAATCCATCTATTTATTACACTGCAAACTATTAAAATGTTGGTCCCAGCTGTTGTTGATTTGCATCTCCTCATACACCAGGATAAGGTGACAGCTGCACGTTAACAGCCACATTCGATGGGGCCTATTGACTGTTCAGGTCAAGTCTCATAGAAAGGCAGTTGCAGCTACTGCTGCTGGTAAATTCAAAGATGAAATAATCCCTGTGGCCACAAAGGTGAGAATTATATTGCATTAGGAACCTAGTGAATATAAAATGTTATATTTCAATGTTTCCTTCATTTCTTTTGGGCTTTAAATTAACATTTTGCCGACCTTTTTTTATTATTTTTGCTTTATCTATAGATTGTAAATCCTAAATCTGGAGAGGAGAAAAGTGTCATAATTTCTGTGGATGATGGAATTCGACCAGACACAACATTATCAGTTTTAGCACAGCTGAAACCTGCATTTAAGAAGGATGGAACTACCACAGCAGGTATTTGATTTTGTTAGTAGGCAATGCATTCAGTAAGCATTGATAGGTTGATTTCATTTCATAGTTTTTAAGTAAAAGTTGTTTAGTGTTTGGAATGTATTTCTAAGCATATAACTGGTCATTAAAAATGAGCTCTTTATTGCATATTTTGTCAGGTAATGCTAGCCAAGTGAGTGATGGTGCTGGAGCTGTTCTACTAATGAGAAGATCCCTGGCATTACATAAAGGACTTCCCATTCTTGGTGTGTTCAGGTATATAATTTTTACACAGGAAAAATGAGAACTTGTTACTTAGTGATACCATCAGTTCTGGTGGTGATTCAATTGGACACCATAACTGGGATTTTGATATTTCTTGTATTTTTGTATTTTTTTATCCCCTTTTCTAGTTGGTAATTAATGTTGTCAATTGCATTTGAATTCATCATCATCTTCGTTGAGACCTGTATGAATTTGAATTTTGAGCACACCTATCCATTGTCCACCCACTTTCTTATGATAATGGAAATCTATATCTATGATTGGGATTATTGTTTTGGATTTTCATACGCAGACACATGCTCACTTCTTCTAGTGTTATTTTTCCTCAAAATTTTATACTTCCTTTATTTTGTTTATACTTGTCCATTCCGCAGGCTATTTCTGTGATGGCCATGGGCTGTGCAGGTGGGTGTGCTGGGGGGTTGTGATGGGTGGGCTGTGCAGGTGGGCTGTGTAGGTGGTGCAGCAGGTGGGTGTGCTGGGTGGGATGTGCAGGTGTGCTGTGCAGGTGGGCTGTGTAGGTGGTGCAGCAGGTGGGTGCAGCAGGTGGGTGTGCTGGGTGGGATGTGCAGGTGTACTGTGCAGGTGGGCTGTGTAGGTGGTGCAGCAGGTGGGTGCAGCAGGTGGGTGTGCTGGGTGGGATGTGCAGGTGGGCTATGCAGGTGGGCTGTGTAGGTGGTGCAGCAGGTGGGTGCAGCAGTTGGGAAGTGCAGGTGTGCTGTGCAGGTGGGTGTGCCGGGGGCTGTGCAGGGTGGGATGTGTTGGGTGGTGCAGTAGGTGGGCAGCAGGTGGGTGTGCAGGGGGGCTGTGCAGGTGGTGCAGTAGGTGGGTGTGCTGGGGGGCTGTGCTGGGTGGGATGTGCAGGTGGGTGTGCTGGGGGCTGTGCTGGGTGGGCTGTGTTGTGTGGTGCAGCAGGTGGGTGTGCTGGGGGGCAGTGCAGGTGGTGCAGCAGGTGGGTGTGCAGGTGGGTGTGCTGGGGGGCTGTGCTTGCCAAAGTGAAGTAAACATTTAACATATTTCAAGTAAGATCCCAACAAGGAAAGCAATTTAAAGAAGAGGGGATCAGAAATGTAACTCAGCTAACTATACTCTTGCTGAGCCTGAAGAGTCTATAATTCTGTCTTTGCATTCCACATTCCAAGTTTCCTCATGTTTATTGCTATTTATTTCTTTTAGTGATTGCATTAATAATGCATATTGTCTTCTCTTATATCAGCTCATATGCATTTGTTTGATATTTTTCATAAATGACAGGATCCTCCTCCAAACATTACAGGTGCCCCAACAGCAAGCCCGAATTCTGGTAACAACCCTAGCCTATGGGAAGAGAACCCGTTTTTGTATTGTTTAGTTTAGTTTTTGCTTCTTCTTGTTTTTGGTGGTATTCTCTTGTAACTTACCTTTCAAAAAAGAAAAAAAATCTCTTGTAACTTGTGAAGAAGACACTTAGTAGATGTCCTAAAATTGGCATGTGGAAAGAGAACCCGTTTTGGTAAAATACCATCATTTTTTGTTGTTGTGTATATCCTCAAATTAATACATTCAATATTCTTTGATTTGTATATAGTATATACTATGGTACCCATAATGTGTTTCCATTGTTCCACCCATCATTGTGTTTGTTCGATGATTTATTTATATATTTTCTTAAATGCAGCTTATTGACATGGAAAACATGTCCTTGTTTTGCTTGTAGATGGCCAGTTGAGATCACATACTAGCTCACAGCCCCAGGTTCCCCCTCAAGCTCCTCAGCCTGCGGCCATTAATTCTCACCAGTACTTCTGCTACCTCAGGCCCAACCTTGCTGCAATCCAGATTTCACTGGTCACATATGTTACTTGCTGCATCAGGCACTGGAACTGCTGTGCTATTTAAGGTATCAAGAGCAGTGTTCCCAAATCAGTTTTTGTATACATCATGTCCACTTAGTACTTCATATGATGTTGTTTACTATGAGCAATATCAGTTGCACCATCAAGATGTGCATGATTTTTAACTAGAATATGCACCTCTTTTCTTGCTTCTGTTTAACAAACATACTATTTGCTCCACTTAATATTACACATGACTTAATATTACACGCATAGGAGTTCTATGGATGATGCGTTGTTGAGTAGTACGTAGTGACTATTTTGTTCGTCGTTATTGTTAAAGATGCTACTTGATGTCACACTATTCTGTTTCAAAGTCTATCCTTGGATTAATCTATGATATGACCTACTGGACTAAACTACTCAGATATGTTTATTATTCTGCTGTGAACTCTCCATATTTTTTCTTTTTAAATTATAGGCTTTTAAATTATTTGATTAGATGTAAGTGTGAGATTTCTTGTTAATGTTTGAACCATGTAAAAGGGCATTTTTATATATGCAGCAGGTTCGGTATTCAGGGGTGGTTTTTGGATAATTTTTTTTTACATATGAAACAGTTTTGTAACGGTTATAAACCGTTACTAATTTGTGCGAATAGCAACACTTACAAAACGTTACAAAAGATTTCACAACCGTTAGGAATGTTATGAATCAGTAACACAAATTCGGCACGAAAAACCGTTACAAATTTTACAAAACCGTTACAAAAATTTAAGTGTAAAATACCGTTACAAAACTTACAAAACTGTTACTTTTTTATTTAAAATTCTTAACACAAATGAGTATTAAAACCGTTACGAACTAATTTCAGTAACGGAAATAAAGCGTTACAATTAATGTGTTTGTAACGGTTTATAACCGTTAGGAATGTTTATAACATATTAGAAACGCCCAAACTGTGACCCAGAAAAACCGTTACAAATTTTTTTAGTAACGGTTTTAAACCGTTACGTATGTCCTGAAATGGTGTAGTGAATGGCCAAATACACATAAAAAGAGCTTAGACTAACAATTCGACTCATCATATCATCCAATCAACCATTCAAATACATAAATCATGCCAAACATCCATAAAAGACAGTAATTACCAATCTAAGCATGTTAATCCATTTAATTAAAGAATCTAAGCATGTCTACTTGCCTAATAAGGACGAAAGCTCCTCAAGTAGCTTGCGCTCCACTCCAATAGCTCTAAGATCACCCCAACAATTGGATCTACAATCTCTACACCCATTCCCAAACAGAGAAATGCATAAGGAAGAGAAATCTAAGAGAAAAGACTATTTTACAAGGAAATTGAAAAGGGAGAAGGAGATTACCTTTACTTGGAGAGGGGAGAGAGATCTAGGAGATGAGATTGGTTCTTAAGCTTGTAGAAGGCTAGACGTAGATGTGGCTCTAGCTTCTTGCAATTGGGAGGCTAAGCTCTAGAGAGAGAGAAATCCTAATATCTAACTTAGAGATAGAGAAAGAGATAGGAAGGAATTGTAGTGAAAATGAGAGGAAGATATAAGTGGGGTTTTTTTTATAGGGGTTGGTTTGGTTATAGTCTAAAATGCCTTCATTTGCAAATGAGAATTGTGAATAGGAATGGGGGTATTTAGGGAAGGTTAAAATGGAATGACTAAAGGGTCCTTGGTAGTTAATAGAAATAAATGATAAGGACTAAGGTACTTTTGGTATTCACTTTTAATGACTAGAGTAGCCTCAAATGAGTGGTTGTGAATAAAGGAGCCTAAGGGCAATAAAGGTATGCTATTTATTATGACAAAAGTGCCCATGTTAACTTTATTGACAATAAAGGAGCCAAGGTCATTTAAGGTATTGAGACTTCCAAAAAGGAGGGAAAATGTGGGGTAGGAAAGACTAGAGTGCCCTCATATAAGTAATGGCTAATGGGTTAAGCCATCTGTAGTTGGATCATTCTAAGGTTAATTGCACAACTCTCTAAGGGAAAAACATCTATAATTAGGATCACAACTAGGGCCTCTAATTGGCTAATTAATTCTAGGGAACCTCTATTAACCTCACAAGGGTCTTAACCTCATAAACTAGGCTCAATTAATGGGAATTACTAACTACTCATCCTAATCACCTATTAAATAGGATAACCTATGGTTGACTTGGTCAAATTGGGTCCCACTAGGTATTTCTTAGGGACGGGTCCTTACAAAGATTGCCTCTGCTGTTTTGAAGCAGACTTCTTTGCTAATCCTTCTTTCTAAATAATGGTGATGAATTACAAAGAACGATGAAGGAAGTTACGTTACAGACTTCTCCAATTTCATCTCCAGCAAAACTCCTGAAGGCAACAATTCCTTCATCTCTTCTTTCCATTCTAATTTTCCTTGTATTTGATCTCCTAAACCTAACGAGGAGGTTGTATAAAAATTTATAAACAACTTGCACTCAGAAGGTAAAGCAAAAGGAACCCATGTAAATAAAAGTGGAGATGACTCTTCCTGAACGATCAAGTACACGTGCAAGTCATTTTCACATTTTTCTGTAATGTTGAAAGAATAAAAAAAACTACTTCAGGAGATTTTCTTTTTCTCTTTTGGGCGAAACAAAAGGATCACGTTCTTCGAAGACTCGAGTGCTTTCAAGAAGAAGGTTGTGACACTTGATCCTTCTTCAGTGAGTCCGAGGCGGAAGACGCCTAAATTCATCACATCTATGATGATTGTTCAGAGTTCCTCCCTTATTTGGAGAGAACTTGTTCTGAAAGTATGCTGAGAAAGAGACTTGTAGCCATGTACTTGGCCGTCAGGTTTTCATAAGTCATCTTCCTCATTGTAGGCAAAGAGGTCTGATTGGGTTAAATCTATCCTGCCTACAAGATGGCTTTTGGAGTCAAGTTCGCTTTGGCTCCGGCTTTGGTGAGTTACTTATCCACAAGGTTGAAGATGATCGGATTCCTTATGAGATGCTCCAAGCCATACAACAAATATTATGGCAAGCACTTGCTCTATGCCTGGTTTGTATACCACTGCCAAGGGTTGCATCGATTGGGGAACCAGAAAAATCTCCCTTTCTATAGAGCCATCACGAACGTGTTTGAAGTGAGTTTTTCACTTCCTGATGCAACGGAGATAGTAGCTAATTATAAGAGCTACAACATATGCAAACGACCTGTCATGTTGTGCAATTTGGATTGCACGGGCCTCATCAGTCAGCAGTGTCCAGTTGATAAAGAAAACTCTAATACCCGGATCTTACCGTTGACCACCTAGGAGAAGGAGTAACTTGTTTCTATCAGGCCTTTAGATTTGGTCTTCTGCATAGAAGGGTTGATTGACATTTCAACCGTACGTCCCAGCCCATTTTAGCAGGCAATTTGGCTATTCACAAGGAGTATTAGGGTACCGGGGCTGAATTAGAGGAAGAATTGAGAATGCCACACTTCAAGATGCACTACACGCGTGGCTTTTCTTCTCAACCTTCCACACCGTGCTTCTTTCTGATTGGCCAAGTACAATGTTTCTGTTTGCATATCCGGTTTTGCCCAGTGGTATGCAATCAACATGACTTCTCTTCCTTTTGCGCTTAGAGACAGGCCGTACGAGGTCGTAGTTGCCTCGACTTCCAACACTGATGGCTCGATCAACTGTGAACACCTAGACATGTACATCCATGGTACTTGTGAATGGAATACCGGCCTCTACGATGATGGATTCAACTATTGTGTGCCGTTCAAGAATTATAAATATGGTGTCGAGAATCAATCCTTCATCCTTAGGAGGATAAGGCCAGCCCGATCATAACCAACTATTTTGGGTGTTCTCAAGTCCTTGAAGGCTATGGGTGAGGGAGCCACCACTTCATCCGGTCTTGATAAGGGGAAGAAGTGGAAAGAGAAAGCTAAACTTCCCAGCCCAGCTTCAAAGAAAAGAAAACGGGGCATTTCGCATAGAGGAACTAGAAAAGACAAGCCTTCAGGATCTCAGGCAACTCCTCCGTCGCCCATAACCGATGTTATCACTTTGGTGGAAGGTTATGCATAAGATGATGATGGCAAGATGACAGTAGAGATGTCTCCAGTTTGTTGGAGACAAATTAACTTTGTTGAAGAAAGAAGTGTCCCAGAGGCTTCACTGTATGCTATTGTTTATGGTGCAAAAAATGAGAGCGCTCAGATGTAGTTGCAGCAAGATTTACTTATTGCACCTAAAGTTCCCCCGTCTATTCCGGCTTATGTACAAAATGAAGTAGAATCCGCTAAGTCCACCCCTCCGATTAATGTACAGCCGTAGCCGGAGGTTTCTGTAAATAGAGAAGCACTTCCTCCTCCACCTCTTCCCATTGTACAGATGGAGGTGGAGACATCTAGAGTAAAGATGTCATCCTCGACTCCTATCATCTCTGAGTGTATAGAAGAAGTATCTATTGCTAAGAAGTCCATGCTTATGTCCATTGTATAGAAGGAGGTAGCGGAGACTTCTTTAGAAGGAGAACATCCAGCCATTGTACAGGAAGGGCTAGAATCAAGTACAATAAATGCCTCAATAGTTGTACAGCCACAATTAGAGGCAATTTTCGAGTCGTCTCCACCCACACAAGAAGGAAATGAAAAGATCCCAATTCCATCCATTGAATCTGGTGATGTGCCAGTGCCAGATGGGATTATGGGTCCCGTTATAAATAATGAAGTAGCTTCAGTAGGAGGGCCTACCCCTGCTGCTAATATTACAATAGAAGTAGCAGTTTCGGAATCCCTTGTTCAACCTGATGAGGCTTTAGGTATTTTGGACTTAACTGTTGACCCCACACGGACACTGAGAGGGGGGGGGGGTGAATCAGTGTGCCTAAAAATTTTATATGCAAACAATCAACCACACAACCATAACACAGAAGTTTTACGTGGTTCACCCTCAGGCTACATCCACGGTGCACAAAAAGTGCACTTCCACTATTTTAGCAACAACAACTGCTAGGAGCACCAACCCCTTACAACTTTGCCCGCACCAACGGACAAGAGCACCAACCCCTACACTCAAGCACCCACTTGAGTGATTACAAGGATAAACAAATTTATAACACACACAGGTGCCTTACAATAAAATTCCAGCAATACACATAGGTGTCAAGAAAATATCAATCACACAAATAATTTCACCGAGATTAGTTCACAAATAAATTTGCCCTGCAACTCTTATCAACCACAATCACTAATTTCTAGTCACACCCTTTGTCTGCACAATCATAATCTGAGGAAGACTACAAGTAGGAATATAAATCCACATGAAATAGAGGGCAGGATGACCATACCACAGATGAAGAACAGATCATCATGTACTGAAGAACATATTAATCATGACTCTGAGTGAGAGATGGTGATAGGCTCGTACGATCTCAAGAGTGAATCTCAGACTTTGAAACTCTCTTGCTTGCACCGGGACTTTGGGTTTTTCAGCCTTCAGTTCATCTCTGCAACTTTCTCAGGAATGGAATGAAGATGACTTCAATTGATGGGTTTCTTGTGTTGTAGAATCGATGATGATTTCAAAGAGCTAGTTTCAAAGAAGCACAACAAGGGGAAGAAAATTGATCCCAACCAGATGTAGGAATCAATTAATTATTTGAACCTTGACTTGATAGAAGGACTTTTGCACAAGACTTTTGCACTCTATGAAGAAAAATGAATAAACCCCATTTTTCTAATTGAAAATAAGTGCATACTCAACAATTGTGGGCTCTTCCATTAAGACTTTTGCATTATGCAAAAGACTTTTGTTATAATGCAAAAGACTTTTGCATTCGAATGAAGACTTATGCAAATGGACTGACCTACCATTTGAATCAGATGAAACTGATGGGCTATCTGCTGATTACATTCCAACACATAATGGGACCCACAACAAGGTACCAAGAAGAAGAATTAATCTCGCAGTGCAGAAAAACTGCAGAATTTGTCTCCACTAGAAAATTCATAACTTCCTCTTCCGAGCTCGAAACGACATGATTCTTGAGCTAAATAAAAGATTTATTAGAGGGCTACAACTTTCATGCTTTGAGATTTAACCCAGATTGAATGGAAAGTAGTGTAAAATCACCTCGAAGCTGACTAGTCTGAGAAAAACAGCAACCTGAGAGAGGCAAAGTTGTCCCACTGTTCGGGCCATAACTTTAAAACCTAAAGTCGGATCGACCTGATTCCAAAACCAAAAATCAAGCCCTCTCACTGATGCACAAAAGTAATGTTGACCACTTTTTAATTCAGATGTTAGATGTGAAGATATAAGCATAATAATATGCTTAACTGACATGACCTGAACATGTAGTTGCTCAGTTTCACTTTGAATGCTTGCAACCTTCATCATACTGCTTTCCAACACCATGCCAACACCCTAGGATTGACAACAATTACAAACTAAAACAAATGACCAACAATCTCCCCCTTTGGAATTGTTGTCAACACCTGCGGACTTGGAGAAGAAAATAGATTTCATTTGACTCCCCCTGTCACCAAACCTTCTCAGCCCAACTGCAAAACATACATATAATTTCATTTGACTCCCCCTGTCACCGAACCTTCTCAGCCCAACTACAAAACATATATACCTGTCACCGAACCTTCTCAGCTTAACTGCAAAACATACATATCTGTCACCGAACCTTCTCAGCTCAACTGCAAAACATACATATCTCCCCCTTTGACAACAATAACAAAGGGAGATGTCCAGAAGGGAAAAGTGCTCCAACAATATGCCCGCACTCCCCCTGTCTCCAATTCTCCCTAATGCTTTGGAGAAGAAGTAACCCCTAATTTCATCCGGAGGTATTCAAAGACTTCTTTCGGTAGAGGCTTTGTGAAAATATCCGCAACTTGTTCTGTAGTCGGAACATACTCTAACTTCACCTCTCCATCATTCACCTTGTCCTTCAAGAAGTGGTACCTGATGGCAATATGTTTGGTCCTGTTGTGCTGAACTGGATTCTTTGAGATGCTAATGGCGCTTGTATTATCACACAAAATCGGAATGGCCTCAACTAGCTGAATTCCCAAATCCTTTAGCATCTGTCGCATCCAAAGAAGTTGTGTGCAGCAAGTTGTCGCAGCAATATACTCAGCTTCTGCTTTAGACAAGGAAACTGAATCTTGTTTCTTGCTGTGCCAGGCTACCAACTTGTCACCTAAGTGGAATGCACCTCCACTAGTGCTCTTCCTGTCATCTACACATCCTGCCCAATCTGCATCTGAGTAGGCTATTAATGTGAAATCCTTTCCTCGTGGATACCATAAACCATATTCTGATGTGCCTTTGATGTACCGGAATATCCTCTTCACTGCTGTCACATGTGTTTCCCTTGGATCTACCTGAAATCTAGCAACCATACACACAGCTTGTAAAATGTCTGGCCTAGTAGCTGTCAGGTATAATAGACTTCCAATCATGGACCTATACATGGTGTTATCAACAGTCACTGACTCATCATTTTTACTCAACTTGCAGCTCGTTGTCATGGGTGTGCTGACAGGTTTTGAGTCTTCCATGTTAAACTTCTTTAACATCTCATTGACATACTTTACCTGTGAGATAAACATGCCGTTCTTCATTTGGTTAACCTGGAGGCCAAGAAAGAATGAGAGCTCCCCAATCATGGACATTTCAAACTCAGTCCTCATCTTCTCTGCAAACTCTGTGCACAATTCATCTTTGTTGCCCGCGAAGATGATGTCATCCACGTACACTACCACAACTACCTGAGTACCATCTTCTGTCCTCACGTATAGGTTGCTGTCTACAACACCCTTTTTGTACCCAAGTTGCTGTAGGTAGGCATCCAGCCGAGAGTACCATGCCCTTGGTGCTTGTTTTAGGCCATAGAGAGCCTTTTTCAGTTTACATACCATATTTGAGTCGTCTCCCAACTGAAATCCATCCGGTTGCTCTATATATACTTCTTCTTCCAGGTTGCCATTCAGAAAAGCAGACTTGACATCCATTTGGTAGACTTTTAAGCTCTTATATACTGCGAAAGCTAGAAACATACGAATAGCCTCAAGCCGAGCCACAGGTGCAAAGGTTTCTTCAAAATCAATCCCTTCAACTTGTGCATAGCCTTTACAAACAAGTCTAGCTTTGTTTCTCACTACTTGTCCTTCCTCATTCAACTTATTTCTGAAAATCCACTTGGTACCAATGACATTTTTGGTTTTTGGTCTAGGTACCAGCTCCCAAGTTTTGTTTTTCTCAATCTGATCCAACTCTTCATGCATTGCCTTGACCCAACTGTCATCTTTACTTGCTTCTGCAATAGTTTTGGGTTCAACTGTGGACAAGAGAGAGAATAAACTGGTTTTCATCCTCCTAGTTTGTACTTCAACCTGTGGATCTCCAATGATATCATTTTCGTTAATACCATGATAATTATGCCATCTGTCATTTTCTTTCTTCTCTTTTGAGTTATCGTCCGACATTCCTTCCTTGTGACTCGGCAAGTCTTCAATCTCATTGTTATCATCAGGATTTTCATACATTGGATACTCAATCTCCTGAATGTTCTTTGGAATTTTTTTGTTTTCATCAAACTTAACATCTATACTCTCGACTATTTTCTGGAGCCTTTTATTGTAGCACCTGTAGGCCTTGCTTCTAGTAGAATAGCCTATGAAGATGCCTTCATCTGCACGATCATCAAATTTCCCAAGATTTTGATCCAATCTTTTTATAAAGCACTTACTGCCGAATACCTTGAAGTACTTCACCGATGCTCTCTTGCCAAACCACAGTTCATAGGGAGTCTTGTTAGTGTGTGCTCTAAGCATACATCTGTTCTGAATGTATACAGCAGTGTGAACTGCTTCTCTCCAAAATCCATCTGCAAGCTTGCTCTCTGTCAACATGGTTCTGGCCATTTCCTGTACTGTCCTGTTCTTCCTCTCAACCACACCATTTTGCTGAGGTGTGCGAGCTGCAGAAAATTGCCTACGAATCCCATGTTCTTGACAATACTCCTCAAACTCATCTGAAGTAAACTCTCCTCCTCGGTCTGACCTCAACACCTTGATTCTCCTGCCAGTCTGATTTTCGACCTGTTTTCTAAAGATCTTGAACATATTGAATGCTTCATCTTTGTTCTTCAGAAACATAATCCAAGTCATGCGAGAGTGATCATCGATGAATAATATGAAGTATTTGTCTCCGCTCAAACTCCGAGTCCTCATCGGGCCACACAAGTCCGTGTGTACTAGCTCTAAAGGCTTGCTTGTGTTGTACTCTTTTGACTTGAAAGAAGCTCTAGTTAGCTTCCCTTTCTGACATGCATCACAGACACTGTCTTGAGCTTTCCCAATGTAGGGTATGTCCCGAACTGCCTTCTTGGAGCATATATTAGACAAATTCTTGAAGCTTATGTGCCCAAGTCTCCTATGCCACAACCAACTTTCATCTTCCCTCCCTAGCATGCATGTACTCACTGTAGTCTCAGAGAGAGTATATAAGTTGTCTGAAGTCCTCATACTGTCACACCCCGAAACCGGGCCCTGTAGTGAACCGATCCCGGAGTGCGAAATTTTGGGATAAATTTGAAACTTTTTGTTATCTTTCCCAAGATCCGCGTGAATGAGGATAAACAAATCCCATCACAATCAGAGTATATTTTCGCGGAAGCTACACATGGTGTTACGACTCGGAATCCGTGGCCATCGGGTTCCGTGTCGCACGCAACCAATATCACAAAGCCATCACATAAGCAGGCTGGTACAAATCATAATCCAAATAAACTAAGCTGGTAGTAACAAACTATTATTTCCCACATATTCAAGTTACAATTAACAGATGTCTTAATTACAAACCCAAAGAAAAAGGCTAACAAAGCCATACAAAAATATATCCAACTAAACAGAAATACTACCCCCAAAGGTTTGATACGAACTCCGGTGCCAAACTTGACATCTAGATGATATCAATGGGCAGCCTCTCACGTCAGACCGGCGGTCCCACCTCCTCCTCTGATCAAACACCTACAAACAGAAAAGAAGAGACTGGCACCAAACAAACAGGGTCAGACACGACGGTCTGGCAAGCAAATAATCAAGTAATATGAAACCAAAGAACATATATAAAACTTGATGAAATCATCGTAAAACCGGATAAATAGTCTAAACAATAATGACAATAAAGCATGCTAAAACAATCGAAAGACCGAACATAAATATAACAACAAATAAAGGAACAGTCGCTGGAACATAAATATCTCGAAAAGATAACAGTCTAATAAAACATTTAATAGTCGGAAATACATTTCAAATCCTGAATAATAGCGACAATATGATAAATGGTTGATATAGTAAACATTAACCAAATCAAAGCATAAAAAGTATAACCCACAAGAATCATAAAATAAAGTAATATGCAGATAAAACCTTGGCGACCACAAATAGTTAAATCCTCATATTACCGAAGTAATAAGAGCAGACAGAACGTAGCCACTGAACGTGGTACTAGAAATAGGATCAGAACCGTAGCCATACAAATGGGACCGGCAGATAAAACCGTTGCCATGGTCGGTACAGACAGAATCCAAGCTGCAGCTGGCGGACAAATTAAAGATCCCAAGCCGGGTGATCAGCCCGACAAGGTGACCTAAGCCTAGTGGTGCCTTTAGTTTTCAAAACTCGAACCGATACGAATCAAACCATAATACTAATCCCTTTGGCTCAGGGGCTCACACCACATAGCTCTGGCCCCGTCTTGCCTCGAGGTTTCATTTTCAAATACTAATCTTAACAAAATGATAGTCTCATCGAAGAAATCCCGAATGTGATAAACCACTCCAATCTCCTTTCAAATCAATTCGGAGAAAACATACGAATATCCATGGTAAACCGCTCAAATACACATCAAAGTGATTTGTATAAAATCATACGACCAATCCTTTCGAATCTGGAAGACCCCATGATTTTATAATAAATCACCGATGCTATTTGAATTAGTTTACCAAAGGATACAAATACAAGTACAAATACATTCTCTAACTTGAAATGGAATGGAAATTATGTGGAATGACTCAATGACTTACCAAGGAACCATCTCAATGCACAACTATCCTTTAAATATTGATCATTAAGGAGTGAGTTTGATGCCAATGAAAATCCCCAACATTTAAATCATAGAGTGCGCATTGAGACTCAAACGATTCCCGGATAATTTTACATACGTTCATTCTCTCATTGGTCCCATTCCCATTTCACAAATTCCAAGCATTACAAGTAAATCCAAACTCTTTAAAACAGGCCTATAGTTGGCCTTAAACTGAGCCCAAAATGGTCTACTTATTTAGTCCCAAGCAGCCCTTTAACCATGGCCCAAACAGCCCTTAAAAATAGCCCAAAACTAATTTTGAATGGTTCACAAAACAAGTTTCAAAACAGCCCAAAAGCTAACCCTGAATGGCCCACAAAACAGGTTTAAATCAGCCCAAAACTAACTTTGAACAGGCCCATAAAACAGGTTTTAGAGTGGTCTAAAAGCTGGCCTTGAACAGGCCCAATATCAGGTTTTAAGATGGCCCCAAAACCAAACTTGAATGGTCCAAGAAACAGTTTTAAAAACAACCCAAAGGCTGACCTTGAACAGGCCTAAAGGAATGAATAAAAGAATCTGAAAACAGGCCCACAAAACAGGTTTTATATCAGCTCAATATCAGGCCCTAAATGGCCCAATATCAGGTCTTGTAATGGCTCAAAACTATCTTGAATCAGGCCCAAAAAGTCCCTCAAAAATCCCCTCAAACCAGGCCCTGAAAAGGGCCCAGAACTGGGCTGGGTCCGCTCGAGCGACCCAGGGTCCGCTCGAGCGGACCCCTTCCATAACCTGGGCCGCTCGAGCGGCCCACTGGGTCGCTCGAGCGGACCCAGTTCTGGCTGGGTCCGAATTGAGTGCAGATTTGCACTCTTCTTCATTTTTTTTTTATTTTTCTTTCCCTTCTTCCCTTCTTACACATTTTCACATATGTTTGGGCTTCTCCTTGCCAATTCAAGTCCATTAAAACACTAATGCACTAAATGATTCTATTCCAATCAAATGAATCAAATACAACAAAACCTTTCTATATCAAAAATACTAGCATAAAGACAGTCATAATGGATCCAAGGAGATGCCTCACCAATTGATTTTTAAGTAGTTGAAACATCAATTTGGAAAGCCATAAACAATACCAATGTTCAATCATTCAAAGTTAAATCTATTCATTTATAAGAAGAAGACAATGTAGAACATAAATCCATGAGATTATTCATACCAAGCAAGAATCATCATATTAGTTGGATAATCTACTTGCCTTGGTCAAGAGAAGGTGCAAAACACTCCATGAAGGTCCTCTTATGGCCTCAAGCTCCAAAATTACAAAACTCCCAAAATAGCTCAAAAGAAACCCTAGAAATCAATCCATTGTAAATCTCTATGAAAACCCATTGCATATGGGATTAAAACACTCGAAATGGAGAGGAAAACAAGAATCTCAAGAAAAGAAAACCATTGCTAACCTTGAGAAATCCAAACAAAGAAGAAGAGCTTAGATGAGAGCCTTGTTCTAGCCCAAAAATCTTGAAAAGGATATCTTTGGGATGCTTGAGAGATGAGGAAAAAGAAGGTAAGATCAAACATTCCCTTAGCACACAAGAAGGAAGCTTACAAAAAGGAGAGAGATGGCTGGAAAGGGGAAAGAAGGAGCCCTCTCCCTCAGCCCAAGTTACTGGAAACGAAAATGAAGGAGAAGAGATGGGTTCCCCTTCTTATAAGATGGGTTTGTGGGCCCCGATCTTCACAACGCTGAAACTCACATTTGCGTGCCCCGAACGAAAACGACGAAGAAGACAAAAACGATCAGCGAAATTTCTACTTTCCAAAGAGTATATTTTCCCCAATTTCTGAAATTTTTGAAATTCATGGACAGATTTAGTGAAAATGTCATTTTTGCCCATTTTCCTCGAAAAATGCGATTTCTGAGTATCAAGTCAAAATGATCAAAACATGAAAGTTGTTAAACTTCATAACATAAGTCAAAATACACCAAATTCAGAATTTTTAGAAATTAGAAGTAATTTCTCATAAAAAATACATATCATAGGGACCGGGTCAAACTAAAGTCAACGGTCTTCAAGGCTATGGAAAAATCCAATCAAACTCGAAAACAAGGTCAAACTGAATCAAATCTCGCTTAAAAAGCCAAACCATGATTAAAACCATACTAAACAAAAGAACCGGGGGTCGGGATCTTACACATACCAACTGCCACAACCTTTCCATTGTTGTCTAAGATTTCACAGCCATGTTTGTTGAAGAAAATGCCATGTCCTCTATCACATATCTGACTGACACTCAACAAGTTGTGTTTCAACCCATCAACAAACAACACTTCTTCGGATCTGATTTTGCCGTCAATTATCCTGACCAAACCTTTCCCAACAATCTTAGCGCCATCATTATTTCCGAATTTCACTGATCCTCCATCATACTGTTGTAGCTTGGAGAACTTACTCTTGTCACCAGTCATGTGACTAGAGCATCCACTATCTAGAATCCATGAAGTCAATTTTCCTTGTGCTTTGAAGGCTGTCTGTACTATCAAGGAGTTATCCTTGTCTTTTTGTTCTTTTCTTTTCCAAACCTTTTTAACTGATTTAGCAAACTTATCTATTTCAATACTGGTCAACTCAGCAGTCTTAGGAGCCCTCTGTTGATATGTAATAGCATTTGCGTTTTGAAATTGTACCTGTCTTCGATTAGGGGCATATGCATGCATACAATTTCTAGCAAGATGCCCAAAATTATGACAAATAAAGCATTCTACAGGATACATCATAAGAGCATCAAAAGGGTTCCTATTCACAAAATTTCTAGGCTTCAAATTAAATTTGCAGGTCATCATTTTATGTCCATATGTATTGCATTGGAAACAGTAACCATGGAAGTGGGAAATTGACCTGAAGTTTGTAGATTGTATCCGCATAGGAGGCCTGAAGTTTTGCTGCTCTGGCATCTTCTTTGGTGGAGCAAATTCCCTTTCAGGTTTTTGAGTTTGTGGTATTGCTTTTGGAGGAGTTACATTCACAGCTGTCTGTTCAGTTTTCTGAGGCGCTTCTTTAACTTGTTTAGAGGAAGACTCTCCCTCATACCCAAGGCCAAATTTTAGATGAGGAGGCCTTTGAACACTGAGAATCTCATTCAACTTGGAGGACCCTTGATAAGCATTCAGCTTCTGTGAGAACTTCTCCAACTGTGTTTTCAAACCAGTCACCTCCTCCTCTAACTTACTATTTTCTTCAGTCTTCAAAACTACCTGTGCCTCAAGATCTTCATGTATCCTCTTGCTTTCCTCCAATTTCAATTTCAATGTTACAACCATCTCCTCTGCATTAACTAGCCTTTTTGAAGTTTTCTTATGATTTTTCCTTTCAAAAGATAGTTCCTCAAGTGCAGCCAGCAACTCTCCTTCCAAGTTAATTTCAGCATCTTCATCATCACTTGATGATTTTCCCTTTTCAGACTTGTTATCTTCAACTTGTTCATCAAGCATGGCCATAAAAAGAGCCTCTGCTGCTTCATTCCCACTGTCTTCGGAATCATCATCTGAAGAACTGGACATTTTCTTTGACACTAGGCTTTTAGACTTCCCTTTCTTAAAGCGATAGTTTTTCTTGAAGAATTTTTTCTTAGGTATATCATCGTCATTTTCTTCTTTGTCCTTATGAGGACACTTAGCAGCAAAATGACCCACATCTCCATAGTTAAAACACTTGAAAGGCAGCTTCCCTTTATATTTACCTTGACCCTTCTTCAATTTTCGAACGAAGTTAGCCGCTAGTTCTTCATCTGGATCATCTGAATCATCTTTATCTGACTTAACCACTTTCTTAGCCTTATTCTTTGCACTGAAAGCAGCTTCCCTGTCAGAAGATTTGGGCTTCCCTATTCTCATCTCATATGCTGTCAGTGAACCATGCAGTTCATCCATGCTGAAGACATCTAGATCTTTGGCTTCTTCGATGGCAGAAGCTTTGGCATCATATCTGGCAGGAAGAGTTCTCAAAATTTTCTTAACAATAGACTCTTCTTTTAGCTCTTCACCAAGCCCTCTAATAGAGTTCAGAACTTCATTGACTCTCAGTAGATATGATTCAATGGTCTCACTTTCGGTCATTTTCAAACTCTCAAACTGAGCCCGGTGAGTTTGCAGTTTTGCCTCTTTTATTTTCTTGTCTCCCTCATGAACACTCTGCAGCTTATCCCATATCTCCTTTGAGGTCCTACAGGACATGACCTTGACAAGTTCATTGTCTGACAGTCCACACATCAGAGCATTCCTTGCCTTTGAATCATTCTCAAGTAATTTCTTCTCAGCCGCATCAGTAGGATCTTCCTTTCCTTTGTAGCCTTTTCTTACACAGTCCCATATGTCATACCCCAATGCTGAAAGATAAGTTTGCATCCTGACTTTCCAAAAAGAGTAATTTGTCCCATCAAATAGTGGTGCTTTATTAGAAGATAAACCTTCTCCTGAAGCCATGTGGGTTGTAACAAGATCACCCAAAGCAGATTATGCTTGTAAATGGGACCTTGCTCTGATACCAATTGTTGACCCCACACGGACACTGAGAGGGGGGGGGGTGAATCAGTGTGCCTAAAAATTTTATATGCAAACAATCAACCACACAACCATAACACAGAAGTTTTACGTGGTTCACCCTCAGGCTACATCCACGGTGCACAAAAGTGCACTTCCACTATTTTAGCAACAACAACTGCTAGAAGCACCAACCCCTTACAACTTTGCCCGCACCAACGGACAAGAGCACCAACCCCTACACTCAAGCACCCACTTGAGTGATTACAAGGATAAACAAATTTATAACACACACAGGTGCCTTACAATAAAATTTCAGCAATACACATAGGTGCCAAGAAAATATCAATCACACAAATAATTTCACCGAGATTAGTTCACAAATAAATTTGCCCTACAACTCTTATCAACCACAATCACTAATTTCTAGTCACACCCTTTGTCTGCACAATCATAATCTGAGGAAGACTACAAGTAGGAATATAAATCCACATGAAATAGAGGCCAGGATGACCATACCACAGATGAAGAATAGATCATCATGTACTGAAGAACATATTAATCATGACTCTGAGTGAGAGATGGTGATAGGCTCGTACGATCTCAAGAGTGAATCTCAGACTTTGAAACTCTCTTGCTTGCACCGGGACTTTGGGTTTTTCAGCCTTCAGTTCATCTCTGCAACTCTCTCAGGAATGGAATGAAGATGACTTCAATTGATGGGTTTCTTGTGTTGTAGAATCGATGATGATTTCAAAGAGCTAGTTTCAAAGAAGCACACCAAGGGGAAGAAAATTGATCCCAACCAGATGTAGGAATCAATTAATTATTTGAACCTTGACTTGATAGAAGGACTTTTGCACAAGACTTTTGCACTCTATGAAGAAAAATGAATAAACCCCATTTTTCTAATTGAAAATAAGTGCATACTCAACAATTGTGGGCTCTTCCATTAAGACTTTTGCATTATGCAAAAGACTTTTGTTATAATGCAAAAGACTTTTGCATTCGAATGAAGACTTATGCAAATAGACTGACCTACCATTTGAATCAGATGAAACTGATGGGCTATCTGCTGATTACATTCCAACACATAATGGGACCCACAACAAGGTACCAAGAAGAAGAATTAATCTCGCAGTGCAGAAAAACTGCAGAATTTGTCTCCACTAGAAAATTCATAACTTCCTCTTCCGAGCTCGAAACGACATGATTCTTGATCCAAATAAAAGATTTATCAGAGGGCTACAACTTTCATGCTTTGAGATTTAACCCAGATTGAATGGAAAGTAGTGTAAAATCACCTCGAAGCTGACTGGTCTGAGAAAAACAGCAACCTGAGAGAGGCAAAGTTGTCCCACTAGTCTGGCCATAACTTTAAAACCTAAAGTCGGATCGACCTGATTCAAAACCAAAAATCAAGCCCTCTCACTGATGCACAAAAGTCATGTTGACTACTTTTTAATTCAGATATTAGATGTGAAGATATAAGCATAATAATATGCTTAACTGACATGACCTGAACATGCAGTTGCTCAGTGTCACTTTGAATGCTTGCAACCTTCATCATACTGCTTTCCAACACCATGCCAACACCCTAGGATTGACAACAATTACAAACTAAAACAAATGACCAACATTAACTGCAACCAAGTAACTTCCTGAAGATATCTTGATTTATTCCTCATTATTTTATTCTGTAACAATGGCTTATCAGTTTTCTTTTCCTCTCCTTCTCGCAGATCATTCCCATCTGAAGTCTTTTGTACAGCCTGAGGGTCCAGCGGAGGACTCCAATAATGCAACTATTTCTGAACTTCCGGTGGTTCCTGTTCCTATTGTTGAGGAAAGGGCACTCACTTTGGAGGTTCCTCATCCATCTACGGCGATGGTTATCATGCTTCCATCTGACGGGACATGGGCTGAATTAACGAAACCACTCAAGCCATTGATATTGAGGCCTGAGTCGCCTGCTCTAGGGCTGCAGATCTTTTGGAAGAACAACCAAGGGCCGTAATGAGTGCGAGAGAAGAAGAGATGGAGTCATCTATTGCACAAGGTAACTTTTCATCTTTATTTCCTCTTTTTGAATGTGTGCTTCTTTACACTTTCATCATTTCTCAGAGATGTTTGAAACTTTGAATATGTTTTTTCATCCATGCGACTGGCGAAGGTACTTCTTCGGTTCCCATAGATACAGAAAGAAGCACAGACAATGCCACATTGACTGCTGTACCAGAGACTCCAGATGACTCATCTTTTGAACTTGTTCCATCGCCAGTGTTAATGAGGCAGCGGGAGGATAGTTTAACAATGATGTTATCTCAGGTGACCAAAACTGATGAGTCAGGCCCAAGTGGCCTAGAATATGATGAGCCAGATCCAAATCCACCAGGGAAGCCCAGGTCCAGATCCACGGAGTGACCAAGTCAAGGCAGGCATCTACGTCGCTTTGGAAGCAGTCCCGCTTCTACCAATTCCTACGGAGAATATCTCACCTGCCTCCACCTGGCCCGTCCCTCGAGGACAGCTCTGAGGCTCCAAAGAGAAGTCGTCCCCATCTGTTAGGGGATGACTATAAATAAAGGAGCCCTCTTATCACTGGAAAAGGGATGAACATCTTACTCTCTCTCTCCCGCTTGTAATCCACCTTATCAATCAAAGATCACCATATTCAAAGTGGACGTAGGTCATACAGACCGAACCACTATAAATTCCCTCTCTCTCTCTCATTTATTTACTACATTTTCACCTAGCATTTATTACTTGACCGGTGGTGTCCGAAACCTATTTTTGGCATCATCAGTTTGGCGCCGTCTGTGGGAACGTATTAAAGTTCTCATCCGTCTTTTCAAGTTATGGTGATCACGACGAGATCAACTAGGCGAGCAGAGGGCGAGGATGATCTCCACCGACTAATCCTCCCCCAAATGCTCCCACTCCTCAACAAATGTTGGAGACCATTCAACAGCCTACAACTCCTGCTCGCAGGGCAATGAGGAACACAGCTCGGAGGAGTACTGCCTGAAGTACCGCATCTAGGATATCCAACTGCTCCACGTCGGGAGCACCTCACCTAAGCGCCCAACCCTATGGCGCAGAAACCCCGGGCGCCAGAAGAGATCCAAGCACCCGCCATCTGTCCTCTCTGCAGGCAGGAAAGTGAGCCTACTAAGTTGCCCTACGCAGAGGGGGTCCGGGGGTGTCCCCCGGCGGGGGTCGAGCTGGGCGCCCAGCATATTACTAATGGACAGACCCCCATGGGACTTCCTCCTCAGGGCGCCCAGCATATTACTAAGATCCCTGGGCGCCCAAACCTCTTTGGCGCCCAGGGACTTCCTCCTCAGGGCGCCCAGCACCTCTTATGGCGCCAGGGACTTCCTCCTCAAGGCGCCCAAGCACGTCGCCCAAACCATCTCGCCCAGGACTCCCCCGGGCGCCCAAGTCCCTCTCTCCCCCTCTCGCCAGGACTACTCCACGGGCGCCCAAGTCCCTCGGGCGCCCAAGGGGCCTCTCCACGCCCGCCAGCGTCCCTGCGCCAGCTGCCGCGACGCCCGGCGCCCTGCTCCCGCTGCCGCGACGCCCGGCGCCCCTGCGCCCGCTGCCGCGACGCCCGGCGCCCTACTCCCGCTGCCGCGACGCCCGGCGCCCATGCGCCCGGCGCCCTGCTCCCGCTGCCGCGACGCCCGGCGCCCCTGCGCCCGCTGCCGCGGCGCCCGGCGCCCTGCCCCCGCTGCCGCGGCGCCCGGCGCCCTGCCCCCGCTGCCGCGGCGCCCGGCGCCCCTGCGCCCGCTGCCGCGGCGCCCTGCGCCCTGCTCCCGCTGCCGCGATGCCCGGCGCCCCTGCGCCCGGCGCCCTGCTCCCACTGCCGCGACGCCCGGCGCCCCTGCGCCCGCTGCCGCGGCGCCCGGCGCCCTGCTCCCGCTGCCGCGACGCCCGGCGCCCCTGCGCCCGCTGCCGCGGCGCCCTCGCTGCCGTGCCGCCGCGGCGCCCTCGCCTGCGACGCCCACGGGCTGGGCGCCCCTTGCAGCGCCCAGCGCCGCTGCTGCCTCTGCTTCAATCCCGGACTGGGCGCCCCCTGCGGCGCCCAGTGCTGCTGCCGCGACGCCCACGGGCTGGGCGCCCCTTGCGGCGCCCAGCGCCGACGAGCCTCCCTCGCCCAGCGCTGCCAGCGCGCCGCCCGCGGGGCCCGCTCCTCCCTCGCCCGGAGGCGAGCATCCTCGCCGCCAGCCAGACGACCGGCGCCCTCAGCAGCCACGCGACCTGCGCCCTCATCAGCGAGGCGACCCTCTCGCCCGACGCCCGGGCGACCAGCCCCCTCGCCACTGCTGCTCGCCCAAGGGGGGCCTCCGCCACTGCTGCTCGCCTGAAGGGGGGGAGCGCCATGTGAAGCCTCGGGCTGGGCGCCCGAGGCCCAGCCCTCGCCACTGCTGCTCGCCCAAGGGGGGCCTCCGCCACTGCTGCTCGCCTGAAGGGGGGGAGCGCCATGTGAAGCCTCGGGCTGGGCGCCCGAGGCCCAACCCTCGCCACTGCTGCTCGCCCGAGGGGGGCCCACACATGGAGAAGCCTCGGGCTGGGCGCCCGAGGCCCAGCCCTCGCCGAAGCTGCTTGCCCGAGGGGAGGGCACGCCCAACCTTGCCTCGGGTTGGGCGCCCGCAGCGGGATTCAATTCATGTTCACCTGATGCCGCATCCTCGACGTCCGTCGACGTCCGGCCAACCACTCTGGTCTTCGTTTGTTTTTTCTCTACTGCACCCATCATTACAGCTACTTGCACACTCTTCTCATTATCTTGGGATGATTTTCTCTCTCTTGGATGTTCCATTTGGATGAATCATCTCGCGGATCGCCCTACGTGGTGACCTGCCTCTGCACTGTTTTTAAACAGGCAGCCTATCTCTAGCGGCTCTCTCACGGGTCGCCAAAAAAGCTTGGCCTCTGCACTGTTTTTAAACAGGCAGCCTATCTCCAGCTTAGCGGCTCTCTCGCGGGTCGCCAAAAAAGCTTGGCCTCTGCACTGTTTTTAAACAGGCAGCCTATCTCCAGCTTAGCGGCTCTCTCGCGGGTCGCCAAAAAGCTTGGCCTCTGCACTGTTTTTAAACAGGCAGCCTATCTCCAGCTTAGCGGCTCTCTCACGGGTCGCCAAAAAAGCTTGGCCTCTGCACTGTTTTTTAAACAGGCAGCCTATCTCCAGCTTAGCGGCTCTCTCGCGGGTCGCCAAAAAAGCTTGGCCTCTGCACTGTTTTTAAACAGGCAGCCTATCTCCAGCTTAGCGGCTCTCTCGCGGGTCGCCAAAAAGCTTGGCCTCTGCACTGTTGTTAAACAGGCAGCCTATCTTCAACTTAGCGGCTCTCCCGCGGGTCGCCCAAAAAGCTTGGCCTCTGCACTGTTCTTAAACAGGCAGTCTATATATCCAGCTTAGCGGCCATCTCGCGGGTTTGCAAAAAACGCTTCGTCTCTGCACTGCTCTCAAGCAGGCAAGAAGTCTGCCTCTTTCCAGATTGAATGTCAACAATCGGGCCTCAACCGCTCCCGGATACTAAAGATCCTCCTGGCACCCCAGCACTCTAGCACCGAGGCGCCCAGCACCCTGGCACCTTTGCTCCTGGCGCCCAGACTGCCTGTCGACCGCCCAAGCCTCTTCCGGGCGCCCAGCCTCCTGCTGCCTGCTTCGTCTGTTGGCGCAACCACCTCCTCTCCGCCTGCACAGCAAACTGCAGATCGGCCGCTTGGTACCTCGTCCTCTGCTCCAACTTTGGGTCTGGGGCATTCTTTTTAGCAAGTTTTAGGCTCATCTCCTTCTTCTCAAAATGCCCCCCTTTCAAAGCTTCTTTGTGCGCAGGGCATTTGGGGGCAAATGATGAGTCAGGCCCAAGTGGCCTAGAATATGATGAGCCAGATCCAAATCCACCAGGGAAGCCCAGGTCCAGATCCACGGAGTGACCAAGTCAAGGCAGGCATCTACGTCGCTTTGGAAGCAGTCCCGCTTCTACCAATTCCTACGGAGAATATCTCACCTGCCTCCACCTGGCCCGTCCCTCGAGGACAGCTCTGAGGCTCCAAAGAGAAGTCGTCCCCATCTATTAGGGGATGACTATAAATAAAGGAGCCCTCTTATCACTGGAAAAGGGATGAACATCTTACTCTCTCTCTCCCGCTTGTAATCCACCTTATCAATCAAAGATCACCATATTCAAAGTGGACGTAGGTCATACAGACCGAACCACTATAAATTTCCTCTCTCTCTCTCATTTATTTACTACATTTTCACCTAGCATTTATTACTTGACCGGTGGTGTCCGAAACCTATTTTTGGCATCATCAAAAACTATTACATTGTGCGGGCTGGATCAACCAGTCTGCTGTCATTTTGTCGTGGACAGTGTTTTCAGTATGAACTGGGCACCACTGGATATAAGACCTTTGAAAACTGCTTTCGATGAGCTCTTCATCTATTTGGAGAATTTAAAGGATACCCATAACTGGGACTCTGCTAGTGTATTCGAGCAAGAAGTGGAGAGAGGCTAAACAGTTTCCAAGCACAGCTTGGGTCTGGCCGTCGAGAACTAGATGCACCCATAGTTGCTTAGAGTGAGGCTCTCGCTGCTCTGGACAAGCTTCGGGATAACATTTAAGAGGACTCAGTTGATCCTTGTCGATCTGGAACTGTAGTGTATATTCCAGCATCAAAGAGTGAAAGAGCAGTCTTCAAGGTTGGAGGCTTGTCAATACAACTTCTCAATCTTTGAGAGGGAATCAAAGGATTTTGAAACCATGCGGGATGAGACACTCGGAGCTGATTGGCGGCAACAGGACAAGGCAGTCTTAGTGAGGAAGTATGCTGCCAGTAAGCAGGATATGATGAGGAAACGTCTCGAGGGATTCAACGTGAAATGCCAAGCTTTCTTCAATAACAAGGCTGTCTTTTCTCTTTTTTTTTTTTTTTTTCTTTCATCAATCATATTTCATACCGAAATGTATTTTGATGAACTATCAATGACAATTGACTTTTTGCATCACTGTCTTTTTGATAATTCTTGAATGTGGATTGAATGTATTGTTTTGATTTCCAGATTCAATAATTCACAATTCTTGTTGTAAAACTGTGAATTATAATTATAATGAGAAGGGGTCATGAGAATAGACTTTAGCTGGGGTCAAATATAGACGTTAGCCGGGGTCTTTGACTTAGTTCCCTTGATCGATAGTTTTGACTCTAAAATCTAACCGAGTAGAATGAACATTAGCTGGGGCCTTATAGGGGCATTAGCCGAGGTTCGATCTCAGCTTTTTATACTCTAAGAGTATGTGCATAAAAGGGTTAAATGGAGTCTATGCAAGGACGTTGGCCAAATGACAATACATCTAAGGTGTTTTTTATTATTATATTAAAATCCTTTATTTTGAATTTGGGGTCGGAGTTAGTACGGGCATTTGTAGCGAGTTCTAGTTTAGAGCAATTCGATAAGGTTTGGGGAAGAGGGGAGAAAAAGATGAATTTTCGCCATCGATCCCCTAAAAAAAAAGGTCAAAAAGGTTTTTTATGAGCGGGAAGGCCGATTTGGTGTAAGGTTTACTAAAGTGACCTTTTTGATTTATTGTACATCTAAGTTTTTTTTTTTTTTTTGTTAAATCCTTTATTTTTAACAATTTGCTTTCTGCTCTCGCTATTCTAGAAATCGTATTATACTTGGAAATTAGAGCCTTTTGTATATACCCCGCTAAGGTTTGTAAGATTTGTAAATCGGCACCTAAGGTTTTAGTATTTGTAAATAAGCCCCTGCATCTTCATTTTAATACCTTTTGTGTCCCCAAAATCAATAGTCTTCCGACTACCATAGGTTTTTAGAGCAAAATGATACTTTCGTCCATCTCTTTTATCCTTATACGCATAATTTCTAAAGCTTGGACTTAATTTTTTTTTTTATAAAGCATGTAATATTAACAATTGCACTTAGTGGAGAGAATAACCTTACATAAATTCATTTTTTCTTATCAATACATGGTTCATTTAATTAAATCCAAATTGATAATGACAACAATTGAAACTACTTATAACCGGTTATGATTTATCTAATCCATACATGACCCACCATTAGATTGATGAAAGTCTCAAAATACTTGATTATACTTCATGTGTAGGGGGTTTAAAAGAAATATTACGGAATGGGTAAATGTAAAAAAAATATTAATTTTTAGAATTTACGGCGGGGGGTGTTTGGCTCTATGTAAAAAAAATATTGGGAGGAAGGGGCAAATGTAAAAAATATATATATATATTAATTTTTAGAATTTACGAGGGAATGGGAGAGGTATTTTAAACTTTTCTCAGATATGGGTGGGGGTTCCAGTTCCCAAACCCTTGTACCTGGGTCCATCCCTGACCATGTGCATGAGAGAGTTATTGAGAGAAAGCATTAATGAGACATGAGTTAAAATAATGGTATTTTTATAAATAATAATATCCTCAGATGTAAGGGCAAAGCTATCATTTATATAAAAATCCAACATAAATCTCAGAGTGTCTACCTATTCTTGTTAAGAATATTGATTTTGGAGATATAAAAGATATTAAAAAGAAATAGCAGGGGCTTATTTACAAATACTAAAACTTGGCCTATAAACAAATCATATAAACCTGGGCATGTTTGAGTGCTTTACTAGAGGTGACAAAATATGACCCGACCCGACCCGACCCGCATATTACCTGCGTAACCTGACCCGTTTAATAGGCGGGTCGGTCACGGGTCAAGTATTCATGACCCGCCATTAAGCAGGTCGGGTTAGGTTTGACCTGCATAACCCGCTTATTTAAGATAAATTTGAATTTAATTGTTTTAATGCATAGGCTAAAAAAGAATAAATGGACCTTAATCAATTCAACCCCACGCTTTTTATTAATGGAAAGCAAGGTAATGCGCATCAAATGATTGTTGAAATGAAATTAGACCAAATTTAATCTTAAAAGCAAGTTTTGGTCAAGTATGGAACCATAGTTGAGTCGATTTATTTACTAGATGGATGTGGGTTATGCGGGTCAACCAGACCCGTATAGCCCGCAATGGTCATGCGGGTTAAGCGGGTCGGGTCGGGTTGACCCGTGGTGGGTGCGGGTTAGGGGTTTCTGACCTGTTTAGTAAACGGGTCGGATGCGGTTAGACTTGTATAACCCATTTAATAAACGGGTCCGACCCGTTTAGTACAACCCGACCCGATTGCCAATGATAGGCTTTACTTGTAGAGTTGAGTGGAGTGAAGGTTATTTTGAAGAAATAATAAAATATGAATGGGTTATGATGATATTTTATTTTTAGTTGTTTGAGGATGAATCTTTTTGACTTTTTTTATTGAGAATGAGAATTTTTTTTGTCTTTTAGTGGTTACTTTTTTACTTTTTTTTTTCCATAAATATAGTGGGAAGTTTGAAATAAAATAATTTTGATGAGATTTTTTTTTTGAAAATGGGGCTTTGCTTAACTTTAACTCTACAAGTAAGTTGCCAAACAAAAGGGGTATATACAAAAAGCTCCAGAAATTAAGAATTTGTTTTCTGCCCAAATTACTACTAATAAGGAGTTCCATCGTGCATCAAAGTGGCAGGAAAACCCTATTTCTCATCATTCCAAAGCTCCTCTTCCGAAGTAACTTCTCCTCGTGTCCCTCCGTCTGCTTCAACTATGGAAAACGCGGAGCAACATAGCAAGCCCGCCGCCCCGGTGCAACTTAACTACCTCCATTTTGGGCCGTTATGCGAGTCCTGCTGTCCCAAGGATTCCCCCCGCACCGCCTTCTGGAGCCGCGTCATCCTCTATTCAGTGGTCGTTCTTACAATCTTCATCTTCGTCTCCGGCATCCTCTATTGGGTCATCTCCCCCAGTCCCCCCGAATTCGCGGTGTCGTCCGCGTACGTCTCCCCTTTAACCCTCTCCTCCATCAATCTCACCGAGATCGCGTCCGTCTCCACCTTCCCCCTCTCCTCCACCAATCTCACCGCGAAGTGGGAGATCGTTTTCTCCATCCGCAACCGCAATAAGAAGCTGACCGCCATATACAACACCGGTAATGTCTCCGTCATCTACGGCTCGACTATCCTTGCTGAGACTGCTATCTCCCTCCCTTCCCAGCCCAAGCGCAACGAAACCTCCATCACTGTCCGCCTCGCCGCCATCTCCAGTTCTCTGAACGACGACGCTGTCCGGGGCTTTGCGGGGGACCTTGCCAGCGGCAGCATCAAATTCGGGGTGAGGATCGTCGTCCCGTTCTGGTACGCGTCCTGCTGCTGGACCACCCATCCTGAACGCCTTAAGGTCGAGTGCCCAGTTGGCTTCTCGGCAACGGATGGGGCCGGTTGGCTTTCAGGCGAGTGGACCGAGTGCGAGGTCCATTCGTGAGAGAGGAATATATACTTAGCCATATTTACTGTTATGCTATGAATTCTTTTGCCTTTTTAGATATTAGTGGATGGATGGTGGTTTTGTAATTTGTGGATGTGGGTTTATGGGAGCGTATTATAGTTGGTGGGACTGTTTATCCACAGTATATGCCACTTATATTGTTCCTGTAGGTGCAGAAAATTATGACCCACAATAAGAGGGTGCCTTACGGGACTTATCCGTGAAGATGATGATGTCTGGGATGTCTGGATGCAGTCCGGAAGCCTGAAAGAGAGTAGCAAACGGTCAGAGGACCCTGGCCTGAGCGGCGCAAGGCTCTCCGATGCCAAAATCAGTATGTGAACTGGAACAATGGAAGGAGAGGGAGAAGAGAGGCAGAGTGAGGGCTCTGTGAGTGGGATTATGCGTACCTTGCATGGTGTATGAAGGTCTATTTATAGAGGATTGTATCGTATCTCTTAGAGAATATCTGGGTGTGGGTCCCATGATCTGACTGGGAAGTCATGATCAGCCCACAAAGTAATAAATGCAGTCTAATCCGGCCCACTCAGCATTTAATGCTAGTCGGGTCGGCCCACATTGCATTAAATGCGTGTCTTGTTGGGCCAGATTGTGTTGGGCGCCTTTGGCGGTAGGAGTACCAGCGGATCTGCCCTCGGGCCTTGCCCTGATGTGGCCTCAGCCGCTGGATGCTGCCACGTGGCGATCTGGTGAAGATAGTGGGCGGCTGGATGTCGCATCTGTCCCACTAGCTCGTGACCCTATCCCTCCACGTGTCTGATGACGTGGGGGACGAGGGGCCCAAGCGAAGGTTCTCTTACTTCGGCTACTGTCCTTGCTTCTTCAGCCGAGGTAGCTTTAGCCGAGGTAGGGTTCTTTGCGGAGATAACATCCGGGGTGGCCTTGCCGAGGTGGACTCTTTGCCGAGATGAAGCCCGAGGTGATCCAGTTCGGCGCTTGTGGCCTGGAGATGTTTGATGTCAGCCAAGGCCTCTGTCCTGGTAGCCGGGATGAGATCGATGCCACGTAGATGGCACGCGGATGGCACGTGAGAACGCTTAGACCCATCTGATGGCTGTGATTAGCTTAATCCTGTAGCTCTGGAAATTTCCCCACACAGTTCCTTTTTTCAGTGCATTGTCTTTTAATGATTCTATTTTCTTCACATGATAACTGCTAACTGTATTCAGCTAACTATGAAGATATGAAGACTAGCAAAGCCATCGAGTGCTAATTTTGACTGAAAATGTTTGTTTCTATACCGATTATGAAAATAGATAGCAATTGACACCACCCCTCACCACCAAGAACACGACCAACACCCACATGGCCTGGTTTTCCACTAGCTTCCCCATCAACAGAAAATTGCAGCATGCCAAACAAAGGAAACTTCCAAAGAATCTTTTGTCTTTCCTTTAGCATATCAACTCTCAAACTATCAAGTATGTTTCCCAATTGGGCAAGAGATTGTTAAGTTTGCAACCTTAAATTCTTTTCTTGCACTGCCCACTTCTCCGACCAAAATGTTGATTTCTTTGGTGGATTTCTCTTGTAATTTGAATACTACTATGTGATCAAACAATCAAGATAGGCTAGCCATGAACAGATTTGTGGATACTTAATTAGTATTGAAGTGATAGGAGTTTTTTTAAGCGGTCTTGTGGAGTAAAATTCAATAACATGTTTCTGATGTAAGTCATTCATGCTCTATTCCTCTGAAGTGATTTGTGGACCACACCGACTCACTACGAGAATGTGTTGTCGTTGTTTAAGTTTTGTGGACTGGGTTAGAGCCCGGTAGTTTTCATGCTAGTTGTAGGCTTGGACATGTGTTAAGAAGTTTCAAATGCTGAAAGAAAAGGGATTTACGTTTTTTTAGTAAAGAGGAATATGGTAGAAGTGAAGATCACCGAAAAAATCTAATAATAAGATAGGATAAAAGAAAATGCTGATCTTTATACGCAAAGTCTAGAGCTTTGTGGCTAAAGGATGAGCCTAAGGCTTTGTTTGGTATCTCTACTCTTATTCTGATAGAGCAATCCAAAATTAGATCCATTAAAAATGGCCAAAATTAGAAAACATGGTTCATGGTCACTCAATGGGGGCTGAGGCCTTGTTTGGTATTTCTACTTTTTTTTGTTTGGGGCCCAGAAGCTCTTATTTTCAGAAGCCCAGAATCGGGGCTTTTATAAGTGGATTCGCCTCTACTTCTCTAAAGCGGGTAGAGGGTAGAATTGTGTGCTAAATGCACTTATTTTCCAAACCTCAGGGTGCGTAGTCATTTAGACAAGTAGAGGTTGAAAATAGTGACACCAAACATGGGATAAGAATACAAAGTTTTTTCATAGGTTGCTAGTGATTGTTGAAGAGCTACTTATTAAAACGACACCAAGGTGGAAGATCGCTAGGAGCAGATGAAATTAATGCTGGAGAGAGTAAATTTCAGAGCAAACTGTCTGTATGTCCAAAACTGATGTATGTCACATTCATAAGACATTGTTTACCATTCTTTCTACAGCCAACTTTCATCCTTGTTGTCATCATCAACCCCTTATCTACCTGGGGCCAGTTTGTGAGTCTACTTCTCCATGTGGACCACATCTGTATTTATTGCTGTTGCTTGCTTTATCGACCTTTGTATAACTTTACTTTTGAATGTATAAAATTATGAAATTCTTTTTTTCCTATTTTATTTTTTATTTTGATCGGACCATATCAATATTTTATGAAAATGGGGAAACACAAGGATGATTGTATCTGGTTTTCAAACATGGTTGATCACTGTTTTTCCCCTTTCAATGCCTTTTGTGTATTGGGACTGTCACCGTTTTTTTTTTTTTTTTTTTTGAGAATGGTTTCTTTGCAAAATTTTGTTGTTTTCATGCTGTATTGTTTTTTGGTAACCCCTTCTTGCTTCTCTAGTTTGATATCATTGATCTGGAAATGAATAAACTTCCCGCTTCAGTCTGCTCTGTTTGTTTGTTATCAAGTCGCCTTGATAATATGACACATAAAATTTCTGTCTGGGATTGCCACCCAATTTATATAATACGATTATCATACAAATAAGAATTCTGTGATCTTTTCTTCTTTGTGGAGCCAAACATGGTTATTTGGAGGAAAGGACTTGAACCTTACTGCTAGGTCTTTCAAAACCTTATGAAGTGTCCTTTTCCTGATTCTGAACTAGCTGCCCTTGATGTGATTGCATTCGCATATTGCTACCTTTTCATTGTCATTCCAATATGTGGAAATCTTAATTCATGTATAGGCTTTCCAAACCGTGGTCTGTGTAGGTGCAGAAAATAATGACCCACAATAAGAGGGAGCCTTATAGGACTTATCCGGGAAGATGATGGTGTCTGGAATGTCTGGATGCCGTCCGGAAGCCTGAAAGAGAGTAGCAAACGGTCAGAGGACCCTGGCCTGAGCGGCGCAAGGCTCTCCGATGCCAAAGTCAGTATGGGAACTGGAACAATGGAAGGAGAGGGAGAAGAGAGACAGAGTAAGGGCTCTGTGAATGAGATTATGCGTACCTTGCATGGTGTATGAGGTTCTATTTATAGAGGTTTGGATCGTATCTTTCAGAAGATATCTTGGTGTGGGTCCATGATTTGACTGGGAAGTCATGATCAGCCCACAAAGTAATAAATGCAGTCTAATCCGGCCCACTCAGCATTTAATGCTAGTCGGGTCAGCCCACATTGCATTAAAAGCGTGTCTTGTTGGGCCAGATTGTGTTGGGCGCCTTTGGCGGTTGGAGTACCAGCGGATCTGCCCTCGGGCCTTGCCCTGATGTGGCCTCTGCCGCTGGATGCCGCCACGTCAGCGATCTGGTGAAGATAGCGGGCGGCAGGATGTCGTGTCTGTCCCACTAGCTCATGACCCTATCCCTCCACGTGCCTGATGACGTGGGGGACGAGGGGCGCAGGTGAAGGTTCTTTCTTGCTTCGGTTACTGTCCTGGCTTCTTCAGCCGAGGTGGCTTCAGCCGAGGTAGGGCTCTCTGCGGAGATGGCATCCGGGGTGGCCCTGCCGAGGTGGACTCTTTGCCGAGATGATGCCCGAGGTGGTCCAGTTCGGCACTTGTGGCCCGGAGATGCTTGATGTCGGCCAAGGCCTCTGTTCTGGTAACCGAGGTGGGATTGGTGCCACGTAGGTGGCACGCGGATGGCACGTGTGAATGCTTAGCCCCATCTGATGGCTGTGATTAGCTTAATCCCGTAGCTCTGGAAATCTCCCCACACAATTGCCCCCTAGCTTCTGAGCTCGCGTAGAACGTCAGTGTCGTGAGGTCGGGAGCTATGTGCCGGGTCTATCTGTAGGAGAAAGCCTCTTTCGGCCCTGACTCGCTGTCGCTTTGGATGTTCGAGGTAATAAATGGCGTCCCCTATTCAATGCTGAAGACAGGTCGACGGCTCCACGCGTCATCTCTTGGCTAGTATGCGCCGTCCCGTCAGGGGCGCAATCAATTTTTGAAATGATTTGCGCGCCATTTCGTCAGGGGCGTAATCAATTTTTGAAATGATTCGCGCGAAATCCCAGGGGGGCGCCCCTTGGCACGCCCAATTAGGGTTTCTGGAAAGGGGGACTCTCTGCTATATATAGGGCAATCGAGGTTCGTTTTACCCTTCGTCTGCTATTCTGAATCAGAGGCGAGCGTCAGAGGTGGGCAAGCTACTGTGAGGGAGCTTCATCTGAGGAGTGGTGCGCTGCTGAAGTTGAGTCTCTTTGCTGCCCAGCATCTTCGTTCTGCTTCCGTAAGTCCCTTCTGCCTTGTTTCTTCTTCTGCGGGTTCCTCTGTTTTTAGATCGGGATAGGAATGGGGATTTACAGCCACTGGTTAGAGGGCGAGGCAGCGATCGAGGGTCTCAGGTCAGCCTTTAGGATCCCTGCTGATGTCCAAGTCAGGGGTGGTGAACCCCATGGCTACAACCCTCGCGACTTTTCGGGAGGCTGGATGCCCTTTCCGCTAGTGGCTGTTGTAGAAGGCGGGGTCCGATTCCCCCTTCACCCACTTCTCAGGAGGTGCCTTAGTCAGTGGCGTCTCTGCCCTTGCCAACTGCTGCCGAATGCCTTCAAGATCGTGATGGGCACGGTCAAGTTGAATGAGGTCCTGGGCACCGACTTCGGCGTCTTTGACCTTGAGGACGTCTATGACATATGCAGGTCCGGGGATTCTTATTATCTCCGGGCTAAGCCAGGCCGGGACGGCTTCGTCCGATACTTGGAGGATTCGAGCAAGTATGCCGGAGACGATCTTCTGTACGTCTCGGGGAACTGGGAGTTTGGGGAGGCTGACACCGATAGAGGCTACCAGGTCCCTCGCCACTTCGGTACCATTCCAAGTAAACACCCTTCGTTTCTTTTCTTTTTACATGAGTTTCTTTTTATTCTGCCGCGCTTATGCTTCTGATTGTTGCAGCTTTGAAGGAGAGGAAACGGGCCGCCAGATACATTTGGAAGAGGAACGATGCCTGGCTCCGTCTGGTGAAGCGATACAGCGGTCACGACGGCAGGGCGGCTTGGTCGCTGCTAGGGTATCGGCCGAAGTACCGCGGGTATTTGAGGGGCACCGTAGAGCCGATCCAGAGTGAAGGTGCCGGATCCGAGGTCGGTCAGGAGCAGGCCGTTCCGGAAGTCGCAGAGCCTTCGCGGGCGTCGTCTGACGTTAGGGCAACGTCTGGAACCCTAGCTTCCACATCGGGATCGAGACTTCCCCAGGTCTCAGGAAGGGAATCGAGTCAAGCTGCCCGATCTCCCTCGCCAGGCTCCGAGATGAGGCACAACAGGCGTTTGTCCTTCGAGGACCTCGAGGCCTTGGCGCTTGGAGCGGAGGATGTCCGAGCCCCCCAGGAGCCGGTAAATTCTCCGAGGCATCCGTCTCCGAGGGCCCGGGCGGTTTCTCTTGCAGAGGTGGCGGAGGTTCCCGCGCCCCCTAGCCCTGTTGATCCAGGGGTACGCCTGCCCCCGGCTGAGGTTGAGCAGGAGGAACCTCGGCCGCTGAAGATGCCGAGGACTGACGCGGGCCCTAGCTCGGCTGCTGCCTCGTTGCCGCAGGGGCCGCCGTTATGGGAGCCGAGCTTTATGCTTGGGCCGGGGAGACCGATGACGATGGAGGATTGCATTCTTCATAGGATCGATCTCCCGGTCCTCGAGGCCCTTGGGCGAGCCTGCGCCCTTCCCCGGGACATGGAACGGCTGGATAAGTACAGCGATCAGAAGCTGATCCTGTCGATGCTGCAGTCCAACTTCGTGGTAATTCTTCATCTCCCTTCGTCAAACCAGCGATTTAGCGTCTGACGCTCTTTGGATCTAACACGCACACCCCATTTTTTTTGACAGGCGGCACAGAAGTCCATGGCCGTTGCTGACAGGATCCGCAGGTACAGCGCGGACGTTGCCGAGCTGTCCGTGGAGAAGAACGGCCTGCAGGAATCCCTGGACGCCGTTAGCCAGAAGTTGGCCAGGGTGGAAGAGGAATATGCGGCGAAGCTCGAGCAGGCGAGGGAGGAAGCCGAGGCGGAGAGGACTAGAGTAGCTGAGCTCGAGGTCTCCATCTCGAAGATGGGAGACGATTACGCGGTCCTGCTTCAAGCCGAGTCCAAGAGGGCGGATGAGGCCGAGGCTAAGCTCGAATCCGAGTCCAAGAGGGCGGACGAAGCCGAGGCGAAGCTCGAATCCGAGTGCGATGCTGCGTTCGAGGATGCCAAAGTGCAGGTCACCGCCCACTACAAGGAAAGGGTTCTTGTTGTGAGGGATAAGGCCTGGGCGAAAGGGTGGCTTGCCGGCCTGAAGGAGGTCGGGGTCTCGGAGGGCCACCCCTCCTTTCGGGAGCCTCCTCCGTACACGCTTCCGGTGCCGACCTCTGCCCGTCCATCCGGCGAAGCTTCTGGCGCTGCAGCCCGTGCAACTGATCGGTCATGACCTCGGGACCTCGGGATATTTGCTTTCTATTCTGTACTTCTTGTAATGAAGTAGTTTGCAATGGATAAAAAGGAATTCTCTGATTACCCAAACTGTGTACAGCGCTTTTGAGTTCTTTTTCTCATTTCTTTGCACTGTTCTGGTACACTTTCTATGCTGTTTGTGTTTGAGTGCTGGCACTGACCTCGAAACAGCTGGCTTTGGCCGAGCCGAGCTGCCTCGTGCCGAAGTGGAGTCATCATCCCACTGGTCTCGGCCGCGTGAGCATGAGCTCGGCAATGATTTCTGAGGGGTGTAGAAACCCTGATCTTTGGAATCCGGCCGAGTGTCCGAACTCGAGGCCTTCTCCAGGGCCCAAAGCCAGGAGCTTTAGGAAACGACCGAGTGTGGACTCGAGGCCTTTCCCAGGGCGGTGGGCCAAATCTCGGCTGAGTGTGGACTCGAAGCCTCTCCATGGCCCAAGGCCAGGAGCTTTAGGAAACGACCGAGTCTGGACTCGAGGTCTTTTCCAGGGCGGTGGGCCCAATCTCGGCTGAGTGTGGACTCGAAGCCTCTCCATGGCCCAAGGCCAGGAGCTTTAGGAAACGACCGAGTCTGGACTCGAGGCCATTTCCAGGGCGGTGGGCCCAATCTCGGCTGAGTGTGGACTCGAAGCCTCTCCATGGCCCAAGGCCAGGAGCTTTAGGAAACGACCGAGTCTGGACTCGAGGCCATTTCCAGGGCGGTGGGCCCGTGTGTCCAAGACACGGGATTTTAGGAAAGGCTGAGTTTAGGAACTCTGGGCCATTTCCAGGGCGTAGAGCCTCGATTGTGTCCAAGACACGGGATTTTAGGAAAGGCTGAGTTTAGGAACTCCGGGCCATTTCCAGGGCGTAGAGCCTCGATTGTGTCCAAGACACGGGATTTTAGGAAAGGCTGAGTGTAGGAACTCGAAGCCATTTCCAGGGCGTAGAGCCTCGATTGTGTCCAAGACACGGGATTTTACGAAAGGCTGAGTGTAGGAACTCGAAGCCATTTCCAGGGCGTAGAGCCTGTGCTGCCGAAGTCGACCAGAGAGACAGATTGATGACAAGGCAAGAGCTGCTTTTATTGATTCTGAAGTTCATTACATCTTTAGAAATAAAATTTCTTCAGGTGGGATGCATTCCATGGTCTCGGTAGCGGCTTGCCATCCAAGTCCTCGAGCTTGTATGCTGACTTTCCTGCCAGTGAGACCACTCTGAACGGGCCATGCCAGTTCGGGGCAAGCTTCCCCTCATTCGGTTCCTTGTCAGCTGGCAGGGTCTTCTTTAAAACGAGCTCTCCCGCAGTGAACCTTCTTTCCTTTACATTCTGATTGTACGCCCTGGCTAACCGCTGCTGATAGTCAGTCAGTCTCAGGGCTGCTGCTTCTCGTCGCTCGTCTGCAAGCTCCAGCTCCATCGCCAGGTTCGTCTCATTTCGGCCTTGGTTGACCAGCTCTGTCCTCAGGGTAGGAAGGCCGATTTCCAAGGGAATGACCGCCTCCATCCCGTAGGCTAGAGAGAAAGGTGTTGCCGAGGTGGACCTCCTTGGAGTTGTTCTGTATGCCCACAGCACGCTCGGAAGCTCTTCTGTCCATCTGCCCTTTGCCTTGTCCAGTCGCTTCTTCAGGCCGTCCAGGATCACTTTGTTGGAGATTTATGCCTGGCCATTACTCTGTGGATATGCCGGGGTGGAGTAATGGTTTCGGATGCCGTGCTCTTGGCAGAAGTCTCTGAAGGATTTGGAGTCGAACTGAGTCCCGTTATCCGAGATCAGGGTCCGGGGGATGCCGAACCTCGTAAGGATGTTTTTCCAAACGAAGTTCCTGGAGTCCCGGTCCGTGATGGAGGACAACGGCTCAGCCTCTATCCACTTCGTGAAGTAGTCTGTAGCCACTATCAGCCATCTCTTGTTTCCTGGAGCTCGGTGAAGAGGCCCCACAATGTCCAGGCCCCATTGAGCGAAGGGCCATGGGCTAGAGAGGGGACTCAGATCCTGTGCTGGCTGATGGAGTGAGTGGGAGAACTTCTGGCATTTCTCGCATTTCCTGGCGTAGACCTGGGCGTCCTTTTGCATGTAGGGCCACCAGTAACCCTGGCTGATTGCTCTGTAGGCCAATGACCGACCTCCTATATGGCTGCCGCAGATTCCTTCATGGATCTCGTACAGGAAGTCGTCCACCTTGGACGGGTGGACGCATTGGAGGTACGGACCCGTGAAGGACTTCCTGTAGAGTTTGCCTTCTGGAGAGAGCCAGAACCTAGCTGCCTTGAGCCTGATCTTGTGGGCTTCGGTCTTGTCTTCGGGGAGCTGGTCGTCCTTCAGGTAGGCGACGATTGGATCCATCCAGCTGGGGCCGAGGTCAGCACAGAGGACAAGCCGAGATGAATGGAGTTCTAGACTTGACCTTGATACTGACCCGACCTCGATGGTCCTCTTCTTTCCTGCTTCGACAGCGGAGGCCAGGTTTGCAAGCGCATCTGCATGCGTGTTGGTATCTCGGGATATTTGCCTGACCTCGGCTTTCTGGAATTGGGAGAGTAATTTTTTCGCGAGGGCTAAGTAGGCCGCCATCCTGTCGTCCCTGGCCTGGTAGTCCCCAGCGAGCTGGCTAGTTACCAGTTGAGAGTCGCTGAAGATCTCCAGATGCTGGGCTCCGAGGATTCGGGCGCTGTTCAACCCTGCAATCATTGCTTCGTACTCTGCCTCATTGTTCGTCGCTTTGAAGTCCAAGGTGAAGGCTTGCTCTATGACCAGTCCCTCTGGCGATTGGAGAAACTATGCCGAGGCCAGCTCTCTTGGAGGTGGACGACCCGTCGACAAAGATCTTCCATGCCGAGGTGGGAGACTGCTGGACTTCTGCTTCTACTGGCTCTTGCCCTGTGCCCCCCAGTGCCGTGCCGAGCTGGGTCGGAGCCGGGTTGGGGGAGGCGAATTCGACAATGAAGTCCGCCAGGATCTGGGCTTTGATCGCAGTTCGGGGACGGTACTGTATGTCATACTGCCCCAGTTCGACTGCCCACTTTGATATGCGCCCTGAAAAGTTAGCTTTCTTGAACAATGAACGGAGTGGATGCTCCGTGATCACCACAATAGTGTGGGATTGAAAATAATGGGAGAGCTTGCGGGAGGCGGTAACGAGAGCCAACGCAAGCTTCTCCAACAGGAGGTACCTGGTCTCGGCATCGAGCAGGGTCTTGCTCGTGTAATAGATCGGCTTTTGAACTCCCTCGTCCTCCCTGATGAGGACGGAGCTCACTGCGTGATCCGAGACCGCCAGGTATAAATACAGAATCTCCCCCCGAGTTGGGGTGGAGAGTAATGGTGGTGACATCAAATAAGTTTTGAGTGTGGCCAATGCCTGGTCGCACTCAGGGGTCCATTGGAACTTCAAATTCTTCCTCAAAAGCTGAAAGAAAGGCCTGCACTTATCTGATGAGCGGCTGATGAAGCGATTGAGTGCGGCGGCCATTCCTGTAAGCCTTTGAACTTCCTTCGTGGTAGAGGGACTCTGGATGCCCTGGATGGCAGTGATCTGTTCCGGATTGGCCTCTATCCCCCTCCGCATCACCAAGCTGCCGAGGAACTTGCCAGAGGCTACGCCGAAGGCGCACTTGGAAGCGTTGAGCTTGAGCTTGTAGGCGCGAAGGATGCCGAAGACTTGGCCGAGATCCGTCAGATGGTCGCTGGAGCGCACGGATTTGACGACCATGTCGTCGATGTAGACCTCTACCGATCGGCCGAGCTGGGCCTGGAACATCTTTGTGACGAGGCGCTGATAGGTCGCCCCCGCGTTCTTCAGCCCGAAGGGCATTACTTTATAGCAGTAAGTGCCGCGGGGGGTGATGAACGATGTTTTCTCCTCGTCGGGCTCGTAGAGCAGGATCTGATGATAGCCTCGGTAGGCGTCAAGGAAGCTCATTCGGTCGTGACCGGCGGTGGCGTCAATCAGTTGGTCAATCTTCGGGAGGGGAAAACTGTCCTTAGGGCAAGCCCTGTTCAGGTCGGTGAAGTCCACGCACACCCTCCACTTCCCAGTTTTCTTCTTGACGACCACCGTGTTGGCCAGCCATACCGGGTACTGGACTTCCCGGATGGCCCCTGCTTTTAGCAGGTTGTCGACCTCTTCGACGACCGCATCTGTCTGTTGCAGCCCGGTCCTGCGGGCCTTCTGCACTACCGGCTTGTGGTCGGGGTCGACGTTGAGCTTGTGGCACATGACCTCAGGGTCGACCCCGGGCATTTCACTTGGGTTCCAAGCGAAGACGTCCACATTCTGCATCAAGAACCGAGAGAGTTCGGCCCTTTCTTCGTCGGACAGCTGGGTGCCGATCAGGAAGAAACGGTCTGGGTCTGCCGGATCTAGCCTGACCTCGGCCAGGTCCTCGATGCTTTTCTTCTCAGGGTCCCAGCCGATCTCATCGAGGCCTTTCTCGAACTCGGCCAGGTTGACGCGCTCTGGCTCCTTCACGGCCGGGACTGCGGCCAGCATGCACTGCCTGGCCTGCTGCTGGTCTCCATTCACTGTGACTACTTCCATCTTGCCTTCCTCGTTCTCATGGATGAACTTCAGCTTTTGGTGGAGGGAAGATGGAACTGCCTCTAGCTTCTGGAGCCACGTTCTGCCCAGAATGACATTGTAGGGAGAAGGGGCGTCCACAACCAGAAAGTCGGCTGACACGGAGGCTCCGCCAACTTGGGTTTCCAAGGTGATTCTACCCTTGGGGTAGACTGGCGTGGCGGATAACCCTAGCAGAGGTGCACGGACCTCCGTGAGGTCTGCTTCGGAGAGTTTCATCCTTTTGAAGCAGTCGTAGTAGAGGACCTCGGAGGAGCTGCCGGAGTCGACAAGGATCCTCTTTACGGTGAAGTCTCTCAGCTTCATGGTGAGGAGCAGGGGGTTGTTGTGAGGGACCTGGACTCCCTCTAGATCTCGATCCGAGAACGAGATGGCTGGTCTGTCGCGGCGGGCTTTCTTGGACGCCGGAACGAGGTCGGCTTTCATTACTTCTTTCTCGTGCGAAGCCCGCCTGGCTTCGGCACGGGCTTGAGAGCTTCCCCGGGACGAGGAAGCGGGAGCCGAGGACGCCAGATGGATCACGTTGATGATCTTCTCTGAGTCCTCGCTGTCTGGAGCCGGGGCCGTGCTCTGGTGAACCCGGCCCTCGCTGCCGCCGGCATCACCTTCCTTGATGAACTCTGGGATGTGGCCCTCTTTGGCCAGCTTTTCCAGATACCACTGCAAAGTCCTGCATTCCTCGGTCCTGTGCCCGTTGCCCTTATGGAAGGAGCAGTAGAGCTTGCTCCGGGCGCCTTCGGTGGGTTCACTCTTCATGGGCGGAGGATACTTGAAGAACGGCTTGGATTTGATCTTGGCCAGGATGCGGTAGATCGGCTCCTTGAAGACGACGTTGACGCTCTGACTGGCGCTGGAGGGAGGTCTGGGCTTCCAATTGCCCCCAGACCTGGACGACGAAGGCTTCGTCGAACTGGAGGCCCAGTCCCGCTTGGGCTCCTGCTTCTGGGAGGGCCTCCCGCCTCTTTGCCGAGGCTGGCTATTCTTCTGCTCGGGCTCCGGATGCCCGTCCTGATCCTTAGCTCGGATCTCGTCTTCCTCCCGGGCGATGAAGCGCTTCACCCGGGACATTAACTCTGACATGGACTCTGGGGTGTCCCCGGCCAAGTCCTTTCGCAAGTCGCTGCCGGGGATCAGGGCATGCTGGAAGGCGTAGATGGCTATCACCTCCCTCGCGCCATCGATCTGGCTGTAGACCGCCCAGAATCGGTGGGTGAACTTGGCGAGAGTTTCGCCCTTCTTCATTCTCAAGGCGATGAGGTCCCCTTCCTTTTTGGGGACGACGGTGTAGGCCTGGAACTTCTTCAGGAAGGAGAGCTGGAGCTCCTTCCAACTGGAAACCGACTGCTCCGGGAGGGAGCAGAACCACTTCAGGGGGAGGTCACCCAAACTGGAGGAGAAGATTTTGCAGTTTAGGTGACCCTCGTTTCCCCAGATGGACATCTTCTGGGAGAAGTGTCGGAGGTGTGCAGATGGATCGGACAGTCCGTCGTAGGGGACAAACCGCGGGACGGAGAACTTCCTGGGCAAGGGGGCGCGCTCGATCTCTTTTGTGAAGGGCGAGCCCCCGAGATCAGTGTGACCACAGAGCTGCTTCTGGTTCCGCATGTCCAAATTGTGCTGGAGAGCCAATCTGACACGTTTGTCAAATCGCTCTTGCTCGTCGTCCTTCTCTGGAGTCTGAGCTCGGGTCTTCCGCTTGGGATGGCTCGGGCTACGACGGCTATGGGTTCGGCCGTCGCGGCTGTGGTGACTTCGGCTGTTGCTCGAGCCTTCGTCACGGATCTGGCTCCGTTTCTGGTCCAGATGATTTCTGAGTTCCTCGCGGGGAGGCTGGGCTGCCCTGCTGGGGGCGTCCTTCTTTTTCCCTTGGGGCTCAGAGACCTCCCTCAAGGAGGCAGTTTGCACTGCCCTCAGCTGCTGCTGGAGCTCGCGAATCATCCGTTCTTGCTTCTGGAGTTGCTTCTGGAGGAGGGCAGCTTCGGGAACCTCTCCAGGGGGTTGAGCGTGGCGCGTTTCTCCTACGGCCACGGCTTTGTCCTTCCGGGGATGCTTATGCTGACGCCCGTCGCGTCTGGGTGGCGGGACTTCGTCCGCTGAGAGCGAGGCCTCGACTCCCTCTTGGAAGGGGATCTCGACAAAGAGTTGGGAGCCCAGGCGGCCCTCGCCTGCAGTCGTGCCATGCACCGTACGGGAGCGTCCTTGGGGAGGGACGTCCGTTGGCGGTGGTGGCAGCTCGAGCGCTGCTCTTGAGGATTCTACGCCCTTCTTAGCTTTCGGAGGCATGGCTTCAGAGAAGATGAGGTTAAGAAAGATTGTTTGGAAAGATTTGGAGAAGGTTGGGAAGGCTGGGATATTGCTTCCCCACAGACGGCGCCAATTGTAGGTGCAGAAAATAATGACCCACAATAAGAGGGAGCCTTATAGGACTTATCCGGGAAGATGATGGTGTCTGGAATGTCTGGATGCCGTCCGGAAGCCTGAAAGAGAGTAGCAAACGGTCAGAGGACCCTGGCCTGAGCGGCGCAAGGCTCTCTGATGCCAAAGTCAGTATGGGAACTGGAACAATGGAAGGAGAGGGAGAAGAGAGACAAAGTAAGGGCTCTGTGAATGAGATTATGCGTACCTTGCATGGTGTATGAGGTTCTATTTATAGAGGTTTGGATCGTATCTTTCAGAAGATATCTTGGTGTGGGTCCATGATTTGACTGGGAAGTCATGATCAGCCCACAAAGTAATAAATGCAGTCTAATCCGGCCCACTCAGCATTTAATGCTAGTCGGGTCAGCCCACATTGCATTAAATGCGTGTCTTGTTGGGCCAGATTGTGTTGGGCGCCTTTGGCGGTTGGAGTACCAGCGGATCTGCCCTCGGGCCTTGCCCTGATGTGGCCTCTGCCGCTGGATGCCGCCACGTCAGCGATCTGGTGAAGATAGCGAGCGGCTGGATGTCGTGTCTGTCCCACTAGCTCATGACCCTATCCCTCCACGTGCCTGATGACGTGGGGGACGAGGGGCACAGGTGAAGGTTCTTTCTTGCTTCGGTTACTGTCCTGGCTTCTTCAGCCGAGGTGGCTTCAGCCGAGGTAGGGCTCTCTGCGGAGATGGCATCCGGGGTGGCCCTGCCGAGGTGGACTCTTTGCCGAGATGATGCCCGAGGTGGTCCAGTTCGGCACTTGTGGCCCGGAGATGCTTGATGTCGGCCAAGGCCTCTGTTCTGGTAACCGAGGTGGGATTGGTGCCACGTAGGTGGCACGCGGATGGCACGTGTGAATGCTTAGCCCCATCTGATGGCTGTGATTAGCTTAATCCCGTAGCTCTGGAAATCTCCCCACACAGTCTGCTATGACAGGGCAGGCAGCTTGGACTGATCCAACAGTGGATTGAAATTTGAAGGCAATAGTTCCATGTTTAACAGTTGCCATAAATTTTACGAAGTGAATCTCCTGTCACTTTCGTTTTGAAAGTTAAGTGTTTTTTTTTTTTTATAAAAATAAGAGAAGATTTAGTACAACTAAAGCCCTCCGCCAAATCATGTGACATTTTTTTCCCCCAAAAAACAAATATTGCATGTGATTGCCTAATCTAAAGTATTTCCAAATTACATTCACAATAAGTCTTGTGGATTGTAGGCCAACTGCTTTATAACAAGATCTTATGTTCTGCTTCTAGACTTGGTTTTTTAGGCATGTCATACACTCTTAAGCGAGTTTATGGTTTATGTTAGGACTCTGGAAGGGCCACTTTGCATGTGTGTGTATTCTTTTAGTAAGAATTACACTTGATGAATGAGTATAATACATTTGATGACTGCACAATGTTGAGTTGTATGCTAGTACGATTTATTCTGCTTGTTTACAGATGTTATTAGGAAACGACGACAAAACAAAATGCATGTTTTTTTATGATAGCTAAGTCTTGTACAGTGCTGAGTATGCACTGATTGGTTGCATAACTGGTCCACAAGGATGGCGTGCTGTTCTTGGCCTGGGTGTTTATGACTTGTGAACATATTATAAGCAGATCAGAGGAATTACAGTGCATCCACAGTTAAATATCTTGGAACCGAATCAAAGCTTGGCTTGGCTTTATGCGGTGGATTGTGGGGAAGTTGATGTTTGATGTGGTCTTGAGTGAATGGGATTATATGTGATGCTCTCTTCTCCTTTCTTATGGTTATGTTTTCCTGGAAATACCAATGGGGATCTGTGCTAAGTGGGTGTTTTTCCGGAGAATGCATCCATAGCCATGGCAACTAAGAAGGTTTTATTTAGGTGGGCCAGGTGAACTGCCTGCCTAGTTTGTATGTGTTATCACCCAGCGCTGCCCATTGGGTTGTGTAAAAAACCTTGGGCCATTCTCTCTCTTAGGATTTTAAGATGGCTCGAGTTGTGAGGCCATTTAGATCTAGATGATCACTTGATCTGACTGTAGTGATTGGTGTTTGTTTCCTTGCTATCACTAATCGAAGGTAAAGAGTTAGAGAGTTAGAGGTTCACTTGCAGATTGGATGTAGGGAAGCAAACTGTAAGATCCCGATCCCACTATTAATATATTTAATATATTTTAATTAGATGTTATTATTATTTTAATTGAATGTATTTTAGTTATTTAAGAGGTTAGGATTAAGTGGGGCACACGTTAGATTAGATGCGTAGATTGGTGAGTTGGGTTAATGGGTAGATGACTTGACCCGTAGTTTGACCCGACCCAATGACTTAAGCCCAATATTCTGTTAACCTAATCCCTCTTATTACGAACGCACGTCCTTATCTCTCCCTTTGTAACTCCTCCCGTTCCCTGTTCGTCTTCTTCCTCTTTCAACTTCCCAAGCCTCTGCAACTTTAGGACCCAGCCATCAGAATCAAGATCTGAAGATACTATCATTCTTGGTTCGACTTTCTTATCACAGGTAACACTATCTTCAAACTATTAGGAATAGATCTATACTATTAGGTTATCTTCTTATTCTTTCCAATGTTAGGTTTTGGGTAAGAATACCATAGATCTGTTCATCTGAGCATTTCTATCCCATCTTTTATGTCAGATTGGTGTTAGGATTGTAATCGAGCGCCCCGATAATCTCGATTTGGGTTTTGGTTAGGAAACCTACTGCACATTTCTTCAACTTCGGATCTAAGGCAAGTACATTATTATAATTTGTTATTAAATGCGTTAATTGATCTTTGATTCCTATCTAATGCATATAGGTTTGGTTATTTGCCCTTTTCTAAATGATAATGATATATTAGGGATTTAAAAAGGGATGTTTGGGTAATGGAAATGTGGGTTCCATTCTCTTTTTAATGGTTATGATTCATGAGAATTTGGATGGATTGTGAAAATGGATGAAACAGGGGAAAAAACCCCAATTTATGTGATTGCACGAACTCGGTCAACATTCTGAACGCCAAACGTTCGAACGTTGCTTGGGAACGTTCAAACGAGTGAGTTCAGAATAGTCTGAGCCAAAAGACAGAGACGTCGAACGTTCGAACGTTCGAGTCTGCTCGCCCCTAAGCTAAAAACCCGAGGCATCAAACGTTCGAACGCACCTCATGACCGTTCAAACGTCTGATTTCCCTCATGTCTGAGCCAAAAACCCGAGACCCTGAACGTTCGAACGTTGGTCTCGTACGTTCGAACGTTCAGTGTACTTAGGCAATTTGTGTTTATTTTCCATTGTTTTGGCTCTGATTAATTTGGGGGTTTATGATATTATGTATGGGACTTCATATGGATCTAATAACCTTAAATTATCTACCTAGACTTGACATAAGAATCGTCTTTGGGCATACAGTATCTTATGGGGGTAGGATTCAATTACCTGTTATGATTTTAATGAACTCTAGCGAGATAGGGTCAATACATCTCTATTGGAAATCCTTCATTGGATCTATGCACCATGAATTTAGAGAGATGTAACGTCCTTAACTTACTAGCGTTATTATTGTGTGTTGACGGGTATATGAATATACGTCTAACATTAGGATTGATTTACACTATGTCTTAACATTTGTATTTGCATGTATATGTTGGTTTAGGATACGTATTCCTTTAGATGCATACCCTATTGTGTTATAGACTATAAAGTGGCTTGGCAAATTTTGTATGACGATTTGATTATGATATGGAATGTGAAATGGCCAGCACTTTATTTTGACTTAGGACTCTTGTGTCGGAGAATTATTATTCGGGTCTATTATGCATATATGTTTTCCTTTATGTGGGTCATTTGTGAACGACTGCAGATCGTATGTGGACGGTTGATCACCGATGTGTCCGGATCACTTATAATCCGCTTTGAATGTGAATAGGTTATCCTATTATTTGTTTATAGATCGGTTTATGACCACCGACATTGTGGACGGGCTTTCCCGATTATGTAGGGTTGACCACCCAAAACGGAGACACTTGTCTCCATGTGAATTATATATTGCTCCATTCAGTGTCTTTTGGATTTATGTCATACGTTCTTTCCTGTCTTTATCTTTATCATTGTTTCCTATAATCGCACTTGTTTTTACTCATTTGATATCGTATCTTAATTTCGAATTATGATCATGTTCTTGCTATTTACGTTACTACATTTGGTGATAGGTACTAAGCCCTACTTTATCGAGGAGACGGAGGATGATCAAACGTTTTAAACGTTTGAGCCAACTGACAAACCCGAGTGGGATGCCGGAGACGGTTTAAGAGCCGTCTGAGCCTGCATTAGAGAGAACGTCATCTTAGTAATTCTTTAGATGAACTTTCTATTAATGATAAACTTTCTGTAGTAATTATTTAATTTATTCTGCAACTTTAACTATGAATGTTTATTTGATTTTCATGTTGGATCTTATTTATGATCATTGAATACCAAAGGAATAAAGCTTCCATTGCATTTAATGGAATTTTATTTGGACTCACCACGGTTTGTAAATTATGTGGGTCCACTTCTGGAAGCATGTATTGTATTAAACACATGAATTTGAATTTGTTTTAATTTTTCACGTTTTTCCCGAATTCTTATTTTCGGGATGTTACACAAACTAGCCGAGATGAGCTTGGTTTGAACATCATATGAGTCGGCTCAAGCTTGAGCCGAGCTCAGCCTAGTTTACGGTTGGCTCCAATTAAAATGATGATGCTTGACAGCCCTAGGTCAAGCTAGAGCTCTCGCTTAGGTATGATTAGACATCTGAGTCCAACGAAGCAAGTCGCAAGTCTAAGTTTGATTGGACAAAATGAGTGGTAGCTCAGTTGGCTAAGGACTTTGCGCTGTGCCGCAGGAAGCAGAGAGTTATTGTGTTCGACACTTATCTTCTTTGGTCACCTCCCATAGTTTTACCCGGTGCATGTATATAGGAGGGTTTGCTTGTGCCCCAGAAATTAGTTCTTGGCCGTCCAGAATCAAGTGTTTCTCGGGCTCCGGGCCAAATACTCGGGTTTGATTGGGCAGGAGATACTATTAGTTATATAAAAAAAAAGAGTAAAACGTAAAAAGAAAAAAAGAAAAAAAAAGGTTTGAGGTTCAGGCAAGAGAGGCATATGCTTCATGCGAGAGTGGTCTTTGTGGATTAGCCAATTTAGATAATATGGGTGAGACGCACTAGTTGTTGATAGCAGTCTAATTTAAGGTTATGACATAACAATAAAAAAAAAGTAAGAAAATGAAGAAGTCAAGGTCCTAGTTGTTGATAGCAGTCTAATTTAAGATTATGACATAACAACAAAAAACTAAGAAAATGAAGAAGTCAAGGTCAATTTCCTATAATATGAAAGAAAATGCTTATAGCTTATGAATTGATGGATTTTTCATTAGGAAGATATAGAAACTGAGAAAAAAAAATATGAAAAAAAAAAAAAAGTTCTAACTTTAGAATGAAATATAAATAAATAATAAAATAACTTATGTGAAAATAGCGTAAAAACAAAGAAGGGAAGATTCCAATATTAGATTGCTAAGATTTCCTAAACTGGTTTGGAAAGGCTATAAACAGACAAATTAACACTTTATACCATCCAATGGTCAGCGACCCTTACCTAAAGTAACTTAAAATTTCTATTAGTCAAGGGCCTAAACGATTTGCTCTTATCAATAAAGTATGAATAGTTGACCACTTGATTTTCTTGTTAATCATCTATCTATTAAGACACTAATGTGTTGGATGTTTTTCTAATTAATATGACTTTCTGCCACGGTGCACGCTTCCTATTATGCGAAAGGTATAAGGTAGATCTTTATATGACAAAGTTTTAATTTGTATTAAACTAACATTGAAAATAGAAAAAATAATTAATGTTCAAATTTCATTTTTTTATGTAGTATTTATTTGTTTTACAAAAAAAAAATATTTTTTTCTTTGACAATGGTATCTTTCTGTCCTCGGAAGTCCTGTTTCTATTTATTCGGTTTTTTTTTTTTTTATCTATTACTTGAGTCCTTATATATCTTATTTTTCAAATTCCCAATTCTCTTATTAAGTGCCATTTGATCATTATACCTAGGGCGTAATCTCTACTATCACCTTTGTTTGAGGTGACCCATCCTACTGTTCATGAACAATACAAAAAGACTGCTATCATTCTCTGTTTCAACGTAGTGAAGAATAGAAAAGATCCTAACTCTATTGTTTGACTCATACCACCACTATTAAGGCTGCAAGGCATGTCCATGGCCCTCACATGTTTCAGTGGACGTGAGGCTTAGGGCACACACCCAATAATTATTGGGCCCAATTCTAAACCCACTGGATCAGATTTGGTTTCACAAATATTAAGGCCTTATATATATAAATATATATATATATATTGCATCCATCCCTCGATATATGGTGACGGACAAACTTGATGGAGCCCACTTAGGGCCCATTGATCATTTGGGGGGGGGGGGGGGGGGGGGGGGGGGGGGGGTGATGAACTTGACTGGCTCATATATCGAGTTTGAAGTCAATCCAATGCCTTTTAATCATTTCATCTGTGGCGCCCCACAAATTACTTATATTAAAGAAAAAAATAACCCTCAATCCAACTGTCCAATCCATTTGGATTGGTGAAAATTCGATGGATACAAGTGTGATTCAAGGATCTCCTGTGTGTAGATGGTTTGAATGGATCATAAAGTCAGTCCTACTATTTTGTCTTTCACCGCAATATCCCCACTACGTTGTCCTTCATAGTAATATAGTGAGGGGATCGACTATTTGCACATCCCTTCTTGCTCGGTGCACATCCATGGCTGGGACCCTTAATGGACCTCTCTCTAAACAAAGACGAAAATGCCCCCAGTCTTTCTTCTCTTCCCCCTCCCTCTCCCTCTCCCTACTCAACAACCCACCTCCGCCTCTCTCCCTCATTCTCTCTTCCTCTCCTTCTCCCATCCCTTCTATCTCCCTCTCCTTCTCCATCCTCCCTCCTTTGTCGCTGCCCAGCTCTACCCCCTCTCCATCTCTCCCTCTCCTTCTCCCTATCCCTCCCTCTCCCAGAGCCCCCCCCCCCCCCCTCTCTCTCTCTTTCTTGTCTCTCCCTCGCCCTCTTTCTCTCTCCCTATCCTTCTACTTGATTATTGTCTGTCCTCTCCCTCCCTCTCTCGTTCGGCCACTCAAGGCCGAACAAATGAGTATGTATTCGAACAATATACTCATTGGTTTAGCACTTCGGCCACCAGCATATTGTTCGGCCCTGAGTGGCTGAACGGGAGAGGGAGGGAGAGGACGGACGACGATCAAGGAGAAGGATAGGGAGAGAGGGAGAGGGAGAGAGAAGGCGGAGGTGGCGCTGGGAGAAGGAGAGATAAAGATAGGGAGAAGGAGAGGAGAGATGGAGAGGGGGTGGAGTTGGGCGGTGACATTGGAGGGAGAAGGAAAGGGAGGGAGGATGGAGAAGGAGAGGCAGAGAGGAGGGTGAGGGTGAGGGAGAAGGAGAAAGAGAGGAGGGAGGTGGGCTGCCGAGCAAGGAAAGGGAGAGGGAAGAGAAGAAAGTCTGTGGCATTTTCATCTTTTTTTTAGATGGGCCCATCCATGGATGTGCACCGAGCAAGAAGGGATGTACAAATAGTCGTTCCCTATAGTGAGGGATAGATGCCAATCCGACAAATCTTCTCCCTATTGTTTGTTTTATGGACTCAATTCAGTAGATGATATAATAAATTGATTAATTTCTTTATTTATCTATATATTCATGCTTACCTTTCATGAGATGATCGGTGTTTTATTATATACTTGCACATAACCAATACGAATGACATGATGGTTCATGAGATGAACCGGAGTCCACAACTATATTCGATGTAACACATGTATATGGATGAGATCCACATACAGGAGACATGTGTGGCAAATCTTTTACTTAAATATCTTCACAACCAGTGATGAGACTGAACATCTCATACTGACAAGGTTGCAGTACTTTGATCACTATAAGATAATGTGATTTGTCTCGATCATCATATGGAAGATTCTGGATCATAGTGTTGGTACATTGGATGTATTGAATGACCATGAGAAGCACCTTATGAACACTGTCTTTACTTTAAGGTCTGCTCTCATAATTCCCTAGCAATAAGCTCTCAATCCTTAGACATTAATGAACTCAAGTTTTTATCTGTTCATTTGCTTTGAGTCACCAATGAGTGAGGCCAACTGTAGGTCAAAACCTCGGTGATTTGGGTACGTGGTAGTAGAGGTGTGGGAACATTCAATGGTGAAGAAGGAATCTATCTTTAATATCCCATTGTGCCAAGTAATGGATTTATCATTGGTAAGTGCCCACCCAATATTCCGATTAAGAGTTAATTGGAAAGGTACCTATGATCATTATAATTAATTAGGGCTCGAGGATAATAAGATATGGATCTAAGTTTGGAAGACATATCCAATTGATCCATGGATATTGATGGAAGGGCCTACTTGTGGTAATAGGGAAGTTTAGGGTCTTCTATGTAATAAATTCCTAAGACTGGAGTTCAATTGTATTTATATAGTGGAGTTATTTGCAATTAATTGTGGGCCTGGATTGCACATGAGATGTGGGGTTGCGAGTCCCAGTTGGAGTCAGTTTTCTAAGGAATCCCTAATGGTCCCCACGCTAGCCCAAATTATTAGAAAGATACTAATTCTAGTTGAACTCTAAAAAGGAAAGTTACTATTTCTATTTGAAGTGAGACTTCTAACAGTGGTAATAATAAAGTTACTAATTTAAGTAGAAGTGAAACTTCTATTTTAATTAGAAAGGAAATAGAAAGTTACTAATCATATTTGAAGTGAGACTTCTAATAATGATTTAGTAAGTTACTAATTATTGTAGAAGTAAGACTTCTATTTTAATTAGTAAAAGAAAAGAGTTGCTAATTGTTAGAGAAGTGAAACTTCTATTTCAATTAAAAGATAAGGTTGCAAAACCTATAAATAGAGATATATGGCTTGACTTGCAAGATGCTATTCATTATTGGAATCCACGCCCAGCCCAAGGGAAGTGCAAGTGTTGCACGCCCATAACCCCTTGTGCAAGAGTTGCACATGCATGGTTCTTATCTCTCACTCTTCTAGTTCTCCTTTTAGTTCCTCCTTTGAGTTCCTAATTGCTTTCTTTTGGAGATCCCACCATCTTCTTGAGAAAAAGAGAATCTGATACGGGTCATAACGTGGAAGATCAAGAGTTCTTGGAGATCCTAACTTGATTAGTCAAAGTGTTTCATCATCAAAGAAAGACGTAACTTCTCCATTAGAGCACAACCGAGCTCCAAATGTATAATCTACTTCCTTGTATGTTGTAGATTTTATTGTGGCTTGTTAGTTGCTGGTTCTATCTTACTGATAAGTTTATTTACTAATCATGATGGCTGAGATTGAGGATATGCATCATGGATTGGGTTTTGTAGCCTTATAGATAGCTGATAACTCCGTCAAGTTGGTCAAAAGTTTTTGAAACTTATTCTAGAGGCCCACCTATTGCCAACAATTAGTATCAGAGCCTTACTTCATCTCTAATAATGTTAGATCAGTTAGCTTGATCTAATCTTTGCATGAGATGCGAAGAGGATAGAGCAAGAGCTATGTACGGATCAGTTTTTGATGAATTTGCTTAGATAATTAGTAGATACAAGTTTGGATTGTCAAAGTGGTTTAATAATGATGGAAGGATGGTAGGAATCCATTGGGAGCCTTCAGAAGTGTTTTGGAGGGGTTTGGACATGTTTTTCAAAAACCCAAATTTCAAGCTTCGTCGGCCCGTCGGCCCGGTTGACCTGGCCTTGAGCTCGGTCGACCGCGTGACTGTGCTCGGTCTACCGAGCCCTCTGGTTGGTCGACCGAGCACACAGGGACAGTTCAACGATTTTTGGGTTTTTTATGTTTCAGGTCTATTTTGGTTTCCTGTTTTTCCAGCATTATTTGGCAGCCTATTTGTGTGTCTTTTGGTTGTATGTGATACTAACTTGCATATGATCTTGTCCTCTCCATGTGGCCCACAAGTCTTTTACTTTCTTTTATGGTTGGATGTATATTTTTGGCAATTTGTAAAGGGTATCATGGTTTCCTTGGTTTCCCGGTTTAGGGCAAGGCATGGTGAAATTCCCTATGAGCCTTTTTGTTTCCATCAATAGATTACCATGTAAGTCTCATCGTAGAGACATAAGAATTTATGTAATTTTCTAATTTTGTAAATTCTGGCGATGTTTGAGACGAAGAAGGAAAGTGAAGTTGGACTCCTAACCAAAGAGTTTGAAGATTATCAAAAGCGTTTTGGAGTTTCCCAGAGAGTTTGAGGAATTTCAAAATTTTGGAAAGTATAGGAGTCCAAGAAGCCTATTCCGCTTGGGCCATGTGGAGGAGAGGACTAGTTTCCAGTTTTAGCATTTTCTATTTATGGATAAATGCTTTATTTAGAATGTTTCTAAATCTGATCCAAGCATAGCAAGTTACTATAATTAGTCAAATCAAATTAATTTTTAGAAATAGTTCTAATCAGTGTTGATGACCCATGAGATGGACACATTGGTAACACTAATTTATGATACTGGACTTTCCTTCAAATAACTTGAATTGGAACCAATCTTTGATCATATAATGAGATGATTTGATGTACATATATATATGTGGGCCCTAATACCATTAAATAAAATCCTTAATTCTAAAATATTAAGTGGGAGCGGGGCATTTAAATTGAGAAATCACCATGGCTTTCCACCATAGGTCCATTATAAGGAAAGCATTAGCCTCGCACCACCAAGAGTGTGGCTGTTCCTTCGGAGGGCTTTTATTTGTCTGGTTACTAGATATGGATCTCCATTGGATAGTATTGGTGAGACGTGGTGGGGGTTCACTCCCATAGGAGGAGCTGCCCAAAACGGTTGCCACGCAATTTAGTTGGTTGGTCACACTTAACTAAAATAATGATGTAGTATCTCCTAGGATTTGCCTCATGTATTTTAGAAACCAAAGCTAATCGGGAGTCATACATTATTTGGTATGAGATACTTGGATGGTAATGAATGATGGGGATCATGGATAGTTAGTCTTAATTCTAATTTTAACAAACTTTGATCCGCACCAATCTAAGTTGCATTCGCACTCCCCTAGGAGGCATGCCCTAAGGGATTGGGATTCCGATATATTCTAAATTCAGTACTTATGAGGATTCCCGCATGAATTTGGTAGAATACTTGTGACGCCCCAATTCTGAATACCGAGAAATCCGTCAAGGTACCGAAGTTAGCACGCTACTTTCTGGAAAATCCGAGAACTTCTAAGATCGTAGGTCTGCAGTGAGGTCCAATTTAAAACTTTTTTAACATTATAATATCAATGGTTAAATTATGGAAGCATAAAGAGTAAAGCGGAAGCATTTATAAGATAGCGGAAGCATAAGGTATCATAATCTATGTATCAAATGTAGCAGGGCTGTAAGTCCAGCCTAAAATGATAAGTTATAAGAAACAGAAGTTTATAACAATTTCAACCAACTACCCAACTCACTACAAAGGACACTCAACCCCAAAATAAAAGATGAACTCTCACGCCCCAGGTACCGGCTCTCCAACCTCCAGCCCGACCTCTCAGTTGGCTGGTCCCCATTCGTAGTCCGGCGCCTCAATAAGTGCGAGCTCCCCGTCCTCAAACTCGGGGTCGAGACCTAAGCACTAAGAATGGATCAGATCTAAAGATCTGGCAAGTTACAGTATGCAAATAATATAGGATGCATGCATCAAAAGAGTAGAGACGGTGATAAAGTTAAAGAGAGCAACAATGGTATAAAATCTAGGCAGTCAAGCAAGATAAGCATTTAGGATCATAATAAACAAGGTATCTAATCTAAACAATATGGCACATTCACACGAGCTTGATACCGCGGGATATTATACCGCGGCCCTCCCATACTGAACACAGTCGCGGCGGGGAAACCTCACCAGTACTAGGGATTATCTAGCCCCACAAACAACATCCTCACCATACTCATCACTCAGAGACCGGACCCGGTATCACACCGTCTGTCTACAACAATGCTCATCATGATTGCTCACTCAACACTCTCAGTAGCTCCTACCAGTGATGATCAATCCAAAGGCTGAGCTTAGATCAACTGAGTGAATGTCTATGCCGACCCAGGAAACAATAAGGGTATGTGTCTGTCTAGGCTTTGCCTTGCGTGAACAAGGTCCTAACAAAGTCCCTAAGAGGTCCAAGTACCCAATACAAGCCATGGATCATAATCCAGGTTCAAGTCCAATCATTGGATCTATACCAAGGCCCACCAAATACATGGCCTGGTCTATAATGGTCCGAATGAATAGATAAGTCCATGTCCAATGATATACAGTCCATTTACATTCATAATGAGTTACAAGTCCATAAAATTCAACATCTCCAGTCTAGGGTAATCCACATGCAAACATATATAGGCCATAAAATGGCCCGCCTAGCAACAAACACTGGTCAATGTACACCCAATCATACCACCAGGTCACCTCTAAGTAGTCATAAGTCCAGGTCATCCATTTTCCATTTAATTAACATGTATAAGCAATAATAAGGACAATAGAGTGACAGTAAAAGCATAAATAAGATAAACCTCCAAATATAAAGATCAAAGGGAGATATCAACAGTCCAACCTAAGTAATTGGTCCACTTTTAGGTCTAGGTTCATCTTAGGTAATTCGGTCTCTAAATGAAGTCTCAGATGTCAAGGGATACTGTGTTTGGTGCTCCAGAAGTTACGGACATCATTGACAACGTTTAATGATCGAATCATCTTAGAATACACAACATAGATCCTAAATTAGTGGACCCCACAAGTCAAGGTTGAGCCACACCATTGACTCGTGCTTGGCACATCAATGAAGTCCATTTGGATGGTCAATGGGCCCCACAAATGATCACAACATCATAAATTGAAATCTGGGAAGGTTACAGTACACAGTGTGCTCGGTCGACCTCCTGGCCTGGGCAGTCGACCTGGCACACTGGGATCAGAGAACATCACCTTCCAGGTAAGGTCCTGATTTTTTCAGAGTTTCCAGTGTGCTCGGTCGACCTCCTGGCCAGGTCGTTCGACCGCGCACACTGCATTTTCTGGCTAAAGGGGTGTCTCAAGTTTCAGCTTCTTTCTCTGGAAATTTTGAGTTCTCAGTCTACCTGGCTCTGAGCTCGGTCAAGTACTGAGCTCGGTCAAGCACTGAGCTGCTAGGTTAAGCACTGAGCTCAGCTATACACTGAGCTCGGCCAAACACTGAACTCGGCCAAAGCATTAAGCCCGGCTAAACACTAAGCTCGACCATAGACACTGAGCTCGGCCAAACACTGAGCTCGGTCGCTGAGCTCGACGGTACACTGAGCTCGGCCAAAAGGAGAAATCCCGTTCATAGTCATTTCTTCCAGAATTCACATGTCCTTGGTCAAGCACTGAACTGATCAAGTACTGAGTTCGGTCAAGCATTGAGCTCGGCCACTGAGGTCACAGAGCTATGAGCATGTGGGAGAAATAACCGGGACCTGGTTTTTCCCAGGTTCCAGTGTGTTTGGTTGACCGAGGTACAGGTCGGTAGACCGACTACACTGAGCTCGGGCAATTTTCAGAATTCCAGATTCCTTCTGCTTCAATCCAATTTTCCATCCAATCTCGTCCAAACACCACATATGCATTCAGAAACATGAAAAACATTTCAATATACATCCAACCATCCAATCCATGGGCCATTAATCTTTCAAATGAGATCAACCCATCCATTAATGGCCAAAATCCATGAAAACATGCTCAAATGTAAATCTATCAGTTCTAACACCATTTGAATAGAAAACAGAGAATCAATAACAGTAAACATTCATTCTATATTAAGTAAGCATATTGCACTTGCCTCAATTGATTGCAAGAAGGTAGAGAGATAAAATAGAGATTCAAGCCAACAAAAGAAGATCCCAGCTCCTATGGTCTTTCCAATCAAAAAACCGGCCCAATACCCAGATCTAAAAGAGATCTCTACTCCTATACACATATCCACAAAAGAACTTCTATAAGGAAGGAGATCTAGAGGGAGAAAGAGAGCTTTCTAATGAAATTGAACTAGAAGATGGGAGTACATACCTTGATTAGAAGAGAAAGGGAAGATTACTAAGATAGAGATAAGAATCCTTATAATAGGTTGCGGCTGAGATCGTAGTAGGCCTTCTTCTTCTTCTCCTCAGAGTTCTGGAGAGAGAAAGAGAGGGAAATGGGAGAATTGGAGGGAATTTGGGGGAGAGTTGGAGGGAAATGAGGGAATAAGAGAGAAAAGAGGGGGAAATGAGTTGAGAAGGAAAGTAGCTAACGTATGGCATGGAAGGGTGTAGTATATATAGGTTGGGATTTGGGGCTAGGGACTAAAATACCTTTTTTGTTTGAATAGGATTAGGGTTAGGGCCAAGGGTAGTCTGGTCTTTGGGTAAGGCTCTAGAAGATTCTCAAGTGGATACCCCCTATGGTAAATACTAATTTCTAGCTAGGGCCTCTAACAAACTAACAAACTCTATGAATAACAAAGGAAACCCTATTGACTCTACTAATTGCACAACAAAGTTAAACCACTAAAAACATAGGAAAATACTTATCTACCCCCACTAAACCTATTAATTAGAATAATTAGATATAATAGGCTAAAATATAGTATTCAATTTCAAATTGAGGGCCCACAAGGGGTGGGGCCTCACATTCCTCCATCCTTAAAAATATTTGGTCCCCAAATGTAAAAACAATGTAAGAACATACTTGTGGTAGAAGATGCAGATAATCCTACACCTGGTCGCGTAGCTCCCAAGTAGCCTCAGCCGGAGTGTGATGCTCCCACTGAACGGTTCAGTTCCGAAGCACCTTCTATTTGGTGCCGATGACGGCGACTGGCTTGGCGATGTATGACGCGTCGGGCTGGATGTCGAGTGGCTGGTGATGAAGAATGTGAGTAGGGTCCTCCACATACTTCTTCAACATCGAGACGTGAAAGATTTCGTGCACACCTGACAGCTCTACTGGTAACTGAAGTTTGTAGGCGACGTCTCCGATCATGGCCTTGATCTCAAAGGGTTCGACGTACCTCCGTGCTAGCTTGCCCTTCTCGCCAAATCTTAGGGTGCCTCGAGCTGGGGAAACCTTTAGGAAAGCGTTGTCGCCCTTCTAAAACTCAAGCGGTTTGCGCCGGTTATTTGCACAGCTCTTCTGTCAACTGCGGCTAATCCTAAGGTTCTCCACTATCTGGCGAATCTTCTCACTGGTGTCACCATCGATAGTCCGTGGAAACTCCTGACACCAACTTCCTCCCAACAGACTGGGTCTTGCACATCCTGCCGTACAAGGCTTCGAATGGTGCCTTTCTGATGTTGGAATGGTAGCTTTCGTTGTAGGCAAACTCACAAAGTGACAATGAATCCTCTCAGTTCTCCTTGTAATCTAGGATAGAAGCTCGCAACATATCCTCCAATGTCTGGTTGGTGCACTCTATCTGTCCGTCTGTTTGAGGATGGTATGCTGTGCTGAAGTTCAATTAATTTGGTACCCAAGGCCTGCTGTAGACTCTCCCAGAAGTGAGAAGTGAAGCGCAGATCTCTGTCTGAAACAATCAAAGTTGGAACTTCGTGCAGTGAGATGATCCTATCCATATACAGCTTAGCAAGGACGTCGAGTCCTCTTCTCATCGACGCTGGCAAGAAGTGAGCTGACTTGGTCAACCTGTCCACTATCACCCAAATGCCATCACTGTGTCTCCTGGTAGTTGGAAGTCTTGCAATAAAATCCATGGTAATGTGCTCCCACTTCCACTGAGGTATCTCAAGCTGATGAAGTAGCCCTAGTGGCTTCTGATGTTCGGCCTTGATCTGCTGACATGTCAAGCATCTAGAAACATAACCTGCAATCTCTTTCGTCATGTTGTTCCACCAGTAGTAGCTTTTCAGGTTCTGGTACATCTTGGTGCTGCCTGGGTGAATCGAGTATCTGTTGTGATGCACATCTGCTAAGATCTGGTCCTTCAGCTTCTAGATATCTGGCACACATAATCTGTCCTGATAATAGAGCACTCCACCAATCAGTCTGAACTCTAGCCTCTTGTCAATCTGCTCGATCACTTTGACAAGCTAGGGATCGCTGCGTTGACTGTCCTTGACCTCCAAGAAACTCTAGTTCCCATGCGGACATGGTAGCAAGCATAACTCTGTCGCTGAGCGGCTGAAACTGAACATCCAAGTCACTGAAGACATCAGTCCACATGCCCTCTACTGCTAGAAAGCTTACTAGGGCGATCTTCCTACTCAAAGCATCTGCAACGACATTCGCCTTACTCGGATGGTATTTGATAGGGAAGTCGAAATCCTTGATGTACTCCATCCAACGCTTTTAACGATTGTTGAGATCATTCTGAGTGAGTAGGTACTGCAAGCTGTGATGGTCTGAATGAACTTCGAACTTCTCTCCGTAGAGGTAGTGCCGCCACATCTTCAATGCAAACATGACTGCTGCAATCTCTAAATCGTGAGTAGCGTACTTCTTCGCATGTTCCTTTAGCTGGCGTGATCCGTAGGCGATTACTTTCCCTTCTTGCATCAAAACACAACCAAGACTGGTCCCTGGAGCATCGGTGAAGACAACAAAACCACCGGTACCAGTAGGCAAAGACAAGATCGGTGTTGTCGTTAGTCTCTCCTTCAGCTCTAGGAAACTGTTCTCACAAGCATATGTCCACATGAACGGTACATCCTTCCTTGAATGGCGCCGAAATCGAAGAGAAGCTCTTGACGAATCTGCGGTAGTAGCCTACTAAGCCAAGGAAACTTTGAGTCTCTGTGACGTTCTTCGGTCTCCCCCAATTCACCACTGCCTCTATCTTCGCTGGATCTACTGCTAGGACGTCTCTGGAGATGATGTGTCCGAGGAAGACTACCCACTCTAACCAGAACTCGCACTTACTGAGCTTCGCGTACAACTGGTTGTCACGCAATAATTGTAGAGACGTCCTCAAATACTGCTCATGCTTCTCTCTAGACTTCGAGTAGACTAGCACATCGTCGATGAACACAACTGTGAAGCTGTCGAGGTGCGGAGCGAAGATCTTGTTCATCAAAGCCATGAACACTGCTGGCGGATTCATCAGTCCGAACGGCATCACAAGGAACTCATAGTGCCCGTAGCGGGTATGGAGCGCTGTCTTTTGCACATCCTGCTCTCTGACTCGCAGCTAATGATATCCTGACCTCAGGTCCACCTTCGAGAAGTACTGAGCACCTTGAAGCTGGTCGAAAAGCTCGTCGATCCAGGGAAGAGGATACTTGTTCTTCACTGTTGCTTAGTTCAGCTGTCTGTAGTTGATGTACATCCTCGTCGATCCATCATTCTTCTTCAAAAAAAGCACAGGTGCTCCCCAAGGTGACATGCTCGGTTTGATGAATCCCTTGTCTATGAGTTTTTGTAACTGGGTCTTCAACTCTCGCAGCTCTGCCAGAGCCATGCGGTAAGGAGCACTGGAAATCGGTGTGGTGCTGGGCGTAAGCTTAATGGTGAAGTCCATCTCTCAGACTGGAGGCAATCCCGGGATCTCGTCGGGAAACACATCTAGAAACTCACAAACAACTGGAACCTCCTCGACTCCCTTGGACTTCTTGTCTTCTGAGATGAATGCGATGTAGCCCTCACAACCTGATCTTACTAGTCTCTCTGCTTTTAGCGCCGTAATAAACCTGGTGCTAGATGGTCTCCTCTCGCCCATAAACTCGATCGTGTCATCTGAATCATCGATGGTGAGTCTGACTGTCTTCTCCAAGCAATCCATCACTGCTCGATATATGGCCAACCAATCCATCCCCAAGATAACGTCGAAGTCATGCATGGGTAACACGATCAAATCTGCGAACATAATGTACTCCCTGATCTACACTCGGCATCTGGGGTGGTAAGTCTGACACAATATCCTTTTGCCCATGGGTGTAGACACAACTAGCATACAAGGCATCTCCTCTCCTACCCCACCAATAACTAAAGCAAAAGCTGAAGACACATAAGAATGTGTCGCTCTAGGGTCAAACAACACTCTAGCAATCTGATCACAAATAGAAAGAGTACCTTCGACGACGTTCCCTGCAGCTTCGGCCACCTCATGTGTAAGTGCAAATGCCTAACCTGCGGCCTGAGGTCTCTGCTGTTGACGCTACTGTCCATTGGGGCCTCTGGTGCCACCCTCGCTGATAGTGTTGTCCTTTGGGCTGCTGGGGTCCGGGTGCCTATTGCTGCTGCTGTTGAGCACGGTACTGCTGCTGAGGTGGCCGAGGTGCCGGTGCATTCTGTAGAACAGGTGGAGCTGGAGCTCTAGAAGGTGCTGGAAGCTGGAGCATTGGGGGATGTCCTCCTCGGACTGGGCAAACTCTGGAAATGTGCCCTGGCTCTCCACAGTCATAGCACACTCGGGTTCCACGCTGCTGCTGCTGCTGATACCGCCTAGCCTGGCCTGCTGGTCTCGGCCTCTGGAATGGCTGCTGTTGCAAGGCCACGGGCCGCGGCCTGGCCAAAGCAACTCTGACCAGCTTCTGCTGCTGGCTGGCCTCAATCCGCTACAGACGCTCCTCTACCCAGTGAGCTCTCCTCAAGGCCTCCTCATAGGTGGTCAGCTCAATACAAGTCATGCTCAGTTGAATCTCATCTCTCAGTCCATCGACGAACCGCCGAATCCTTTCAGACTCAGGAGTGACCAGAGCCTCTGCGAAGCGGGAGAGCTGGGTGAAGCGAGCCTCATACTGGTAGACTGTCATGCTGCCCTGCACCAGTGTTTGGTACTCCCGAAGCTTGCAGTCTCTGACATGTGCTGGAATGAACTTCCGAAGGAAGTCTGCTCTGAAAGATGTCCAGGCGACCTCATCTCCAATCATCTCATAATGGCGCTGAACGGTCCTCCACCAGTCCTCTACTACACCTCGGAACATAAAGGCTGCCAATTGCACCCTCTGCTGGCCGGTGCACTCGAAGACTCTAAAAATCTTCTCCATCCGCACTATCCAGTCGTCAGCTACTAGCTGATCCTCTGCGCCTGTAAACTCTGGTGGTCCCCTCTTGAGGAACCTCTTGAAGATGACGTTCGGGTCTGCCTCCAGAATAGGTATCACTGCTGGACTAGGCTAAGCTACTTTCTCGATGACATCCAGGACCTGCGACTGGAACTGCGCAAAGTCCTCAGCCTGCTGCTGATGCGCTGCGGACTGGGCTTCTTGTGAGACAAGGAAAGCCTGTACAAACCTCTTGGAAGTGATGCTCAAAGTCGGACTGACCGCCGACTGCCGGTGCTGTGTGTGATGGTGAACCTTCTCCAGGCATTTGTCAAGAGAATGGAAATGTGTCAGTTCAAGTCCAACATTTAGGACTACACCAATTCTACCCAATCCATCGTCCTTACACGCATCCCCACACTGAAATCTTCACTATGTCCTAAAGTTTCTAGTGTATTTTATTTCCTAGAGACTTGCCCACTCTGACACCAAAAATGTAACGCCCCAATTCCGAATACCGAGAAATCTGTCAAGGTACCGAAGTTAGAATGCTACTTATCGGAAAATCCGAGAACTTTCAAAAATCATGGGTCCCCAGTGAGGTCCAATTTAAAACTTTTTTAATATTATAATATCAATGGTTAAATTACGGAAGCATAAAGAGTAAAGCGGAAGCATTTATAAGATAGTGGAAGCATAAGGTATCATAATCGATATATCAAATGTAGTAGGGTTGTACGTCCAGCCTAAAATGATAAGTTATTAGAAACAAAAGTTTATTACATTTTCAACCAACTACCCAACTCACTACAAAGGACACTCAAACCCAAAATAAAAGATGAACTCTCACGCCCCAGGTACTGGCTCTCCAACCTCCAGCTCGACCTCTTGGTCGGCTGGTCCCCATCCGTAGTCCCCTATTATGGGTGCCTCAACAAGCGCGAGCTCCCCGTCCTCAAACTCGGAGTCGAGATCTAAGCACTAAGAATGGATCAGATCTAAAGATTTGGCAAGTCACCGTATGCAAATAATATAAGATGCATGCATCAAAGGAGTAGAGACGGTGATAAAGTTAAGGAGAGTAACAATGGTATAAAATCTAGGCAGTTATGCAAGATAAGCATTTAGGATCATAATGAACAAGGTATCTAATATAAACAATATGGCACATTCACACGAGCTGGATACCGAGGGATCACTGCACCAAAAATGAAAAATTGGAACGGATTACCGTTCCTAATCCGTGTGTTCCTAATCCGTCCATCCGTTCCTAAACCGTTCCTAATCCGTCCATCCGTTCCTAAACCGTTCCTAATCCGTTAAACCGTTCCAAAAATGGAAAATTGGAACGGATAAACGGATTAGGAACACACGGATTAGGAACGGTAATCCGTTCCAATTTTCCATTTTTGGTGTAGTGGATATTATGCTACGGCCCTCCCATACTGAACATAGTCACGGCGGGGAAACCTCACCAGTGCTAGGGATTATCGAGCCCCGCAAATAACATCCTCACTATACTCATCACTCAGAGACCGGACCCCGTATCACACCATCTGCCTACAACAATGCTCATCATAATAGTTCACTCAACACTCTCAGTAGCTCCTACCAGTGATGATCAGTCCCAAAGGCTGACACTACAACAGATGAGTCGTTTTGCAACGTTTATAAGCGTAGCAATAGAAACCAAAAGTGTTGCAAACGATTATCTGCAACGGTTTTGAAAGTGTCGATGTGCGGTTACAGATGCCGACGCAGAAGATAACTAATGACGCTACAAAGCGTTGCAAAAGGCAAATGCATCAACTACAGAATTAAGCGTTGCTAAAGTACTAAAAGTGTCGCTAGTTAATTTTTTTTTCTTATTTTGATAATTTCCATTAAAATATGTTTCCTGGCTCTTTTAAGAGTTATAAAAGGTTCACTAACTGCAACGTTTTTGTATCTATTGCTGATTGTGTACTTTGGCTACGGTCTGTAAGCATTGGTGATGTTGTACTACTTGCTACGCTTTGTTACCGTTGGTGAAGTATTATTATTTGCAACCCATTCTAAGGGTTGTAAAAGTACCATTTAGGTGCACTAATATCATTCTCTAGAAAGTGTTAGCAACACTTATAACGGTTGTAAAAAGACCATTTGCAAGGTATAACCGTTTATGCATTTACAACGTTTTTAAAATTAGCGTAGCAATCACTCCTTTATATTTGTAACCATTTGAATGTGTTGCAGAAGATCTTTTCTTCTTCCCTATTATAATTGCATAATTTACAATTTTCATATATTCATTTAACAGTGGCCTATAAAAACCTTTACACACTAAAAAACATTTAACTAACAAAAAATTTAATTTCATATGTTCCAAATGTAGAAAAGTGTCACAATATCCAAAATAATTTCCACATAGCCTTGCTAGTGATGTAAGTTTACAATAATAGCATCCTTCCTAAGCTTATAAATATCGTTCAGGGGCTAAGTTTTGCATTTACGGTCATCTTTCATCCTTTTCAACCCTAACAATCCATCTTCGCAAAGTACTCATGATGTTAAACCATTCTGGAATTTTAAAAAAGAAAATTGGTTATATATGAAGGCGGCGCCAAGAAACAGCAAGTAGAGTTTAAGTGACAACATCAATTCAACATGTCTGCGATAATACTTGTGCACCACTAAATATATAATAAAAAATGATTTTCAGTTCCACATAACTTAGGTTATTGTTGAGAAACTTTAATTAGTTTTCTTAGCAATGCATGCACTTGTCTCTAAAAAAAACAGGTGACATTTGCAGCATATATTTTTGGGTTAGAGTAATTATAAGAACTGAAAAAATAATATGTGTAAACAAGTAAACAACTATTACCTTTTGTACTGCAAACAACAGATGAAATTTGCAGCATATATTTTTGGGTCACATATGATGATTTTATGAGACAGAGAGAGATATGAAAAGCATGGAGGCAATAGCACATGCATTTGAGTCCCCCACTACCCTGTCCGTGCCCAAGCAGTTGGTGCACATGGGCTCTATAAAGTTTTCATTCTGTCTCTCTCTTGCTTTAATATAGGTCATGGAACACGTGGCAGCTGGACGTGACAAGACGACTGATGTTAGCTAATTTTATTGACTCCGTAACTACCGTGAGTCGAAAGTCCACAACTTCCGCTTCTAACTCCCAAACATTGTTTTACCAAAAAACCAATGAGTCGGGATCCCTGTTTTGTCCAAATAGGCCCTGTTTGAACGAACGAGGTGGCGACACACGGTCATGGATGTCCACAGTCCAACCTTTTCTTTCTTCTCTTTATCTCAACCTCAGCATGGATGTCCGTGTGTCGCCACCTCATTTAAACAGGGGATCCTAACTAAAAATATATATATAGCCCCCAAACACTCTATTGGATCTGGGTCCTATTTTACATCAATTGGTTTATCCCCCAGAATGAGATTGCTCATGTCTTAAATATATTACAATTATAACTAGGAGAATTACAATGAATACATCATTTTTTAACCACTTAAAAAGATTCCTATGTATTGAATATTTGAATTCCTACGTATTCTAAAACAAACAAATTGAAAAATAGTGAAGAATCACTGCTTAAAGAAAAGTGGTGATTCTCCACCCCTGTTTTCTCCTCGTTTTTTGTCGTTTTCGCCTCATCCAAACACAAAAGGGAAAACTTGTAGAACATGGAAAATGCATTTAAGAAAAGACAGTGTGTTCTTCAAATTTTTTTTTTTTACATTTTTGTATCCAATGTGATGTTGTAAATTTTGTGTAGTATGAGTATCTTGCTTACATTTAGCTGACAATTCTATTTTCTTTTTTGGTTATTTGGTGCTTGTACTTTTTGTGGTTGCAGCACGAACAAGCCAATCTGGAAATCGATGAGTAAACCTATTCTGCTATGTAACATTGTTATTTGGTGCTCATGAATTTCTATAGATGTTGTTGTACTTCAATTTATGTAGCAACCATGAAGTATATTTGTTGGGAATGCTTATTAGATAATGTGGAGATTCTTTAGTAACAAGTACTTATCGAATGTAAAGCATGTCAGTCTTACAACACTTTTCCTTTCCTCTTTGTAGGAGAAGAAACTTGTATTGGAAAAAAATGGACCTCACATTTATCATGTCTTAAATATATGATTTGATTGTTTGTTTTATTCTGATTATATGTTATAAACATGATCAATTTGTCGGAAGACATAGCTCATGTGGATTGAGATTTGGCCTAAATTAGCTAATAGAAGATGGGTACAGGGAGTTGGACATATTTGGATTTAGAAGGGGGACTACATGATGTATTCATTATAATGACATCAAAGGATCCAGATACACAAGTTGGGATCAGGGGCAAAAATGACTATATAATGTACTGTGAAGCTTAACCTCTCCATCAATCAGTTTGACAAAAGGGTAACCCTACAACCCATCCTCTAAGTAGATTCCATCAAAATATATCCATCACTTTATATCAAATTTTATACTCCAACATTAATCCAAGGGAAGTGCAAAAAGAAAATATAAAAAAAACTCCAAACAAAAAACAAAAACCAATAGACATAAAACTTTTATACTTTCATACCACAAATGAAGATAAAGATGAACACATTTTTATATGTAAATACATACCACATAAAAGTTGGCCCTAATGTGAGCCATGAGAAAGTTCAACTTAGCTTCAGAAGCTGCTTCCAGTTTTGTAGCTCCTCTACGTTGTCCTCATTTTCATGTAAACGCGTTGTGAGCTCTTGTGCCTGTCTCTCATACTCCTCAGCCTGTCTCTCATCTGCCTCGGCTCTCCTCCTAAGTTCCTCAACCTCTGGATAATAGTAAGAGGAGGAGGATGACATTGGGTCCATGCCGTGACCATGACCACCAATGTAACCTGGTTTTGCACCTAAGACTTTGTTAGCAATGTCGTCCTCAGTCATGGCAGTAGAACCTTCTTCTAGGGACTCGGCCTGCAACTCCAACATCTTATCCTGTAATTTTAAATAAGAGGCAACTATCAAATAAAAATAATATTTTAGACAACAAACCGTAATTACAGACAAGAAAGAGAAAAGAAAACTTGATCCTCACATAATTTTCTTGAGCAGAGCCACTCCAGCCTTTGCCCGGATTATAATACATCATGCGATAAAATCCAATCCTGCCGGGCTCTTGTTGTGTTTGTGCGTCACGCTGTAATAGGATCAACTAAAGATATTATATGGAACGAGGAATATAATTGATGCAAATACCTTATAACCACATCTTGATGGTCAGTTATGTGTTTTGTAATGAGTACTCAAAAAAATGCTATAAAAACTCAGAAGAGTTGGGCACATTAGCAAAACTTAAACATTTTTACCACTGAGACGATGCTTGGAGTCGTTAGAAATGATTTATGAGAAATGGAATTGAGACTACAAAAGGAATGACACATGTAAGTGTCTAAACGACACCAAACAGATCATAAACTTCAAGATCTAGATGAAACAACCCTAGTAGTGTGAACAAGCAAGAACAGGTCTGAAAATGCATAAACATGATGGAACAAGAGCTCAGTCATCTGAATCAGATTGGATATCTCTCAATTGGTAGGAGATAGAAGGCACAATTGGTACCTTTGGAAAGATAGAGATGTCTGCTTTCAAGAACAAAAAATGGTTCACAAACCGACATCTAAGGAGAAAGTTACACTCCTTTTACCAACACATGGCAAAATCAGACAAGGAAAATTATAAATATATTTATACTACCTTATCAGCTCGATGATTCAAAAATGATCTTGAACCACTACGGTGGTTAACTTTTTTCTTTGCACGAATGGCCTTGTTGATTGTGCTAAGTTTCTACAATAGAATTTTGTTAGTTAGAAGTACAAATGAAGAAAATTATAGTTTGAATAATAGCATTTCTTTTTACCTTGAACTTGTCTGTTTCAAACCAATCACAAAGCCGTTCCCAGTCCTCTTGTGTGACATTGTCATATAGCTTCCGTCTGCGCTGATCATTTGAGAGAGTCTTATAATAAACGTGCAACCTACACCTGAACTCTTTGAGGCGCTATCCTAAGTACTTATTGATAACCCTTTCGACATGCGGGAGATGGGGATGTCAATGTCAAAGCTCTTCTACAAATAAGCTTTGCAATGCGATGTTAAGAAGAAATTGACTCCATCAATAATAAACCAACTAAAGAAAAATAATTTTATTACCAAAATATGTTCGTTTATCGTCTGAACTTTGGATTTGTATTCTTTCTTCACCTTTCTCCAATTATAAAGTGACAGAGGTGCATATTTGCGGCAAATTATGCCAACTTCAGAAGCAAATTGCTGACTCCAATCTCCTCAGGCTTTGACTTCCCTGGTGGTATTTCAATCCTCGGTTTCTGACCTCACCTTGCTATATGGTCAATGAGAGTGTTGTTCTTTGCCTTGCCTCTTTTGGTAACTGATGATGTTGAACCCGTTTTAGAAGTAACAATAGCACAAATTAATAGCTGGTCAGACACTTTTTACCAATCCATCAATAATATGAAACTATTACTATGGAGAGATTACAAAGGTAAGTGTAGCCTATTGGACTTACCAGGAGTCGACCCATTAGCCGATTGTGCAGAAGAGTTGGGCACAGATGAAGGCACTGCACTAGAACTTGCGGATCGTTCACCTAGTGCCACGTCTATACAAGAATCAATAAATTCACAGCACGAATATGCAAGGTCTGAGTGGGAATAAACCAAAGTTCCAAGTGTACAAAACTAAAATTTATGAAGAGATTGCACTAAAATCAAAAGTTGCAGGAAAGAAGACTATCTTACCATGAAGAGATGCAACACCTGGTTGTGTGCTTGGCTGGGGCTCCGACTGCGTTTGAGAACTTCTAGTGGTTCGTCCAGTTGGTGCCACGTCTATATAAGAATCAATAAATTCACAACACGAATATGCAAGGTCTGAATGGGAATAAACCAAAGTTCCAAGTGTACATAACTAAAATTTATGAAGAGATTGGACTGAAATCAAAACTTGTAGGAAAAAAGACTATCTTACCATGAAGAGACGCAATACCTGGTTGTGTGCTTGGCTGGGGCTCCGGCTGCGTTTGAGAACTTCGAGTGGTTCGTCCACTTGGTGCCACGTCTATACAAGAATCAATAAATTCACGACATGGATATGCAAGGTCTGAGCGGGAATAAACCAAAGCTCCAAGTGTACATAACTAAAATTTATGAAGAGATTGGACTGAAATCAAAACTTATAGGAAAGAAGACTATCTTACCACGAAGAGACGCAATACCTGGCTGTGTGCTTGGCTGGGGCTCCGGTTGCGTTTGAGAACTTCTAGTGGTTCGTCCACTTAGTGCCACGCCTATACAAGAATCAATAAATTCACAACACAAATATGCAAGGTCTGAGTGGGAATAAACCAAAGTTCCAAGTGTACATAACTAAGATTTATGAAGATATTGGACTGAAATCAAAAGTTGCAGGGAAGAAGACTATCTTACCACGAAGAGACGCAACACCTGGTTGTGTGCTTGGCTGGGGCAGAGGCTGCGTTTGAGAACTTCTAGTGGTTTGTCCACCTGGATCCATGACTGGACAAGAATCAATAAATTCACAACACGAATATGCAAGGTCTGAGTGGGAATAAACCAAAGTTCCACGTGTACATAACTAAAATTTATGAAAAGATTGGACTGAAATCAAAAGTTGCATGAAAGAAGACTATTTTACCACGAAGAGATGCAACAACTGGTTGTGTGCTTGGCTGGGGCAGAGGCTGCGTTTGAAAACTTCTAGTGGTTCGTCCACCTGGACCCATGATTGGACAAGAAATATATATTTGGCAACATAAACTAAACAAACTCTCATTGAGCATAAATCACATTTTGAAGTGTAATGCAGACAACAATTTAATCATGTAAATACAAACAAGTCAAAAGAAATTCAATAATAAGTAACATGATTAGGAAGGAATAACAAATTACACAAAATATATCATATACTATCACTTATAGATAATCAGAATTAACTTTTACATGACCATTCAATCTATGTCAGTATCATCGTCACTTGATACGACATTCTCTTCTTCTAAACTACAATAATCTATCCATGTATCATCTTCTTCATCAATTTCATCATCATTAATGAACTGATCCTCTATGTGTACTCTACCCATATTGGTCAGTACCACAGTACATCAACTTCAATTGGGTTCAAATCTTCCCTATTTAGATGTAGAGGTGTAAGTTCTTCATTCTGAATATTATCACCATTACGTTCTTCAAGAGTGTGATCATGTTCGACAATACCAATCACAGCGACATGCTCCTCCTGTTGAAATGCCTCAACACCATGCTCTACTACAATCTCTTCCTCCTTCTCTGAAATATCATATACATTTCTTGGCTTTATTTTTTGCACAACTTGCCAACTACCACGCAAATTAGTATCTCTCACATAGAAGACTTGACTTACTTGGGCAGCAAGCACGAATCAGTCATCTTTGTACCAAGTTTGGGAGACATTAACACTAGTCACCTGGCCATCTGTTTGAATACCCGTCCTTTGGTTACCAACATCAGACCAACCACATTGAAAAAGATAAACTCGATTGGAATTTAAGAAGTTTAACACAATGACATCGGTTAGAAAAACCAAAAAAATCAATCTCTTTTGACTGGTGACACCCTTGCACAGCGACACCACAGTTTTGAGTACGGAGATTTACTTCTCTATCCTTTGTGTGAGACCTATTCCCATTAACAATGCAACCATTATATCGAATGACATGATGATCAGGCCCGCAAGCTAATGAATATAAATCATTGGTAGCTTCAGGAGATTTCTGGGATCGCAATTCTTGCATCTATGAGTAAAGTGTGCAAAATCAATAGAATATACAATATATGTAGGACAAACAAGTACTTTACTTCTGGGGTCCCTAAGAAAACTTACACGTTGTTCAAACCATTCAACAAAATACATTTCTTGCCTTTCTTCCAAATTATTTGGACTTTCCCTTTTAAGCTCAATCAAGTGTTGTCTACATAAAGAAAATGTCAAGAATATATATATATATATAAATCAACTAGAAATATATATATACTGCATCTGAGTACATATGGGTGCACTCACTCGAGATATGGCAATACTTCTTCTGTATTATTCAGCACATAATAACGAGCCTTGTTGTGATCTTTTAGATTCAAGCTGACAATTTTAGAAGCTCCTAATGGTCGCACATTCTGTGAGAAAACATGCAACTTAGTAGGTTGTTTCTCCTGACCACCATCAAAATTTCGCTCTTCACGGTTGAAGCGTGTTTCAATTCCTTGGAGATACATGGAACAAAACGTCAGACATTCGTTATCAATGTATGCTTCGGCAATTGAACCTTCCAGACGTGCCTTGTTACGAACGTATTGTTTCAAAGTGTGCAAAAACCTGTTTAAAGGTTTATAATTATTGTATACAAAACAAAGTACAACTTTAAACTTTTAAATGCATGTACATGTTACCTTTCAATGGGATATATCCATCGATACTGCACAGGTCCACCAAGAATTGCCTCTTGTGGTAAATGAACAGCTAAGTAACCATTACATCAAAAAAAGATGGTGGAAATATTTGTTCAAATTTACAAAGTATCACGACAATGTCTTTCTCCATATTCTTGAGCACTTCCAACCTTAAAGTCCTCAAACACAACTCTTGGAAGAAGAAACCCAGTTCAATTAATGCAATGGATACATCATTGGATCGACAAGAAACCACATACAGCAACCTGGAGAAGTCGCTGTAAAAGTATATGGCAGTCGTGGCTTTTCAAACCTGATATTCTACCGTCATTGACATTCACACACCGATATATATTGGACGCAAAACAAACTGGAAACTTTACAGATCTCAACCATTCATAAAATGTCTTTTTCTCGGTCGATGACATTGTATAGCACGCAATGGTACAATAAACTTATCACCCCTAGGAATTAGATGTAATTCTTTTATTATACCCAAAGCTGCCAAATCTAATCGAGCTTGCATTGAGTCATTTGTTTTACCATCAATACTCATCATAGTTCCTAAAATGCTCTCACAAATGTTCTTTTCAATATGCATCACATCAAGGTTGTGACGTAGCTTGAGGGTTCGCCAATATGGTAATTCAAAAAGTAAACTCTTCTTTGACCAATTCAACTCAATCTGCGTATGCTTCCTTTTCGTGTTAGTCCGATTCTTTCCAAAGTTCCGTTCTTCAACCAGTTCAAGTTGTGATACAACATCCTCCCCGGACAAATCCTTTGGTTTTGGCATGTTCTCAACCATCCCATCAAATAAGTTTTTACTACGACTCCGCCAAGATTGTTGTGGTTGCAAAAAAAAAAAATGATTGCCCATATAACATAACTTGTGACTATTCTTTAGATACATAGAAACTATGTCTTCGTTACAACTTGGGCATGCCATTTTGCCTTTAGTGCTCCATCCAAACAAGTTAGCAAATGCAGGAAAGTCATTAATAGTCCACAATAATGCAGCGTGCAACTGAAATGTTCGCTTGGTCACAACATCATATGTCTCCACGCCGTTCTCCCACAAATCTTTTAATTCGTCTATCAACGGCCGTAAATACACATCAATGTCATTTCCCAGTGATTTAGGACCAGGAATAAGTAGTGACATGAAGATGAAAGGATCTTTCATACATTTCCATGGTGGCAAGTTATACGGCATGAGCATTACTGGCCACAAAGGATTGAATCCATCGCTTGCAAGGCCTAGGCGGATATTGCGAGGTTCATTTGAAAACCACTCATTCTCCTTATCGAAGTCTTCCCAGACCTTGGAATCAGCTGGGTGCCTAAATACATTCTCCTTCCGAACTCGCTTTTCTTTGTGCCACCTCATATATACAGCAGTCATCCTTGACATAAACAACCTTTGAAGTCTTGGTTTAATTGAAAAGTATCGTAAAACCTTTTGTGGTATTTTCTTAAACTTGCCTTCAACGTACAACTTTGTACCTGGACTCCCCACATACTGAACAACTTTGAAGATTTTCATATTCCTTCCATTAGAAAAGTGCACAATCATACTTGCACGCATGAATTGCAATATAACCAAGCCCTAGTTCTCGCATTAATGTCTTCGCCTCATGATAGGACTTTGGTAGTGTCTCACCCTCAGGCAAAGCCACTTTAATCAGTTGAAGAATCATATCAAATGATTTGTTACTCCAACAATTAATTACCTTCACATGAAACAACTTCACGAGAAAATCCAATTTAGAGAATTTTTTGAAACCTGGATACAAAGGTTGCTGCGATTCATTCACGAGTTTCTCAAATTGAGTAGCATTTCCTTCTCTCCTATCAAGACCACTAATTGTTTCTGCTTCTCTGGTTGTAAAATTATATGCATCCCCATATTGCATGTCTGGCACTGGACTATCCATAAAAGTAGGTGCCCCTAAATCTTGAAGCAAGTCACGAACCCCATCAAAAACAACCCCTTCATCAGCACCAGCATCAACGTCGTCATCATCATCAGACAGCACTTCATATTCTTCACCATGATGTACATAACGAGTGTAATACTTGTCCATTCCATTGTCCAGTAAATGATCTTTTACTTAATCGACTTGCTTATAGTAGCTATTATTGCAAATCCTACATGGACAGCGAATCCTACCCGCGATGTCAGTATTATTACTATCAAGAACAATGAAACCCTCAACACCTTCAATATATCGAGTGCCAAACCGATCTAGCATATCCATCCAACTCTTATCCGTACTTATGTGAAACTCTATACAATTTAAATGAAAAGATAAGTCAATTATATAGGCATAGGCTCGAAAACGGCCCCCGGGGGTCCGGAACGGGAAACGGGCCCCGAAAAAATAAAAAACCAGAACGAGCACTTTGCTCGTGGTTAAAGTAACTCGTAGAAACTGACGGTTCACAAATAGGACTCCCGGTTAGAGAATTAGAAGTGGAAATATAGGATTTTCTAATAGTTTGGCTCAAAAACGGCCCGCCGAGTGTCCGGAACGGGAAAGGGACCCCGAAAAAATCAGAAACAGGCGCGACCACTTCGCTCAAGGGTGTAGTAACTTGTAGGAACTGACGGTTCACAAATAGGACTCCTGGTTAGAAATTAGAAGAAAAAACGTAGGATTTTCCAACACTTAGGCTCGAAAACGGCCCGCTGAGGGTCCGAAAAGGGAAACGGCCCCCGAGAAAATTGGAAACCGGCACGAGCACTTCGCTCAAGGGTAGAATAACTTGTGGGAACTGATTGTTCGCAACTAGGACTCTCGGTTAGAGAATTAGAAGTGAAAACATAGGATTTTCCAACACTTAGGCTCGAAAACGGCACGCCGAAGGTCCTGGACGGGAAACGGCCCTTGAAAAAAAATCTGAAATCGGCACGAGCACTTCGCTCGAGGGTAGAGTAACTTGTAGGAACTAACGACTCGCAACTAGGACTCTCGATTAAAGAATTAGAAGTGAAAACATAGGATTATCTAACACTTAGGCTCGAAAACGGCCCCAGAAAAATCATAAACCGGCACGAGCACTTCGCTCGAGGGTAGAGTAACTCGTAGAAACTGACGGTTCGAAAATAGTCGCTCGAGGGTAGAGTAACTTGTAGGAACTAACGACTCGCAACTAGGACTCTCGATTAAAGAATTAGAAGTGAAAACATAGGATTATCTAACACTTAGGCTCGAAAACGGCCCCAGAAAAATCATAAACCGGCACGAGCACTTCGCTCAAGGGTAGAGTAACTCGTAGAAACCGACGGTTTGAAAATAGGACTCCCAGTTAGAGAATTAGAAGTGAAAATATAGGATTTTCCAATACTTTGGCTCAAAAATAGCCCGCCGGGGGTCCGGAACAGGAAAAGGCCCCCGAAAAAATCAGAAATAGGTGCGAACACTTCGCTCGAGGGTGGAGTAACTTGTAGGAACTGACAGTTCACAGATAGAACTCCCGGTTAGAGAATTAAAAGCAAAAACGTAGGATTTTCCAACACTTAGGCTCGAAAACGGCCCGCTGGGGGTCCAAAAAGGGAAACGGCCATCGAATAAATTGAGAATCGGCACGAGCACTTCGCACGAGGGTAGAGTAACTTGTGGGAACTGACAGTTCGCAACTACGACTCGCGGTTAGAGAATTAGAAGTGAAAACATAGGATCTTCCAACACTTAGGCTCGAAAACGGCCCGCCGGGGGTCGTGGATGGGAAACGGCCCGCCGGGGGTCGTGGATGGGAAACGGCCCCTGGAAAAATCTGAAACAAGTACGAGCATTTCGCTCGAGGGAATAGTAACTTGTAAGAACTAACGGTTCACAACAAGGACTCCTGGTTAAAGAACTAGAAGTGAAAACGTAGGATTTTCCAACACTTAGGCTCGAAAACGGCCCGCCGGGGGTCTGGAAAGGGAAACAGTCAATGAAAAAATAGTAAAGTGGCACGAGCACTTCGCTCGAAGGTAGAGTAACTTGTAGGAACTGATGGTTCGCAAGTAGGACTTCCGGTTAGAGAATTAGAAACGAAAACATAGGATTTTGCAATACTTAGGCTCGAAAACGGCCCGTCGGAGGTCCGGAACGGGAAACAGCCCCTAGAAAAATAAGAAACTGGTATGAGCACATCATTCGAGGGTAGAGTAACTTGTAGGAACTGTCCACTCGCTAATAGGACTCCCGGTTAGTGAAACAGAATCGATAACATAGGATTTTCCAATACTTAGGCTCGAAAACGGCCCGCCGTGGGTCCGGAAGGGAAAACGGCACTCGAAAAAATCAGGAACCGGCACGAAAACTAGGTTGAGGGTAGAGTAACTCATAGAAACTGACGGCTCACAGATAGGACTCCCGGCTGGAGAATTAGAACCAAAAATAGGATTTTCTAATACTTAGGCTCGAAAACAGCCCGCCGGGGGTCCGGAACAGGAAACGGCACCCAAAAAAATTGAAAACTGACGCGACAACTTTGGTCGAGGGTAGAGTAACTTGTAGGAACTGACGGTTTGGTGAGAAGACTCCCGGTAAGAAAATTAGAAGCGAAAATGTAGGATTTTCCAACACTTTAGCTCTAAAACGGCCCGCCGGGGGTCCTGGACGGGAAACTGCCCCCCCAAAAAATCTGAAACTGGCACGACCACTTTGGTCGAGGGTAGTGTAACTTGTAGAAACTGACGGTTCGCAACTAGGACTCCCAGTTAGAGAATTAGAAGCAAAAATGTAGGATTTTCCAACACTTAGGCTCGAAAACGGCCCCCGGAACTCCGGAACGGGAAACGGCCCCCGAAAAACACAGAAACTGGCATGAAAACTTCGTAGAAGAGTAGGGTAACTTGTAGGAATTGATGGTTCGTAGGTAGAACTCCTGGTTAGAGCATTAGAATCGAAAATAGAGGATTTTCCAACACTTAAGCTCGAAAACGGCCCGCCGTGGGTCCGGAACGAAAAACGGCACCCGAAAAAATCAGAAATTGGTACGAGCACTTCGCTCGAGGGTAGAGTAACTTGTGGGAACTATTAGTTCGCAAGTACGACTCCCAGTTGGAGAATTAGAAGTGAAAACATAGGATTTTCCAACACTTAGGCTCGAAAACGGCCCGTCGGGGGTCCTAGGTAGGAAACTGCCCCAGGAAAAATTTGAAACCGGCACGAGCACTTCGCTCGAGGGTATAGGAACTTGTACGAACTAACGGTTCTCAACTAGGGCTCCCGGTAAAAGAATGTGAGGTGAAAACGTAGGATTTTCTAACACTTAGGCTCGAAAACGGCCCGCCGGGGATCTGAAAAGGGAAACGGCCCACGAAAAAATAGTAAACCGGCACGAGCACTTCGCTCGAGGGTAGAGTAACTTGTAGGAACTTAGGACTCCCGATTAGAGAATTAGAAGCAAAAACATTAGATTTGCCAACACTTAGACTCGAAAACGGCCCCCGGAGGTCCGAAAAGGGAAACGGCCCTCGGAAAAATCATAAACTAGCAAGAGCACTTTGCTCGAAGGTAGAGTAACTCGTAGAAACTGACGGTTCAAAAATAGGACTCCCGGTTAGAGAATTAGAAGTGAAAATATAGGATTTTCCAATACTTTGGCTCAAAAATAGCCCGACGGGGGTCCAGAACAGGAAAAGGCCCCCGAAAAAATCGAAAATAGGCGCGAGCACTTCGCTCGAGGGTGGAATAACTTGTAGGAACTGACGGTTCATAGATAAGACTCCCGGTTAGAGAATTAAAAGCGAAAATGTAGGATTTTCCAACACTTAGGCTCGAAAACGCCCGCTGGGGGTCCGAAAAGGGAAACGGCCACCAAATAAATTGAAAACCAGCACGAGCACTTCGTACGAGGGTAGAGTAACTTGTGGGAACTGACGGTTCCCAACTACGACTCCCGGTTAGAGAATTAGAAGTGAAAGCCTAGGATCTTCCAACACTTAGGCTCGAAAACGGCCCGCCGGGGGTCGTGGACGGGAAATGACCCCTGGAAAAATCTGAAACCAGTACGAACACTTCGCTCGAGGGTATAGTAACTTATAGGAACTAACGGTTCACAACATGGACTCCTGGTTAAAGAATTAGAAGTGAAAACGTAGGATTTTCCAACACTTAGGCTCGAAAACGGCCCGCCGGGGGTCTGGAAAGGGAAACGGCCAACGAAAAAATAGTAAACCGGCATGAGCACTTCGCTCGAGGGTAGAGTAACTTGTAGGAACTGATGGTTTGCAAGTAGGACTCCTGGTTAGAGAATTAGAAGCGAAAACATAGGATTTTGCAACACTTAGGCTCGAAAACGGCCCGCCAGCAGTCCGGAACGGGAAACAGCCCCTAAAAAAATCAGAAACCGGTACGAGCACATCATTCGAGGGTAGAGTAACTTGTAGGAACTGTCCGCTCGCTAATAGGTTTTCCGGTTAGTGAAACAGAATCGAGAACATAGGATTTTCCAACACTTAGGCTCGAAAACGGCCCGCCGTGGGTCCGGAAGGGAAAACGGCACTCGAAAAAATCAGAAACCGGCACGAAAACTAGGTTGAGGGTAGAGTAACTAATAGAAACTGACGGTTCGCAGATAGAACTTCCGGTTGGAGAATTAGAACCAAAAATAGGATTTTCTAACACTTAGACTCGAAAACAGCCCGCCGGGGGTCCGGAACAGGAAACGGCACCAGAAAAAATTAAAGGAACTGATGGTTCGGAGATAAGACTCCCGATTAGAGAATTAGAAGCGAAAACGTAGGATTTTCCAACACTTTAGCTCGAAAACGGCCCACCGGGGGTCCTGGCCAGGAAACGGCCCCTAGAAAAATCTGAAACTGAAACGACCACTTCGCTCGAGGGTAGAGTTACTTGTAAGAACTGATGGTTTGCAACTAGGACTCCCGGTTAGAGAATTAGATGCGAAAACATAGGATTTTCCAACACTTAGGCTCGAAAATGGCCCCCGGGGCTCCGGAACGGGAAACAGCCCCCGGAAAACTTGAAAACTGGCACGAAATCTTCGCTGAATTGTAGAGTAACTTGTATGAATTGATGATTCGTAGGTAGAACTAGAATCGAAAATAGAGGATTTTCCAACACTTAGGCTCGAAAACGGCCTGCCGTGGGTTTGTAACGGAAAACGGCACCCGAAAAAATCAGAAACTAGGACAAGCACTCGCTTGACGGTATAGTAACTCGTAGAAACTGACGGTTCGCAGATAAGACTTTCGGTTGGAGAATTAGAAGCAAACATAGTATTTTCCAACACTTAGGCTTGAAAACGGCCCGCCTGGGGTCCGAAACGGGAAACGGCACTCGAAAAAATCGTAAACCGGTGCGAGCACTTCGCTCGAAGTTAGAGTAACTTGCAGGAACTGACGGTTCGGAGATAGGACTCCCAGTAATAGAATTAGAAGCGAAAACGTAGGATTTTCCAACACTTTGGCTCGAAAACGGCCCGCCGGGGGTCCTGGAATGGAGACGACACCCGAAAAAATCTAAAACCGGTGCAAGCACTTTGCTCGAGGGTAGAGTAACTTGTAGCAACTGACGGTTTGTAACTAAGACTCCTAGTTATAGAATTGGAAGCGAAAACATAGGATTTTCCAACACTTGGACTCGAAAATGGACCCCGGGAGTCCGGAACGGGAAACAGCCCCCAGAATAAATCATAAACCGGCACGAGCACTTCGCTCGAGGGTAGAGTAACTCATATAAACTGCTGGTTCACAAATAGGACTCCCGATTAGAGAATTAGAGATGAAAATATAGGATTTTCCAATACTTTGGATAAAAAATAGCCCGCCGGGGGTCCGGAATGGGAAAAGGCCCCAGAAAAAAATTGAAAAGAGGCGCGAGCACTTCGCTCGAGGGTGGAGTAACTTGTAGAAACTGACGGTTCACAGATAAGACTCCCGGTTAGAGAATTAGAAGCGAAAACGTAGGATTTTCCAACACTTAAGGCTCGAAAACGGCCCGCGGGGGGTCCAAAAAGGGAAACGGCCCCCGAAAAAACTGGAATCCAGCACGAGTACTTCGATCGAGGGTAGAGTAACTTGTGTGAACTGACGGTTCGCAACTACAACTCCCGGTTAGAAAATTAGAAGTGAAAACATAGGATTTTCCAACACTTAGGCTCGAAAACGGCCCGTCGGGGGTCCTGGACGGGAAACGGCCCATGGAAAAATTTAAAACCGGCACAAGCACTTCGCTCGAGGGTATAGTAACTCGTAGGAACTAACGGTTCGCAACTGGGACTCCTAGTTAATGAATTAGAAGTGAAAACATAGGATTTCCAACGCTTAGTCTTGAAAACGGCCCGCTGTGGGTCTGGAAAGGGAAACGGCCCACGAAAAAATAGTAAACCGACACGAGCACTTCGCTCGAGGGTAGAGTAACTTGTAAGAACTGATGGTTCCCAAGTAGGACACCCGGTTAGAGAATTAGAACCGAAAACATAGGATTTTCCAATACTTAGGCTCGAACACGGCCCGTCGGGGGTCCAGAATGGGAAAATGCCACTTGAAAAATCGAAAACAAATACGAGCACTTCAGTCGAGGGTATAGTAACTTGTAGGAACTGTCGGTTTCGCAAATAGGACTCTCGATTAGAGAATTAGAAGCAAACATAGGATTTTACAATATTTAGGCTCAAAAACGGCCCACCGGGGCTCCGGAACGGGAAACGACCCCCGGAAAAATTGGAAACTGTCACGAAAACATCGCTGAAGAGTAGAGTAACTTATAGGAATTAATGGTTCGTTGGTAGAACTCCCGATTAAAGAATTAGAATAAAAAACAGAGGATTTTCCAACGCTTAGGCTCGAACACGGCCCGCCATGTGTCCGGAACGGAAAACGGCACCCGAAAAAATCAGAAACTAGCAGGAGCACTCATTTGAGGGTATAGTAACTCATAGAATCTGACGGTTCGCAAATAGGACTCCCAGTTGGAGAATTAGAAGTAAACATAGGCTCGAAAATGGCCCGCCGGGGGTCCGGAAAGGGAAACGGCACCCGAACAAATTAGAAACCGGTGTGAGCACTTCGCTCGAGGGTAGAGTAACTTGTAGGAAATGACGGTTCGGAAATAAGACTCCCGGTAAGAGAATTAGAAGCGAAAACGTAGGATTTTCGAACACTTTGGCTCGAAAACGGCCCGCCAGGGATCCTGGATGAGAAACGGCCCCCGTAAAAATCTAAAACCGGCATGAGCACTTTGCTTGAGGGTAGAGTAACTTGTAAGAACTGACGGTTCGCAACTAGGACTCCCGATTATTTTATATATCAGAGGGCCCTTTGGGCTGAACTAATCCTTCGGGCCCAAGTAAATTCCTAGGACCCCATTATGGTAGCGCAGTTTTGAACCCTCCATCTAATAGAACAAACTGTAGTCCTAGGCCAACTGAGCTACCCCTCGGGTTAGTCTATGGATCTTCCTAGTCATATGAGTATAAGTCTTGCGGCAGAGTCTAGGCTGACTCAACCTAATCTTGACAGTCTTAAAACAAAATCGTCAAATTCAAGTTTTTTTCATCGAGTCTCCCAAGATTCTGTCGGTTCAAGTTGACTCAGACACAGTTTATCAGAGTAGCTACTAAAGTTTTAAAGCACAATGTCGGTCCTATCAAGTTCTTGCTCACAAGTCCTCTATCAAAAGCTTAAGATTGTCCAACTGCCATGATTATTTTGTGGTACAGCCCATTCAAGGTAGGACCTACTAGATGTTCAGTTAAGATATGATACAAGTATCCCATGTAGTATCCTCATGTAAAGTTACCTCAAGTAATTATAGTTTGGCAACAGACAAAGATGTGGATACATGGATATGAGATGGAGATGCTTCAATTCCTTTGAAACCTTCCTATTAGAATCCCAACAATCTCATACATTGTTCAATTCAGAGAGAGAGAGAGAGAGAGAGAGAGAGAGAGTGTGTGTATACGAGAGAGAGAAATAGTTCAGTTGACACCAAAATCGGCTGTTGAGATGGCGCTAATGGTAACAGCAGCATCAGAGTGCTCCAGCACCATTATCAAACCATTTCTGGGCCAAAACAGGGGAGGAAATGCCAGCACACTCAGGGATGTTGTGTCCTTGGAGAGTGGGAAATTTACTATGGTAAGGTCCAATTCTACTACTACTATGAAGTAACACATAATGTCTATGATTGTGGCCAAGTAAAACTTCCAATACTTGAAATCACACTTGTGGGCTAATACAAGAATTTTTAATGGGGTGTAGGTGTAGCATATGAAAAAATTGTCATTTGTATACATAAAGACACCCATTCAACCCTCTCAGGGATATGAACTGCTGAAGGAATCATGATTATATGAACTGTTGAAGGAATCATGATTTGCACCGAAATTAGACACTGAAAATGGTGGATTTTTTACACTGGATGTCTGTCTATTTTGAAACACTTTGAGAAGAATCAATTTAAACCCGTTTGGTTGCTCTGAAATTAATATATTTGATGGTGCTGACCAGGGCAGGTGCCAATATGGAAAGAACTGATTATGACCAAGTGTATGAATGACAGTGGAACTAACAACCTGAAGGATTGACTCAATAAAAATGGGTTGGGCCGCCTTTAACTGATCCAAAGAGAGCCCCAATGGATGCTAGTCAGGAAAACCAGCCACAGATGATCACCTTATATGACCAGCCCGATCGTTTACAATCTTGAGTAGGAATTATTTTAGTATCTAACTAACAATTTTAAGCTTTTTCCCTATTGTATTGATTTTCTGTTGTTCTATGTTTGATGATGATGGTAGAGCAATGATCTTTGGTATGGTCCAGACCGAGTGAAGTACTGTGCCACTTCTCAGCTCAGACCCCATCATATCTCACCGGTGAATTTCCCGGCGACTATGGGTGGGGCACCACCGCCGGATTATTGGCTGATCCAGAAGCATTTGCTAGGAACAAAGCTCTTGAGGTAATACTACTGATAATTAGCAAAATGCAATTTAAAAATATAGCAGTCATCGAGTCGGGTCAACTCGAAGACTCGGCCAAGTCTTGGCAGAGTAAAATTGCCAAGATACAATATCAATAAATAAAAATGATGATTATGATGAGTACATGAATGAATCGTAAAGACTTTCAAATATTTTCCATAAAAACACAGTAAAATTCATTGACACGTAGAAGACTCAATTTATACAAGAGAGATACACTGATAAGATAATAAGTTAAAATTCAAATTTTTTTAATCTATCCCTAGAATTTCTAACAACCTAAACCTAATCTCTAACGATCCGCGGGAGATACGCCATGCTAGGTGCACTGGGCTTTATCACCTCAGAACTCCTTGAGAAATGGGTGAAGGTGTACTTCAAGGAGACAGTGTGGTTCAAGGATGGAACCCAGATCTTCACAGAGGTGGGCTTGAGTACTTGGGCAACCCCAACCTGGTCCATGCCCAGAGCATCTTGGGCCTTGGCTGTGTTGGCTATCCAAGTCATTCTCATGGGCCTAGTGGAGGGCTACCCATCAACGGCCTTTCAGGCGTTGGCAGTGGCAATGACCTCTACCCGGGCAGGACCTAATTTCACCCACTCTGCCTTACCAATGACCCGGTCACGTTTGCTGAGCTCAAGGTGAAGGAGATCAAGAATGTACAGCTTGCCATGTTCTCCATGTTTGGATTCTTTGTTCAGGCCATTGTCACAGGAAAGGGCCCACTTGAGAACCTCTTGGACCACCTGGACCATCCTGTGGCTAACAATGCGTGGGTCTATGCGTGTAGACTATCTTTAGTTACTGGATAGAGATTAATTACCTTGTAATAGTCATGGATCTTTTTTGGCCACATGATTATTTTTGCTAATTTTCATCTGTGGACCAGTTTTCACAAGTCATCAGATGGATCTAATAACGCCACGTGTCTTCTTTCATGCATTGGTCCCATGAATAGATAGCGAAGGGTTGGCGCCTAGTAGGCAGCTAGAAATAAGAAATTACCACACACCTAGAGTATGATTTTTGAGCTTTATGAAGGACTTTTAAAGAAGCCAGGAGCAAAGAAAATAGAGTGAAGATGTACATGAGACATTGACTTTCATAGGAACTGAATCACTACATTGTGATGGGTCTCTAATAGGTGATGGCCAGTATTCATTTCCTGTCTTCCCTTTCAATTTCCATTAAAGGGGGTTGTAATTTGAGGGGCAATTTTAGATATTCACCTTCAGTCTATATATTTAACCACTTATGGCATGAATTAACTCAATTGCTGTCCATTCGATTCCTATGTATCTCAATTGCTGTCCATTCAAACAAACAGGCCTCATTCAGTTCAATAATACATCAAAGCCAGATTTAGAACTAGGATATTCTGATAAAATAAAAATAAACATGTTAATTCAGGGTTGGACACAAGTTGTTTCGACCTACTGACCTTTTCAGGTGGGTAAATGGACGGAGGCTGGCCCTAACCCAGCAGAAAACCATCATTTTGCCCAACAGCAGTGCAAGCGCAGTCTAACTCAAAAGCAAGCATAGGGTTGCCAAAACGGGCCCATCAGACTTGTGGTTTTGCACTAATCGATTTTGAACTGCAACGTAACCGTCTCCAGATGAATTTAGGGCTATCAATGAGCCAGGCCAGAGTTCCTTTAAGCCAAGATTTTGAACTTGCCTTACTGCGCATATAAAAAATAATCAGTTCTAAACCCGGGCCCAGCTCATTAATAGCCCCCTCTACCTTGCATAGATAATTCAATAGCTTTGTTATTTTCGATTTCAAGTGTTCAACTAGTGATCAATCTAAAGATCTGCCCGACTCAACCAAAGTGAGATTTGGTGCAGCACCAATGCACCAGCAGAGGAAAACAGTTTCTACACCAAATGCATATCCAGGGACTTGTAGTTTCGAGCTGCTACAAACCACCACCAGAACAAAATATGCAGTCCTGAATTTCGTGGGCATCTAAATCACTAAATCTTCAATCACTTTTTACCGTGCGTCAGATAAGTAATTAAAGTGGGGGAATGTGAGCTTTCAGCATAGGAAAAGTGAAGAACACAACATTTCAGAGTGAACTCTCTGGCTTAGCCATCTTAAATAACCCCTGCATTTCCATTCCATACTAGAACAAATATGCATCAAAATATACATGTTACCACCCCGGGCAGCCTCTTTCAGACATCTCCTCCTTCCGTTATGAACAATCAATTCCTTCTCTCAACACCCCCAGATATGGAACAGGAAAATATACAACTCATTTCTCATACACCACAAGCATGCCTGGAAATGAAGCGACGAAAAGGCGCATTGAAACCTCACCGAGGAAGAGACAAAAACCGGCTAGCTCACACCTTTCTCGACAGTTCTCTGCTCGGGCTCCACTCACAACTGATAAATACCCAGCTTAGCTTTCATATGCATCAAAGCGAGCAGTGCCCCCCGGTTTAGCCCGAAATAGATACGATAGGAAATCAAACAAAACAATTAATTTCAGGTTTTTATGCTGCGCTTTCCCCACCATTTCTTTTACTCTTGTCTGTTTCAGCGTTTCCAAGTTTCTGAAGTGCTACCTTCGTCTCACGTAACCGGACCTTGTACTCTTTCTTCCATATTGCAAACCTTGCCTTCAGCTTTCGGAGTTCTTCATCTGGGTTCATATCAGGGACAACATGTTGCCTCGATTTGACTTCAACAAGGAACCCAGCATCATCATCGAAGACTTGCTTATGCCGCTCAAATTCCTTCGCTAAACGGCTGACTGCAAGGCGGCCACCATCAACATCAGAAGAGCGAGTATGTGCTCTAAATGGCATGCCATCTGGAGTGCGGGACCCCGCAGATATGCCGTCTTCAGAATCATAGTAATGCAGTCCTGGCGAAGCATCCGGCCTTCCAGCTTGGCCCCACCATGTCATCAGCAGCAAGGGTTCTCTTAGCTGCAGCTAAACTCATCTGTATTGAGAGGTTGATTTGGTCAGTGGAAAAAAGAATCACAGAAAATTAAAGAAACAAGCCTACTGGCGGAAGCTACAATGACCAAGTTTACAGGAAACACTAGATTCAAACATTTTGCAAAGATAGGCTCATCTGGGTTGAGAGCTTAGTTTGGTCACTTAGTGGAAAAAAGAATCACAGAAATAAAGAAAAAACAGAAACATTCCTAGCAAAAGCTTCAAATGACCCGCGAGTTATAGAAACACCATATTCAGGCAAGCAACCCTTGCACAGTACATTTCGTGCCAACGAGAGAACTAAAACTTTAATGAGAAAGCAACCCCAAATCTTTTCCTGATGAAATGTTTTAACATGTTATTCATTATTTAGAAATTGTTCGTGTAACGGGCCATCTGTGGATTGAACGCGCCCCAGGAAACTCTCGTTCTGTGAATTCTAATTATTTCACTGGTCCCTAATAAATATGGAACATAGATGTAATCATCCATTTTCATGGATGGCTGGAATCAACTGATATGGGAGATATTGGAGTCACAAATATGTTCATTTCAGTGAAACCAAATGTTTTACTTGACTATATCTCAGAAAAATAATGGAATTAACTATCCATCAGACTCACTTGCAAAGATTGTAAACTGTCTCTGCCAAGTCTCTTCCATTGATTTCATTTTGTTCTCATATTCCAACCACCTTCTCTCATATTGCTTAAGTTGCTGTTGCAATGTTTCATTTTCGTCATCTTTCTGTCTTAATGCTGCTTCTGCCTTCACAACTCGCCTATGAAGCTCAGATAAGACCGAAGGTAGCACCTGGATGTGCTCGTGCTTGGAATTCTGCCAATGAAATAAATTTAGTATTTCTCCTTATTTTCAGAAATTTCAGCATCTTGAAAGAAGGAATACAACATGAAAAACCATATTCAGAATGTAACTTATACACGTCCAGGTATTGGTTCAGGTATCAGTCAGTCTCTCGTAACACTGAGAAATGGGGGTAATATTATAGTAGCAAATATTTTTCTATTAAAATTTCCATATTTTCATTTTTATTTTATTTTCTGCATATGTTTTCATAACAATTAAAACTATTTTTAATAAAATACAGTAGCATAGATTTAGCCATATCCAACATGGACAGAATACCCATGTCATATCCACACTTGAAAATTGAATTTTTTTGAAGAATTTTCTTAATATTGCTATTTATTTAACCTAGAATGATGTCAACATATTTACAGCATACGCTGATATTTCTCATAGACAATGCAAAAGGAGAAGGGTGTTATGCAAGTAGATACGTGATTCCTTGTACTACAACTTAATATAACTTACTATAGGTAATTCCTCGTACTAACTTACTATAACTGAATGTTTCAATGGGAAAAGCAACAATATAAATGCATATTTTAGAGTTATTTACAGCATGTATTAATGTATTATGTGCAAGTCACTCACCCAGTAAAGCCAACTACTGGTGGTCTAGAGCCCAAGATTTCATCAATTGGACAATCTGAAGAATTTTATAGTGGCCTAGTCACTATTATATGATTGGCAGCTTAGTGGCCACTGGGGTCACTTAGATGCATGCCATTCAAGTTTGTATCGCCAAGCAATGTGCAGAAAATAGGGGCCATACAATCAACTTAGCCCTCAATTATGGACCCAAAGTAGGGAAAATTCTCAGAACTTGAAAGAAGTGCATGCTTTTTTGTGCTTTTTGCATGATCGATCCAACATTAAATATAGGCAATGAGCTTCAAATTAGAACATGTGGGGAATTGATCATATGTGGTCCCATAAATCAGGTCATTAATTACCAAATAATGATCTGGCCGTTCCCGATAATTTGTTTGGAGGACAACCCTAATATTTGTTCGGAGGACTCCAGTGAAACGTATATGGGTATTTAACGAAAAATTCAACCGAAGGACTAGAAGAAAATAAATGAATAGTTAGGAAAAAAATATTTTAAATAAATAAATAAAGCAAAAGACTTCGATGGGTTGATGCCTGATGGCCCACCAAGGAAAAGACATAGGCCGAAAAGGACACGGATTTTAATAGTAAGGATAGATCTAAACAAATGCAACCCATAGAGGGGCATTGGCTTGGGATAGATCGACATGGAGAAAGAAGCATAACTCATGTAGCCATCATCAACATAGTTGGGAGAAGGCTTTGATGATGACAATGATAAGACTTTAGTGAAAAGTAAATGAATGGAGGACTCCTCAATGCCAAAACAGCAATGTACAGATGCAGAGACAACTCTACTAAACCGGGGTGATAAATGGTTCAGCATCATTAATCTCCTTGACCAGTCCAAGCCACTGACCACTTGATTTTGGGGAGGGGGGAGGATGAGTCAGCCCCAAGGGAAAGAGAAACTTTTAGAAGAAATAATAACTCTACACTATTTCATTTCCTTGTCTGGCATGGTTGTCATCTCAGTAACATGACCAAATAGAGGCTAAAGACACTATAAAATCATTACTAACATGAAGTACAAGAAGAATCTTCAGTAAATAAGCAAAAGGAAAAAAATAACTAGATTTGCAGCCTAGGTATTTGAGCAAGAATTATGTGGGGCCCACCACCTATACATGAACACCAAGACCTGAGGTTAGCCTCCTTGTGCGCATTGAAAGTTAAGGGAGAACTTTAAAAATTCAACAAAGAGAAAGAGAGTAAAAGATGCATCCTACACTAAGACAAGAAACCAACATAAGTTACCTTTGTTTCTTGAAATTCCACATCAACCTCTGTTTCCATTTCAGTAAGCTTGATATTCGATTCTCCGAGATTTTGCAAAATCTCAAACTGTCTTCTAGCTAGCCAAGCTCGGATAACTGTAAGAAGAATGGATGCGTCATATAGTGCAACTACATGGAAGTCCTGAACCTCCTCTACTGGAAATAACCATGATATTACCTGACTGCAAATGTATAATAGCATTTTTCTGGTCCTTGAATGATTTCCTAGTAATCTGTTGTTTTATATGTTTCTGTATACGAAGGACTGCTCTTTGCCTCCTTGTCAAAAGCCCAAACTCCTTTCTTGCACTTTCACCCCTGACATCTGCAGAGACGCATAAATATCCAATGAAAGAATGAGATAAAGGTATTATCATGAATCCTTATGGCAGTAAACAAAGTACATGAAAGTTTGTGTAAAAAAAGCCCGTATAGAGCATGATTAGTGGAGTTAAACTATGACATTGACACAATCCCAGCAGTTTTGTTTAGATCAGTACAATCATTTCACTCTATTAAACCTACAAAAGCTCATGTTATACAGAAAGCAAGCTTCAAATTTGAATAGGTTGGTTTTATCTTACATGATTGCAATGCAGTAATTTTTGTCTTGAGTTCTTGGAAATAGCGGCGAGCTCGTTGACCACGAAAGCGTTTCTGAACCCCAAGAATGCCTTTCAGGGTCTGGTTTCGCACATCTTCCAATGTGCCAATCTATATAGCAACCAACAATAACACATCAAGCCAAATGTATTAAAGAAAAACTTAACTCAATTAGGTTAAATGAAAAGTGATATAGATTCTCACTCATATTTCACTAATAACATATTTGCTAGCATGTATTAGAGATGACCCTGACGTCAGTCTAATAAGATAATCGTAGGTATGGAATTATGAACCCGAAGATCAATGGTAAACAAAATATGAAAAAATGAGGTACTAAAATCCAACAGTAAAGTCAGATTAGAGTCAATTTGGGGTGAGTGGAGACCTAGATAGATTGAACAAGGTTAACATGATCCTGGCGATGCCAAAGCACACACTGCAAGACTCACATAGGCTTGGGTCATGTCCAAAAAGGATTTCAGGTCCCAAATCCAAGTGTGGGTCCAACACAAACCCTAGAACTTGGATCCGAGCATGCCATATCAGGGTTATGGGAAGCTCGCCCAATAAAGGCCCGAGACCAATTTGACCCAAGGCCAAATGAACTCAAATACACTGTAAATGCATCTCACACAATGCACTTAAGAGAAAAAACTGAAAATCAAAAGAAGAAAATGAAGGGAAAATCAATATTTGATTAAAGTGGAATTGATAGACGTAATAAAAAAATAAAATAAATAAATAACGACCTATTAGAGTTTAGTGGGATTTGGATCCTAAACCTAGGCCCAAGTCGGTCTCCCATGCAGTGTTGAGAAATTCGTTTCGGATAGTATTTCGGTTTGGCAACCAAACTGAAATATTTCGGTCGATTCGGAAGTTCAGTAAAATGTTTCGGAGTAACATTTCGGAAACATATAAATATGTATATATATAAAATATAAAGGATATATCAAAATTAGATTTGGATAGGGCCATGTGATTATTAGTGGAAAATTTAATTTATCTTAATTCAAGGCTCAAATGTGGCTACGGCAATGCAATTACTAGTGGGACATTTAATTTATTTCAATTTAGATCTCAAATGTGGCGAGGGGGCCATGTAATTATTAGTGGGGTATTTAATTTATTTCAATTTAGGGCTCAAATATGGCTAGTGGCAATATAATTATTAGTGGGACATTTAATTTATCTTAATTTATGGATCAAATGTGAGGAGGGCTCGTGTAATTTTCTCACATCCCTTACTAATGGAGCAGACACTTGGGAACTGGGCCCATTAAATTTAATGGCTCGTATAACCCTCTCTCTCTCTCTCTCTCTCTCTCTCTCTCTCTCTCTCTCTCTCTCTCTCTCTCTCTCTCTCTCTCTCTCTCCTGTTTTTTTTTCCTTTTTTCCCCCTAAAAGGAGCCCGTTCTGCTCTTTTTTTCCCCTTAAAAATAATCGGACGAACTCCAGATTTTGGATATTTAAGCTGAAACCTCGTATTTTAGACCGAAGTTCCGAATTTTGACCAAATCCGAATTTTAGAACGAATTTTTTCCACAGGGTTGTTCAGTTCGGTTGCATGTCCGAACCGAAATTGTTCAGAAAATTTGGCCGAACCGAAACGAATTACGTAACACTGCTCCCATGCCATATTACATTCCAAATCATGATAATTGGTTGTGAATTACGTAACACTGCTCGCATGCCATATTATATTCCAAATCATGATAATTGGGTTCAACCAACCTCAGGAGAATCCAAGCCAAAACAATGACAGCACTGCTAAAATCATTCTTGATTTCTTCCATGACAAACAAGAGTCTACAAGTGATCATATTCCTTAGGTTAACTTCTACCACAAGGAACCTGACGTCCCATTGTGCTTAAAAAATAACTTCTTTTTTCTCCCTAAACAAAAATCCACAACAAACTTAGTGTAGGTACATTTACATAAGGCTATAGAAACTGCCCATGACAAATCGAAGTGCTACTTGAAGAAGGTACTAGGAGAAGAGGGAGGCCATTCAAGACCTTGGGTAAAGTTGTACGGAACATGTCATCTTTTGGAGTAATTGAAAGCATGGCGTAAAATAATGTATATATCCTTAAGAAAGTCAAAGAGCAACATTCTATAGCATTAATTATATAGTAGGCAGAAACGAATTCTCAACTGTTACACACGTACACATTGTGTATGGATTCGTGTCTACTTGCATGTGTGTCTGTGTGTACATGAGAATGTGTGCATGCATGTGTCTGTGTGTACGTAAGAATGTGTGCATGCATGTGAGTCCGTGTGTACGTGAGAATGTGTGCATGCATGTGTGTCCATGTGAATGTGTGCATGCATGTGTGTGTGTGTGTGTGTGTGTGTGTGTGTGTGTGTGTGTGAGTGTGTGTGTGTGTGAGAGAGAGAGAGAGCTTAGGTACTTGTTCTTAGCTTCTTGAGAGATTTTGTGGACTTAATTTTTAGAGTAGAGCACTTCTAGCTGACCCTAGATTGATGGGATAAGCATTAATGATGATGGTGATCCTCCAATTTATCAAAATGAATCTGTGGGTTAGCCGTTAGGCCCCCATTCATATTGTATTTTCACACCCTCCAATTTATCGAAATGAACCTGTGGCATGTGGGATAGAGCCTATATTCCAATAATTTGATGTGTTTGACTTAGATTTTTTGTTTATAGCTACATTATTCTTTCGGATAAGTGGGTGTTCACAACTACATTGGGATGCCATGAACAATATAAATTGGTTGATCTGGCATATCTTTATATGTCCTGCATAATGTATATATTTTTGTTACCTTTCTTATTCCTGCAATTTCATACGCGGATTTAATTTCTAAATATTTTCATGACAATAAAAAAACACAATATATAAATTTATGATATACATAAACTATAAACTACCATATAAGAGTGTCAATAAAGCATACAAGCAAATTATGACATGACATATAATTAGCTTAAACAACTATGATAAACACAAAAGAAAGAGAACTACACTTATTTCCACATGCAAGTATAAGAAGATTATCGACAAGTAGTTACCTGTCCTGTTCGGAAAAATAACTTCGTATAACCAACTTGATACATATCAGGTTGGATAGTGAATTGCTGAAGAATGGCGACTGAGACACTTAGTGGGTCCTCCGAGACAACATTCTCCAATAGGAGAAAACCGTATCTAAAGTGCAACAGGAAATATGTTAAACTCTCTTCATCATTTATCACATAAACATGCATTAGAAACTGAAATGTCGAGAGGCCATCCATTACCTTCTTGCAAATTGTTGATGTGTCATTCTAGTTGGGTAGCCAGACCTTGATATCCTGACAACCTCCAAGACTCCACAGCATTTAAGCTGCTGCAAGACCAGATCTTTTTCATACATACCAGGAAGCTGCTTGCTATTGGGTTTTATGCAACGAATAAAATGGGGTGTCGTATTTTCCAATCGCTGCATCAGTTTGAACAGTTGTCCCTACAAGAATTACAGAGAATAAGTTCCGGGTCGTGACAGGTACTACCATCAATTAGAAAGATCCAGTTATCAAAGTTAAGCACCAAATGATAGAACAGATATAGCCATATAGGTGTCATTACCTTAAATTTCATACCAACACTTTGCTTTTGCGAATCTGCACCACCTAAGCGCCACAAAGGACTGCCTGGCTTCTGGGATTGATTAAGCATGTTGGAGGCAAACAATTGAGGCAGTTGGCAACTACATGACGAGAGAAGTTGGACAGAATCAGAGTGTAAGAGATCTCTGTTCTTCTCCAAGAAGCCACTTGTGTCATACAAAACCTGATAGGACTCCAACATTAGTCATAGAGAACGAAAATTTACATTACACTAGTAAGAAATGGTCTCAATCAAGGTCCACAGCCTCACAAATCAGCCCACAGAGAAACCAAGTAAAAAATGGTTTAAATTTGGAGCTATTATGGAAGTGAGCCTTTGACTCTGGTAAGATCGGCAGCTCACTAAAGTTATTGACTCTAGCGGGACACCTTTATCATCGTCAAAAGAAATTGCCCATTCTCCTATGACATCAAGTCATCTAAATCTTCTACTCTTTATCAATCACATTCATGCAAATTTTATTAGACAAAATATAATTCATGATATACCAGAAAACAGTTCTAGATTAGCAATCGAAAAGGAGTATAGGCCTACTATAGGGTGCTATTATTAGACTTTGAAGTCAACAAACAGTGAAATCGAGAGGATGCACTCGGGGCACCTTTTCATTCATTTCAAACAGGTACGAATGGTTTACACATATATATTGCACGTGGTTTCCATTTTATTTTCTGTTCTTTTTTTTAACAATCTTACTTTGTAACTTCCATTTTATTTATGGTCCAAAATTTTGCAATTTTCAAAGGTGACATTGACCATCAGACCATGTAACTATTTTAGTCGCCAGTTAAGTCTCAGAAAGTCAGAAAGTCGCGACCTGCCTACATGATTTTATGACAGATTTACTAGAAACTGAGATTTTGGTAAAAGCAATTTGTCTTAAGCATAGGATTTCAAACATGGGAGACCCTTTACTGAGTAACCAGTATTTCATATGATGGACTCCTGTGATGGATACCACAGAATAAGAAAGTGATAGCTCTAGAAGGCCAACTCTAGAAGGCCAACATTCTTCCCTCTGTAATCTGTATACTTCTTAGGGTACATTCTGTCGACAACTACTAACTCCAAAAGCTTAAGCTCATGGAGAATGGCATAACGCTCCCCCCGACACCCACACCCACCCACACAAAAAAAAAAAAAACCACGTGCGGGCTCCACACAGCAACATACACACAACAGCCTTCGTAGGAGAATATAGGGTAACAAGGCACACAACACAACCCCCGGGACTCAAACACTCGATCTCCCGCTCTGATACCTTGTTGACAACCACTTACACTAAAAGCTTAAGCTAATAGAGAACGTCATAACAATGTATATCACAACACATTCCATCTACAGAGGCCCATCAAATCAACAATTCAGATCATTAAAACCAGGGTCCCCATGTATGGATTTAAATTCTCTTAATCTGGTAATCCCTCTGACACCAAGTTAAGTCTGAAGCACAAGTTGTTATCTTTTTAGGAGTTGAACAGTGAGAAAGGCCAACCTCTCCAGCATAATGATGAACACTAAAAGCTCCTCCCCTTTTCCCTGTGAAACGTGGGTTGGCATTCAAGTGCTGATTAAGCTTATGGGCAAAAGTCAAATCTGTGCCTTTGGGGAAAGTTGACTCTTCATCCAATAAAGAAAATAATCCAAGCGGTTTCTGCAACAAATAAGAAAAAAGATCATTGATTTGCTGACAATTTAATCAAAACTGCAAGCACTTAAAAGAATTCACATAAAGTCATGATTCTACCATAGAGCTTCTTTTATGGGCTAGACTATCATGAAGCACTCCATTGTACACTTGATACCAACATGATAGGTCCAGACCATTTGTCTGATAGGTCCTGTCATAACTAGGCCACTCCCCAAAAAATCGCAGCACTTGGAAAATCCAAGTTATCGACCGAAGAAGTTTTTCCATTTGACAATTGATTGGACTTCTTCAAACTTTTAGTTAATGATTTTGAAAGTCATCCAACCATGTGTTAGGGATCATCACTAATCAGGTTGGTCCAGGTTTAGGTGAAACCAATCTATAGCAGGGCCCAGAAGATGGACAGTTCAGACTTCACACATGCATGCCCAACTACCATGTCACAAACCGTGCAGTCGAGAAATGATATCAAGTACAACAAAGTAGATTTCTGGAAAAAAAAAAAGTCCTTGCAAGATCATAGAGACTGTCATATCAAATGCAAATTAAAAGGTTACCACTATACAAGACCTATCAAACAAATACTATGAGCATTTTATAGACTCCTACCCTAAATGCTGAGAATGATAAAAGAAACTGCAAGTTCATAACCCGTCAACCCGCTCCAAAGCTAGTCATAATCAGTAACCACATTAAAAATTGGTTTCTTCTTATGCATCAAGCCTTATACCAGTCAATTACAACACTCACAAAAACAGCATATGAAAGAAAAAGATAGCTTCAAATAATATGTTCATTTTTAGTCAAAGAAATAATGGACTCTAGCATCTATCTCCTGATTCACTGCATAGAAAGAAAGAGAACAACATTTGAGCACTCATCTGAAAAGCACAACACTTGTGCTTGTTCATATGTAAATGTCCATGTATCCAGATTCTTTACAAAGAACTTAGACAGAAAGAAGAGTTAAAAATGACTGACGAATCTAAAGAGATAGGAACTACAATATTCCTCAATCAGACGGGAAAGAACACATTGAAGCTAAAAGAAATACCTTCTCAAACAGATTGAGACATTCTTGGTTGTCTTCAAAATCAACTTTCGTCCAGTCAATTCCATCATGGTCATATTCCTGCAGTAGATTTTCCAGTTGCAGTAAGTAAGAACTCTGAGTATCAGATTCCTTCGTACTAAGAGACCATAGATTTTTTATTAGTAGATTAACATATCTACTAAAATGTATATTAGTAAACTGTGTGGACTTGATACACAAAAGCAAGATAGAAAAGGAAAATAATTATTTTAAGTTGGGAGAAAATTATATCCAAGAATGCATATTCCAAGGCCAACTTTCAGAAAAAGAAAATTCATCAAATACAGATTATAGAGAAATGATTTTGTGTTGCCCAGTATGGTGTCGACGGCAACTACAACCTGATTTGATCTATGCAGAGCCACCTTTATTTCATCCAACTTGCCTCACATACCTTTATGAAGGCATTTGTCCAAATTTCACACCAATCAAAGAGACACACCATTGGATTGATCAAGTGTGAAATATATAGTCATGTTTTCTACACATGATCTATTCAAGGGTGTACAACACTTCTAGTTGGAGTAAATTTTGGCCAGTTCTTAAAGAAGGCTCATGTGATATGAACAGGTTTGATTGAGAAAAGGTGGGTTCTTTAGAAACAAATCAAGATGGTTAGATAATTGGATGCATTCAAAATGGTAATGAGGCAAGCACATGATTATTTCTCCAGATCATAATTTCCACATATCAGTAACAGATGAGACCCCAACATATATAGTTGGGACAAGGTTTTGATGATGATAATGCTTATTTATAGAACCCATATCAAGAAGAGCTTTACAATGATCTGTGGATTCACATGAAGCAGCATGGGAAATTGGATGATATCATGATACAATCCTAACAATTTGGCATTACCAGGAGAGTAGTGATGTGAAGAGACAATGATCAACATCATTATATTATGGTCTAAGAGATTTCCTGAGTTCACAATAAGTAGTGAAATATCGACAGAAGCACCGTACTCAAATAACTCAAATCATAAGAAGAGATTTACAATGATATGTGAATTTACATGAAGCAGCAAGAAACAATATCTGAAGATGAAATTCTAAGACTTGAGAGCATTGATGAATATTATTTTACTGCAAGTGACCAAAAAAGCATCCATTTTTGGTCTAAAGATTTCCTCTGAACTACAAAATGAGTTCTAATTCTACAGCCCCATCATAAGGAATACATTCTGTATCTTTATAGGACAAGCTCACAATACACAAGAAAATATCCCCATAGCTACCAGATGATAGATTCCATTTCAACATAGAATCATCATAAAAACTATTTTTCCAATCACTTTCGACATTAAAAAAAAAAACCCTCAAACTACGGCATTTTGTAGACATAACAAGGCACATGTGAAACACGATGAGGCTGGCAGCATGCACAACTTCATAATGGTTGCAAATTCCCTCAAGTGTTCTCTTCCAAACAGAAAAGACGTAGCATTTCTGACAGTAAAGCATGAATATGAAAAGTCATTCTACTGAAACTATCTTTAGAAACAATTAAATTACAGATTTTAACAAACCAAATGAAACTTAGGGAGTAGATTATTAATTCAACCAAGTAAATGTCAAGAGAATTTTGTTCTGTGTAAGACTACATGATGAGCATGTTGAAAACCCAGTATCACTGAATGACCTGTGACACTAAAAAGATCATGGATACTCACCTCCTGTTCAAGTTTGAATAGATGCCGATTGAAATGTTGTTGCAGCCTTTCATTCGCGTAATTTATGCAAAACTGTTCAAAGCTATTCGTCTACAGAAGAGGGAATAAAATGAGTCAAAGAAACATGATTTTAGTATATGCAAAAGTAATGTTTTCAATAGATCGGCATGAAATACATACATCATACGACTCAAATCCATAGATATCAAGAATACTTATGGATCTTCCAGTTTGTCGCTTGCCTACTTCAAGTGACTTGTTTATTTGTTCTACAAGCCAGTCAAACAAGCTTGCATAGATATGCTTCGCTAATGCATCCCTAGTGTCAATGGCCTGGAAGAAACAAAATTACACAGTAAGGGGACTATGCATATACTTAGAGAAAGCATGAATATTCTACTATTAATTCTCAGACCTGTGGCAATGTTAGCTTCTGGACAATATTATCATTTCCAGCTCGGATACTGCGAGTAGACAAAGCTAACATCAAGTCTTGAACACCACAACCCATCAATTTTGCAGCACTAATCACACCTGAAAGAAGATTAAGCACACCATAAGCACTCCAATTTACACGCCAAGACATTAAAAACATCCATGTGCCCAGATAAATTTGTGGATGAATTGATTATTCACTGACCAATATAGTCTATCAATCAAAGTAACAGTCAAAACCCTTTGCACCAAAAATTTGTGAGAACTTCCGTTCAAATATTCATAATCTACTACAACATTAGTTTTCCTAAATGACATCTTAAATATTTTCCAATTTCGAAGATAATCGGAAGAGTAAGACAAAAGATTGACTCAACTAATTATGCTAACTAAGAAAATCTAAAGAATTCCAGAGGCCTATATGGAATCTGGTAGCACCAATTACCAGAAAAAATTTAGGGCCCATTTGGCATTGTTTTTGTGTTGTTCTTGATTCTGTGCCGGGATTATGTTGTGCCCAGACCAAGTTGTACTCAAAACTGTTCTGAGTGGAACTTGTTTGGCAATGTTATGTTAAACAATTAAATTGAGAATGTTCCATGCGAAACCTGTTTGGTAACATCATTACTGGTTTGTTCTTACAAGACTCAGATTTGACAAATTCTAAATAGTCATTTACTCTTCTTAAATATCAAAAAACACAATCAGAATTTCTTTGCTCAACTAAATTATGAAAATTAAAAATTAAAAATTTTCAAATCCCTTTTATTTACAATGTCCAACATATCTGTGCCAGTCCAAACAAATTCATGCTCCCAGATGATCCTCACAAATCGAACCCAATTGGGGTATTTCTATTAGCCATGGCGAGAATGTGGTCGGTTAGGAAATCATTCATTCCTCTGATTTTCTTACACATTGGCCAAATCAAAGCAAGCATTACAACCCACGCCCAATTTCCTTCCCTATAGAAGCATCTTCTTATTTGAAGAGGTTCACGCCCTATTGAAGGTGGAGATGAAGGTGGGGTTGGTGAAAGGTTCCAGGGAATGTTAAGGTGTAGAAAAGGATCTGATTTGGTGATGAGTAATGAGACGAGGATGAAGATGTTGATAGATGAAGAGCAGCAGAGCAACAAGAGGAAGACTTGGTCTTGAAGTTTGATTTCATATTTTCAGAGATCAAAGTCCATTGCCGCTGATGATGAGAGAAAAGCTGAAAATAGCCTTCTGAGAGAGAGAGAGAGGTTGCAGAAAGAAGTGGGACAATGCGTTCTTTTGCTGTGACAGAGAGAATTTGCAGAGAGAAGGATTGTCATGGACTGAGAGAGAGTTTTTGCAGAGAGAATGGGGGCTTAGGTCTGGGGAGAGAGGGGGTGATGTGTTTGGTGTTCCGGTTTTGGGTTATGCAAAGCGACTCAAAGGAAGCGCGAAAGACGAGTATCACAAAGCTCTTGTGCCACCGAGTTGTTCTCCAAAAAAAAAAATGATTTTTAGTCGTTCCCAAAATCCTGTTCCACGGGGCCTCAATTCCGTGGATCGTTCCACAAAACCAAAATAAGAAACAACCAACATGTTGCTGCCAAACACGTTTTACACTTCCGCTTCGCATGGGAACTTCGGAACATCCCAACGACACAATCCCAAACAAGCCCTTAGGTACAGATATAATTCCATTCACTGCTCTGAGAAAATGTTGGTTGAACTAGAATAGATATATTAGACCTCAATGCAACCATTGTTTTGGGAGTTAGCCATGGATTCCCCAGAATTACTGACAGCAATAGCAAAGTTTTCAGGTAGGAAAAGGGAGACTAGAAATGCAAGGATCAAAAGATTAGAACTGGAAAAAGTTTGAGCCTACACCACAACACTAACCTTAAAAAAAAAAAAAAAAAACACCCTCCAAACTTTGAGGACTTGTTCATCCATATGGATGTATCATGTATGGAATTCCAGGTGAAATAATGTTTTTGTTAGGGTATATGAAATGCTTTCATTTGTTGTGTCAGAATTCATGCTTGGGATGGAGAAACATAACTCATGTAGCCAACCCCAACATAGTTGAGACAAGGCTTTGGTGATGATGATATGAAATGCTTTCAGTTGCTCAGGAAGAACCCCAGGAAACATTTGTTATCATAATCACTGTATCATATTCATGAACCATGTGGTTGGAATACGAGATTTATAAGAAAGGTTAGCAAATTAGACACACCAACACAAGCCACTTCCCAAATAATTGGACAGAGTTAAATATTAATACAAGACCAAGTATATAGGTGGGCAGGCTTCTATACCTTCGTCGGCCACAACTTCCACGTGATTTTCATTGTCAATCACTGAAAAAGAAATGTTTCCCATCCATAACATTGCAGCAAGCATCGCGAAGGCATTTTCTTGATCTTCTTTGCAAATTTGAACAGTATCCAAGGCTTCCTGGTCATATTGAAAAGAAAGCAAATCATTATACAGAAGTGACTTGGATGGCAAAATGTGAATTAGAAATTAAACATTCTAAATATTTAAAGATGATGCAGGTATGGTCAGAGTCTAATTTTCAACTTACCATCAGAATATGAAACCTTCGAGCATCATCAACATCAACAATTGTCAAGCAATCACTCTGTTTCAAATACTCATATTCATTGGCTTCTTTCAGATTCAAACGCTCTGCAAGGCAGCAAAAATTTATGAAAGTTGCAAAACAGACAGAATACAATACTAAGTTAAAATGATGACATATGCCACAAAGTGCATCTCTAAAATCTAAAAATAGTAAATGTCAATATGGAAGAAAAGCACTGAATCTGAACCTACTGAACACTAACAGTACCAAAGACAGATGCACCAATAATGTTCATAAAGTTAAAAACCAGAAATGATTATATAGTTTGTTCCATATAGAACTAATAGTCCTACACCTATCTGATCCCCATCTGTAGCAAAGAAATAAGAGTTGTTTCCACAAAGGTTTGTACTATTGTAATATCACATGACCAGAGTACGTACCAAAATCATAAGCTATGGCAGATATTTCTTTTTCCTTTTGAGAACAGTTTTGCATCACAAGCGAAACTTGAATCAGATTCCAAATCAACAATAATTAAGATTCATTAAATAATAAATACGTAATCTTTTCCTTGAATTAGTAACACAAGATTTAATTCAATAAGTTTTCATTATAATAAAATGAAGAAAATTGCAAGATAGCAATTCAGTATAGAAGAAAATCTATGACATTGAGAAAGAGTATTGCAACTTAGATTTAAAATACTTAAAAACTTCCAATAATAACAACATATGCAGAAGGTATCCAGTCCAACGGAATTTGAAATAAGACATTAAAGCTTACACAGATGCAATAAAAACAGCAAATAACCTTTAAGAGAAGGAGGAGCTCCAGCACAAAGTTGATAAAAGATATGATATGATCTTTCTCCCTTGGCACGCTGAACCACTCTAGACTGCTCATAACAGATATGGAATTCTTCATAATACATAATAAGGATTAAAAGGAAAACCCAAGCATAAATCTGGATAGAAGTAAAATTACCTTCTCAAGCAAAACTGTCAAAACGTCATGAGTTTAAATAGTTGATCCAGGACAGAGTGGAAAGGAAGTGAGTCAGTAGCAATTTCATATATAATAACAGGGCTCACAATCGAAATATAGCAACATCTAGAAGAAACCAAGACACTTGAAGCATAACTTACAGGTTTGAATCTTAGCACCACAAATTTTTCCAGTAGTACCAAAATAGATTTCTGTCAGCTTCCCCTGTACCACACCAAGAAAACACAAGTTAAACTGCTAACCCATGGGTTTCTTATCAAGCTGAGTTCTGTACAAATAGAAAATAGGATGAACAATAGATCATTGTAAAACGAATAGATCATGGAAAGCTTTGCACTGAAAAAAAAGGAAGTAAATGCCTCAAAATTCATGTACTGATGACGTAAGACACCCATCGATCGTAAGGAGAAAAAAAACTCACAAATCGGCTAGAATTGTCATTTCTTAAGGTTTTAGCATTTCCAAATGCTTCAAGTATAGGATTTGTCTGAAGAACTTCATTCTCTATTCCACTGCCACCACCAAGTGCAGCCAGGTACTGCATTGCAATTTTTGCTGTTTCTGTTTTCCCAGCTCCACTTTCACCACTGCATTGAATGACACATGTTGAGTTCACAAGATTTATTTATTATACAGGTGTATTATGAATATAAAACACATCTACAATTTATAACAAACTAATATAGAAAAACCACATATAGTATTCTTGATGTTGACATAAAATCAAATAATATACAGTTTATCAAAGATAAAACCTTTCAAATTACATGTAAAAAGGTATATAGCACTCTGTCCTTTTTACAACAAAATGCCAAAAATTAAAACAAAAAAGGAAAAATCAGCACATAGAAATATGTTTAAAGTATGCAATTTTGTCTTATATAACTTAAGGTATAAGCATATAAAAAATTTTACAAGAAATTTCAAATTTAAGTTTTCTTCTAATTTAATTTTTAATTTTTTTGCTCATTAAACTTCATCATAAAAAGCATAAAATACAATTTGTTTGTGTAAATGAAGTAGATACGCTTCTGATCAGATGGTCATAAATTAACCAGATTGTTTTGTTGTGGATTCTAATTCATATATGCCTGAATTTATGTAAACTGAATCACTATGCCCACCACATGTTTCTTGATTTACAAATACCTAATTTGCACTTGCAGCTGAAATTGTTTTCTGAAAGAAGAGTCTCGATTCTTTTTCTTGGCTACATGGCAGTCTAAATTATTTTTTGAATGAAGAGTCTAAATTTTTGTACATGCTTCTGATCAAATGGTTCCCACATATGCTTGAATTTACTTAACTGCCAAAACCATCCCCTATCAGATTATTATCAGTCAGAGAGAGAGAGAGAGAGAGAGAGAGAAGATGATTGGAAAGTTGACAAAGATGATCTGAACCAACTCTATAGTAAAACGACTCCTGAAATGTTACAAGTTAGCTTAAAGGCTAACACACATTGGAGACAAAGACACTAATAATTGGCCCATAAATCCATTATCCATAAATGATATATCATAGAAGTGCTTGAAAATACATTAAACACAATTACACAAATAGACAATAACCATAAACAACACTCCAACTAACAAGTCTAAAAATATTTAATAGGTTGGGTAATGGGTAATAAAAATATTCAAAACAAAATTGCATATATTTCGGTTAATCGGTTAATCGGTTAAATAAGATCATTAACCGAACCGAAATTATATAACCGAATTTGCCAGGAAATTTACCCGAACTGGACCGAATTACCCGAAATAACCGAACCGAAATTAAATTTCGGCTACGGTTCGGTTTGGTAAATCGGTCGGTTCGGTTTTTGCTCACCCCTAAAAGACACTCCATGGAGATTAGGCACAGACAAGTACCTAAACTTCACAGCAAATTCAGAAAATAGAGAACTAAAATATACCTTATGATGATTGATTGATTCACTTCATCTGCAAATTTGAAAAACAGAAAGCATTAGTACTGCAAAAAGAAGTCAAGAACAACACTGTAAAAGCACTAAGCAACATTTTCTCCAAATAAACATTATTATGTTACCTCTCATCATCTCATTGAAGGCAGTATCTGCAATAGCATACACATGTGGATTGTCCTTGAGTTTCTGTCGATAAGCTGAAACAAAATCATTTCCATAAAGAAAAACCGCTTTAAAGGGATTGATTGCGACCAAAATAGGCCCTGCTTTGGTCTGCAGTAAGGGGAAAAAACAGGAACTGAAGTCAATAAAATGACAGAAGAGTTAATAACACCCCTTCAACGAGGAAAAAAATAATAATTTATGACACTTACATAAATCTTATCACAAGCATATCTCTGTCGAAGATTGTGTAGAACTGAAGGCTCATTCAGATAACTAAGCTGTAAGAGATCATCAACACCCTCAAGGATATCTGGATTTGCGGGTAAGATATTTTCATTTGACACTGTAACAACCTGGTCGTAATAACAGAATACATGCAAGTAAATCCTCTCAGCTTAAGTAAATAAAGCCAGTTGTAAAATTAAGATGGACAGAAGCTATGTACTCACTCCATCTGAAAGCAAAATAGTAGCATCATCCCCGGATACCGACTGTATCTTTCCCAACTCCCATTGGGCATTTGGACGCCGACACCAAACCTTGAGTTTCTGAAACAGAATATTTCATGTTTAAGTATCCAACTATAGACACCTAAAGCACTGAGGTAAGCAGATCTAAAAGTATGGAGGAATTAAATGAAAAAAAAAATGTAAAAAGATGAAGATGAATTTATCAAGGAAAAAGTAAACCCCACTGTACAAAACATGTAAGTTTTGTCTATAAGTTGGAAGAATAAGTATGCAATTAGTGAAACAAAAAAGAGCCTAGGCAACAATATATGCAAGGGACTTTGGGCCCATTATTACGATATTTTCAATTGGTAAAAGGGCTTATTCACTATTGCCTTTCCAATATATGAAACAAAAAAAGAGCCAATATAATATTTGCAAGAGATATTTCAGGCCCATTAATGCAATAGTTTCAATGGGCACAAGGGCTTCTTCATTATTGCCTTCATTTAATCCACCCACAAATCTAGTCAACATTATCATACCAATTCCAATGCATGTGTACATAAACAGTCTACCATGTATACGAACAAATTATCTTATGTGATAGAATGATGGTGTGATAGTATTTTGTGAGGCCTCAAAGGAAGGAGATGAATGGGCCTGTAGACTGTAAATCAGTATTCTGATACAGAGTGGATAAAACTTCACCCCCATCCAATCACTGGAAATTGGTGAAAATTGAGAGTCAAAATCTCAGCCATTGCCAAATTTGTAAAATATTCATGGCTGAGATCAAGGGCCAAACGTGATTCGATAATGATGAATCTTCACCCATTCCAATGGGTTTTCTCCCATTCACATCCTACAGAGTTGGAACTTAAACGCAAAAGTCATCAGATCACTGCACCAGAAGTAAAAAAAAGTAGAGGCAATTCAATCCAAAATAGTGAAAACCGCTCCAGTAGGGATCAGATTTGGGTTCCAAATTTGTAAAATATCCCTGGCTGGGATCAAGGGCCAAACATGATTCGGTGATGATGAAACTTCACCCATTCCCATGGGTTTTCTCCCATTCACATCCTACTACCTCCCATGAATTGGAACTTAAAACGCAAAAGTCATCAGATCACTGCACCAAAAAATAAGGGGAAAAAACGTTAAGGCAATTCAATCCAATAGTGAAAACCACTCCAATAGGGATCAGATTTGGGTCAGTACCAATACATAGAGGATAGGTGAGTATGAAATGGCTGGGTTGACCACAGGAGGGTATCACACAAGTACAGTAAAAGTTCTCATAAAAGAACAGATGGGTGGGCAAATAATTTCCTCCCACCCCACCCACACACACACACACAAAAAAAAAAAAAAACACCCAGCCACACACACACAGGGACACAGAGCTAGTTATAGTGCTGATTATCAATTTAATGAAAGATCATGACCATCATTTCAAAGGGCTAGAAGTTTAATGGTTTTCAGGGTGGACAATTTGGTGATTCAATCCAACAGCAATTAACACTCCAATAGAAATCAAATTTAGATGTATTACCAATTCAAGAAAAAGGGTGGTGTCAAAGAATGCATGAAGGGCATGAATTCACTAAACCTATCTTCCCCCATTGTCTTGAAACTCACCCCAACTTGATACTCATTGAACTGAGATCCAACAATGGAATGAATAAAAAAGGAACTTTATCTAAGGGTTAAAATTTGTAAGTCCCTAAATCACAGGTTAGTATTCCAACTCTTATCAGCATGTAACCATTCAAATCTACTAAAGATCAGTTGAAGGAGACACGGTGTTTCAGGACTACAACAGCTCACGGTGGTGTAACACAAATACATGAGGTGAAACTCACATCTCATCCAAGTAGATTGAAATGATCACTGACTGAATATCACTTGAATCAGAATTATATTCGCCAATAGATTGAAATGATGTTTGTCACGACTCACTTGTAATCCATAAAGCCTAATTAGAGCATAACACCTTAATCACATTAAAAATAACACATCAACTCATACCTTCTTCAGAACATAGCCAACATTGTCATCCCATCCTCGTTCCTGTATCAATGGTGGTGATGATGAAGTAACAGAACCAGAGTCCAAGTCCTCAGGTTCTTCCAATCTTTCTTCACAAGTCTCCATTTCCGCCATTCTGACATAAGGTGACTCGACAGGTGGCTCTGCCTTCAACTTTTTGCTCCCCAAAATCCCACCTTCAAAACCTGATTCTTTCTCTATTGCAGGACCCAATTCTTTCTTCTCATCCCTTCCGGAATCATTAGACATATACTCAGGTCGCTTGTTGGCAATTTTAAAATTAACAGGCAAGGACCGCCTTGCTGAAGGCAACCGTGCCCGTGATGTTGGTCGTACAGGTAAAGCTGGGGGCACATCCTTTGGCTTCTCATCCCTTCGCCGGAGGGATTCAAGCATTTCCTCAAGTGAACTACGGGTAATGGAAGTTGGCGACACCGTTGACAACATGATTCCAAACCCAAATCTGAGTCGACTTGTGTCAACCTCAAAAAGGTGCCAAACAGAAATTTCTCAAAGAAACAGTGTTTCCTTCAACAAGAAACACTAATTCCTTCCAAAAGTCAGTGATTCAAACTCCCTCTGGATTCAAATTCTGAGTCCTCACAACCTCCAACAGAAAACCCTGAATTTCTCAAGAAGGGAAAGAAAAAGAGATATTTCAAAAACTTCATGTAGTCAAAAAAATTGAGATTACATTTAAAGCTGACAGAAAGGCATGAGGCAGGATACTTATTTAGGGAAAAGTCAGCATCCATTTCTGTTCATATTGGAGTTTATAACATTCTTTGATTGGGAGACAGCATAAGAAACAAAAGTGGTATCCTGCCCAATGCAATTCCCATTTCCCATTGCACTGCAAAATGCAAATGCAATGCGTAACAAATTGCTATCTGCAGAAATATCTGCGACTACGCTTCCAACTTCCCAAAACCACCCCAAATTCTTTCCTTTCCAACCCATTTGTATACAAAATCATAGAAACTAGTAATTAAAAAAAAAAAAAAAGCCATACGCCTTCTCAATAAATTTAAAATTTTCAAAATTTTCATTAAATTCAAACACTGAATCCTTACAATATCCATCAGAACCCTGGTTTCTAATACCCACACTGGTTGCAACCTTGGGCAAAACCAAAGATGCCAGAGAAAATAAGAATACTAGTAACAATAATCAATAATGAATTCACTCAATTTTAAATCCTGTTTCTAACAAACATCTACTCAAAAACCCCAACTTTTCAGAATTCTTCCCATTCCAACCCATAAAAGCGCAAACCATAAAACTCTCAAAAAAGGAAAATCCGCTAAAGAAATTAATAAAACGAAATTTCATCGACTCCCTTCTCACATTTCCTACAAAGAAAATGCAGATACCCACTCACCGCAATTTCTCTAAAAATCAAACCGAAAAAATTTCTTTTTTCTATAGATTGAATCCTAAAAACCACCTTCCAAAAACCCAACCTTTCTCACAGATTCATCATTCAACCCACCAAAACCCCCCAAATTCCCACAATCTTCAATCCAAAACCCCCCCAAAACCGGCCCAAAATTCAAGAACAACCCCAGCTCAAATGAACCCAAAAAAAAAAAAAAATCCCACAAACCCAAAACAAGACCCTGTATTCAACCCATAAATCCCAAAACAAAAACCCCAAACAGAAGAAAAGAAACATACGAATCTTACCTTCGAAAGAAGCCTGACAATATGAGCTACATTCCCCCAATCAATCCAAACAAACGGGAAATCTCTCGACAATTACAGCGAGAAAAAACTGTAATGGAATGGAATCCCTTCTATTTCCCCCACTTCTCCCCAAACCAAGCCCTAGAAGAAAGAGAAAGATGTTCTTCTAAAAGCTTGGATTGGGGAAAATCTGATATAATGAAATGACCCAAACAAAAAAAAACGAAAACCCTCGTCTTTGCTTTTCCTTGAAAAATTTTCAAACTTTCAAAAGGGTCCCATTTTCCCGTTTCTCTACGAACCGTAGATCTGAAATAAGTGTGCGACAAACATGGAAAGTGCGACATGGAAAGTTATACGTTAAATTTGGAGGGAAATGACAGATATGCCCTTGGAATGGGACATCTGTTTTGTTAAGTTTCTGTTAATGGTAGGATTTGGTGTACTTCGAGTGCATTTAATTGGATGGGAGCATCTGGCCTAATTTTATGAGATACGGAATTGATTGTTGTAATTGATGGGGTGTGGTTAATGGTGATTTGATGTGAGGGAGTAGGGGGATTGGGTGGTTGTGAGGAGAGGGTGTTTCGATTGGAGCTGGATTTGGAAGGGGAAGGTGTGAAATTAGTGAGATGTGGGTAGGAAAGAGTTGTCATGCAGTCTACTAATTCTTCAAATTTGGGTGTTTTGGGTAACAGATGTGTTTGGCTTGTTCAGAGGGGAAATGCAATGTTGGGTGTGATTATCTGTTTGACAAGTGATTGAGGTTTAATATTGTACCCGCTATAAACATTGGGAGTTTAAAATGATGGGTATAAAATATTAGGATTTATTGGCTCATGTGTTGGTGCTAGTGCTACACTAATGAAAGTTGTAAATGCATGTTGATTCAAGTTACAGGGCTAAGGAGGGCTGATGCTAGCGGACTTGGTTTTAATTGCACATATAGAAATCATATGGGTCAGTCTTTGTCTTAGCCAATCACTACATGGTTTTTTTTTTTTTTTTTCCTTTGATCACCCTTCCTCATTGGCCCAGCTTCGAACCTTTGGCCTTAGGCCCGGGGTAACCCTCACAGATGCTACCTGCAAGGGGTGGGAATGGAAATCAAGGCATTGGGGAGCAAACCCAAGGCTCAAATCAACTTAACCACCACCTTGACAGCAGCATTATAAGATATAAAATTCAAGCGCTAACAATTGGGGGTACAAATATGATATTTGTATTAGGAAAATTGTGTGGGCCGACTGCCATTGGGCCCACGCCAGATTGAGCCCGGCGGTGTGCCGCGGATGAACTCCCAACAAGTCTTGATCTGGTGAGTCAGATAAGGATCAAACTCTTGGTGGTAGAGTTTAGATCAAGTTCGGACTCTTAGTTGGCAGAATTCTCACGCTGGTCAGGAGATGTGGGATTTCAGGAGGGGTAGAGTCCGTTGTAGTCGTGACTCCTAGGGATTGCTCTATATAAAGGAGATGGGAACCCTTGCTTGATTATCCAGTAGATCAGAGCATTCGCAGCGAGTTCGCAGGTCTACCCCACACCGGAACGCACAAGGTTCTCGGCGAGTTCGGTTCCGACACCCATATGGGACCAACTGGTTCTTTCAATTGGTATCAGAGCTTGATCTGTGCGTTTGACAGTTTGGATCTTGTGATAAGGCTGTAGATCGCCGGATCTAAGACCACCTTCATCGTGAGTTTTCCCGTTCTATTCTGTTCTCTTAAACAGTGAGGAGGAAGACGATCGATTTGCCTCGCGAGTTGCGCCAAGGAAGAAAGAGGGAGCGGGTGGTTTTCGTTGATTTTTTTACCTCGGGATTCGCGCCATGAAGAGAGACAACACTGTTGCAGCACAGGTTACTGCTGCTGTGTTCCTCGGTTTCTCCCTGATGTTAGACTCGGTCTCGGGACGCGTAGTTCAAACCACTACTTCCGCCAGCAACCAGATCCCAGCAGGCAAAGGGGGCCCTTTTCTGAATGCATGATGTGGTCTTCCGCCTAGGGAATCGCGCCAAAGGGAGGGGGACGATTTTTTTTAATCAGCTGATGTTTCTCCTCATGAAACGCGCCGGAAGGAGGGGCGTTTTCCTGCGTGTTTCCTGCAGAATGCAGGTGAGGTCGGGCGGGCCAGACCCGAGTGCGACCCAACCCGTGTCCGACCCAGACACCCCAGAACACATCAGGCAGTGCTGGTACGTGCGTAGTGAACTGATGACGTCAGCGTGACGTCCGGCACGACGGCGACGGCAAGTATACGCGGGCTCTGATACCAATTGAAAGAACTAGCTGGTCCCGGATGGGTGTCGGAACCGAACTCGCCGGGGTAGACCTGCGAACTCGCTGCGAATGCTCTGATCTACTGGATAATCAAGCAAGGGTTCCCATCTCCCTTATATGGAGCAATTCCTAGGAGTCACGACTACAACGGACTCTACCCTCCTGGAATCCCACATCTCTTGACCAGCGTGAGAATTCTACCAACTAAGAGTCTGAACTTGATACAAACTCTACCACCAAGAGTTTGACCATTATCTGACTCACCAGATCAAGACTTGTTGGGAGTTCATCCGCGGCACACCGCCGAGCTCAATCTGGCGTGGGCCCAATGGCAGTCGGGCCACATAATTTCCTAACAATTTGGAAGTCAATTATTATCATTATTAAAGCCTTATCTATTTAGAATTTGCTCTCTTAATTGTACTCATTTAATTGAATTAATGTCTAAGTTTTTGCATTCCATTGTGTCATCACTCTCTATCTCATTGACATCAATGTTCACGTTGGTCTCCTCTTCTCATAGTTTAACAGACTTGATGACACTTGATTATCTAGATACACCCTACATAAATTGATTTTAATATTATTCATTTTTATAGAACAATGTGACTAATATACTTCATTTTATTTTATGGCACCACACTAATGTTTTGTCTCCATTTCAATCACCATGCTTTTTATGATATTTTCCATCAATCCCCTTAGCCTTTTTCTCATATTTGAAATCAAATAAGAAAATCTTCCAAAATACCTAGGTAGAGGTGCTAGCTAAAAGGGATGGCCAATCGATCATGTTAAATAGTTAATTATAATGAACTGCACCTATTAAGGAGGTGGTCCCACTCTGATCATACCATCATGCACCATGCATGTCCTATCTATGCCAATCTGTTGGCAACTTAATTAGCAAGGCACCTCCATTCCACATAGACAATCGGAGATCAATCACTATCTATAGAGATGGTGAGAAACTTGGATGAGTGCGCATGGATGTGTTTGTGAATTCTTATCTTTCAAAAAAAGTATTTATTAAAAAAATACATTGTTTTGATTGTATTAGCTTACATTGAAAGGAATATGAAATTAAAATAAAAAAATAGCCAAATTCTTTTGAAAATCTTCGTATATTTAAATTTTGCCCTCTCAAAAAGAAATTTTTTTTTTTTACAAATTAGCCCCATACCATAAGGCAAGTTTCCTGGGTCCACTCTTAACTAGAAGTTGGCCCCACATCTCCTTAATACTTGGTCATAACAAATCTGCCTTCATCCATGAGTGATGTGTGCATTATGCAAGAATTGGTACCAAGGTGTACAATATCTTTCTCCCAAACCAAACCTAAAATCAATTTGTTTCAATAGAATACGCACTTTATTGATCATGTAATCCAAAACCAAGTAGGAAACACAATAGTAAATAAAGCATTGCTTAAATGTCCTTTTAAGACCAAAAAACACAAGCATGGCATTTCTTTTGACCGTTGATAATACAAAAACATAAAAAGGTGCACGCCACGTGCTCTAAAGTGGGCAAAGTGCCTAGCAGTTCTCAACTCCGTCTTTTGTGGCCACCTTATCTCCTATTCTCAGCCGTTGGATCCAATAACTTCTGGTGTTCTTTTCCCGTATCCTTTTGGGTATCTCACAGTGCACTGATTTTAAGCTAGAAAACATAAAAACAAGGAACTGTCATTCACTCAATTCTTATTCTGTTTGGTTGTAAGAGACCCCAAGGATGGAATTTTCATACGGACAAATATGAGTCCTGTCAAAATCAAGAACATACAAATCCTGCAGTTGGGATTTAGCATAACGGGTCCATGTGTAATGTTTGTCCACAACTTCACTTTGGGCCCACATAACGATAATTCGAACCATTTTAGATGAATTTATCTCCTCCATTGAGCACATGACTAATAAAGGAGGTAAGACATTTTTAGAAATGTATAAGATTGTGCTAATCACGGTATTAGTCATGTGCCCAATCTCATGGTAGGACAAACTCTTATTGATGTGAAATTTGAAAATATCTCACCGAAGAAAATGATGACATTCAGCTTGAATGGTCCGGATTATCATTATGTAGGCCTTACGGTGGAGTTGTAGACATCGTTATACTATACACGAAGCGTGTAATTGGCACGATAGGTGTAGGTGTAGCATAACACCCTTCTTGTGGGCGCGCGCCTAAATGTATGAGGATAGTGAGGGATGAGAGAGATTGAAAGGATTTAAAGTGGATTAGAGACAGACCAAATATCATTTTTAATCAAATGAGCATATAATTTGAGCAAAGTGGGACCAGGAGTGTTGAAATGGGTGTTACCAGAATTATGTCAAAAGGGGTTTTGGAACGTGCCAGACAATAGGTGAGTCAACCTCCTTCATATTCATATTAGAAGAAAGGATCTGCAATTATGTATGGGAGTGGGAATGCGTGCAACAGTACTCATTGCAAAACTATTGTTATGGTTCGTATGTGTCCCAGCCGTTGACAATGGCGATTGGTGAGACCCACAAAGGAACGGACACAGCTCAGAATCAAAGTATAAAAGGTCCACCTCTTCCTCACGTAGCTGGGATTACAGATAAACAAAGGGGTGGTTTGTCCCCTAGACCATTTTCCCCTCTCCAGTGAAGTGAGTGGCTTTTTTTTTTTTTTTCCTATGTTGTGTGACTAGTCAGGAGTGACACTTTTAACTTGAAATCAAAAGGATTGATCAAGAAGGAGTGAAAAATTATGTGTCAACATCATTCAGCCATGAGTGTGTTGGCCTAGTGAAATAAGGATTATTACCTGGGAGAGTAGGACTTGTTCCGTGGGTGATTTGTCTTTTTCCTGTAGGATATGAAAATGGAATTTCCATATAGTTAAATGTGATGCCTTATTTTTTTTTTTTTTTGGAAGCATCTCTTCTATATGAGTAAATGTTGAAAGTAATGGATCTGGATATAGAGACTCCAACACGCGGCTGGAAATTTATTATGTGCTCCGGTGATTGGGAAGTTTCGCAGATCTCTTCGCATCTGTCTAACCTATGAAAATAAAAAGTGTCCAACCTAAGGGCTCCCTTATCTTATATAGACAAGTCTTAAAGAGTCACACTTACTAGAGACTTCTTCGCCAAGAAACTCACATCCACTGAACTTATTGGGAGTCTTATTTGTGGGGACAGACCAAGCCTTACACGAAGTGGGATTGTGTTCTCTCCGGGCCTCGGCCTTGCTTGATCTGACGTGGGACTTGTGGCATGTAGGCCACATGATTTCTTACAATCTCCCACTTGCCATGAATGTCACGTACATCAACTATCCCTCCTCTGTCCCCATACACATCACATGCCTAACTATCTAGGCATTAACTCAGTTTAAACCAATAATTAGCCCCACAAGTGGGACACCCAAGATGATAATCACATTATTTCTGGCCCACATCTCAGTTGCTTCGAGATCTTAGTTCAATTGGGAGATTGTGGAATTAATGTTCTATTTTACTGATGTGATGGTGGACTTCAACATTTACATCGGCTCATCGGTTCTTACCAACTTCAATTATCCATGAAGAAATGCAACATGATGGACAACTATTGCATTTCTTGGTTGTGTGCTCCTATTGCTCCTAATAGAGCTTCCAAGATGTATCTCTTTCTTGTCTTAGAAAAATAGTACTTGCCTAAGGACTTGGACTCCTCTTTCTCCAAGTTACTACATCAACCGGCATCCATATAACCATGTTATTCTACATTAAAAACTAAGCCACAAATAGCATAACAAATGTTTTGATGTCCATCAAATTCCTATTATTCACTTATTCATCTTATTCACTTGCCACACTAGTACCAAATTGGCATACTCGGATCACTTAAGAGTTTGATTACAAGATCCACAGCGAATATAAATACCGATCTCGTAAATTCAGTCACATAGCATCTCATATAGGATGCTTTTCTCTCACCATCTTCGCGTAAGGCCTGTTTATTGCCAACAGAATGGTACATATAACATGTGTAAAATCTCCATATATTTCAAATTTTATTAATGTCAAAGACATGAAACTAAGGCTGGGGTTTAATGTACCCGTAAAACTTGTAAATAGTTCGATTAAAATCTTGGAGACTGCAAGAGTTGCAAAAAATATAAATGATGGTGAAAATTTTTTTATTACTGCAACCTTTTATATGTTCGTGTTGAGGCCTTCTTAAAAGAAGATGAGAATGATTGTTTCACACCTTTTTTAGGGTGCCACCGCCTAGGGGGCTATGATCCAATAGAGCCCATATAAATGTGATGAAGAAGCTTAGAAAGTGAGAAGAGAAGTTCACACAAGTGGAAAGGGGAGCTTATACAAGTGGGAAAGTGACATATCTAGGGATCAAGATCTTTGCGCAATAGCATGTGGGTCCCTTATTGTTTCACTAGAGAAACCAGGTATCGATCTTGGTGTTACGGAAAGTGGCGCAGCGGAACGAACAATCCCGCGATCGACGATCAAACACACACACATACATAATCAAGCAATATACGAAGAAGATGAAGACAACAATTTATATGGTTCGGCAAAGCCGCCTCCGCCCACGGAGAAAGCTCACACCAATTCCTTTCTCACTCCTGCTGTGCTCCACACAACTCTGGTAGGGTTCAGAGCTTTAGATTATATCAATATATAATTTTCATTTTCTTGGCCTCCAAAAAAGCCTTTCTTAGCCCCCAAGAGACTCTGATAAAATTACCAAAATACCCTTGAGCTTAGTTACAACTAGATTAAGCCCAATTGACTAATCCGACTAACCTGAAATACAAGACTATAACCAACACCTGGTCCTCACGTGAAAGGTAACACTCCCTCACCGTTGGTCTAGTCCAGCAAGAAGGGAGGGATGCACACACAAAGTTACCTAAAACAATTAGCCAAAATTTTCATCGTTCAACAGTTGGTCTTGAGTCTAGATCCCCTATTTCAAAGTTTCTTTGAATCATAGAGATACTGTTTCATCCCATCAATATTTGCCAAACTATATAAAATCTCATGCCATGCATGCACCCTCTCAATTTCTTCCTTCGAATGAAAAAAAAAAAGATGAGATTTTATACAATTGGCACTTTTTGATAGGATGAAACAATATCTCCTAGTTTCGACGAAACTGGGATCTGGTGGACTCCTTGGTCTTTGATATTCATTGAAATTTACCATAATCAAAGGTAGTAAGGCTCTTTATTTGATAAGTCCCACAACCCGTACAACTTAAACAAAAAAAATAAAGACCATATATAAGATTGAGTGATAAAAAATCTAGGGAAAACTACCGGATAAATCCCCATAGTGGCCCATGAGTAAGGAGACGACCCGTTAGGAGTTTAGAGACGGAAGGGGTCCTTTGGGTGGGTTTCTTTATTTTTTTTTTTTGTCGTTTAGCGATGTTGTCGATATCGACAATGTAGTTGTCGATATCGAAAAATATGCGTAAACCCTTAATACATTGCCCCATGTCTGCATATCTTCGTCAAACCCTTTTCATCTTCTGCAACTTGGTTCTCTGACAATTTTCCTTCTTAGAAAACACCTACATGGAATTAGCAAAAGTGATTATTGGATTCCATTAAAAGGTTGGTACACACAATAAATTCTTTCTTATATTGCATCATCTACCCTAAAAGAGGATCAGCTTGATTCCGTTTCACTACTGACTTGTTAGAAGACAAAGAATTGTGGTCTGAACCCTAAAAATGCCCTTTGAAACCGTACATGCTGTCCAATATATGACTCACTGTATGTAGCTTTGGGCTTGGTTGATGGCAATTTTCGTTTTGGTCTTGGTTAATGGCGATTTTCATTTTGGGTTTTAGGGTTTGACAATGGGTTTCTTTTTTGTAGGCACCATTTTTCTTTATTACATTCTGGGATGGCTGCTGATGTAAATGGGTTCCATGTAGGCTTGAAGATTGTAGTAATTTTTTTGTGGAGTTGGTGATGTAAATGAGTTGTTCCAGGCTTGAACAGTGCAGTGATTTTTTGGGCTTTCAGCTTTTGTAAATGGGTTAAAATATAGGCTTGAAGATTACAGAGTGATTCTTTTGTATTAAGTTGGTGATGTAAATGGGTTGTTCCAGGCTTGAACAGTGGAGTGCCTGTTTGGGATGGCTGCTTATGTAAATGGGTTCCATATAGGCTTGAAGATTGCAGTCATTGGTGCTTTTGGTGATGTAAATGGGTTGTTCTAGGCTTGAACAATGCAGTACTTTTTTTGGAATGGCTGCTGATGTAAATGGGTTCTTCAGTAAGGCTTGAAGATTGCAGCAAGGCTTGAAGATTGCATTCATTTTTTGGTGGAGTTGGTGATGTAAATGGGTTGTTCCAAGCTTGAACAGTGCAGTGCTTTTTTACTTGTATGGTTGCTGATGTAAATGGGTTGTTTGGTGATGTCAATGGGTTCCATGTTGGGTTCCATGTTGGGTTCCATGTAGATTTGAAGCATGTAAATGGGATCCATGTAGATTTGATGACTGCAAATTTTCCTTTTTATCTATTGCGTTTTGCTACTTTTGTAAGGTGCTAACAACTTTTTGAATATAACGTAAGAATGTTGTATTCAGTTGTTCCATATTGTTGTTTGCTTTTAAGTATTTCCTGATGACCATAAGTTGGGTTTAATATGTTGGATTCACACTATAAAACCATGTAAACCAGTCGGTTTCGATAGATAAAAGTTGTCGCTATCGACAACTTTTATCTGTTACAACAGCAGCTGACTTACAACTTTTAATTCACACTACTGACGAAACTAGTCAATATCGATAACTTTATGTTGTCGATATCGACAACTTTATCTGTTACAGTAGCTGCTGACTTACAAATTCTAATTCATACCACTAATGAAAGTAGTCGATATCGACAACTTTTATCTGTTACAACAGCTACTGATTTACAACTTTTAATTTCATACCATTGATGAAAGTAGTCGATATCGACAACTTTAGGTTGTCGATATTGACAACTTTTATCTATTCTAGTAGTTGCTGACTTACAACTTTTTATTCATACAACTGACGAAACTAGTCGATAGCGACAACTTAAGTTGTCGCTATCGACACTTTTATCTGTTCCAGCATTTGTTGACTTATAACTTTTAATTCATACCACTGACGAAACTAGTCGATAGTGACAGCTTAAGTTGTCGCTATCGACAACTTTTATCTGTTCTAGCATTTGCTGACTTATAACTTTTAATTCATACCAATGACAAAACTAGTCGATATCGACAACATAGGTTGTCGCTATCGACAACTTTTATCTGTTCTAGTAGCTGTTGTCTTGCGACTTCCGAAGGCTGTGGAAATGACAACAACAGCATCAAACACCTTCCTGCAATTCATAATAAACAACTCCTTTATTAATCCGCCCCTAACATAGCAAAAAACCCCCTATCCCCCCTTCTCTTTCTTCTCCTCTTCGGCAGCAGCTGACAACCTGCTTGTCACTCATTTATCAATCATTCTATATACATGCATTCAACTAGTCTATATACATGATGTGGAACTCTAACACATGCATTCAACCATTCTATATACAAGCTGCTAACAATAAAGAAAAAATTCCATCAAACACAAAGTATACATAATCCAACAAAAGGATTCTATATAGAAATACAATTCATTCTGTACAATGGCAAAAGGAGACTAAGTACAAGTCTATCAACCTGATAGACTGATGAAACATAACCATATCAAAGCCAATGTTACAATTTCCAATAAAAAGTACAACAAAGACGTAGCCCCATAAGCAGTATCCACCAAAAAGTGAAGAAAACAAAATAGAATCTATTTCCTGCTCTCCGCTCTTTCTTGAAAATCACCATCAAAGCCATCATGGGAAGTCACTCAAGTCAGTCAAACCCAGTCTATTGGCATTCAACTGTTAGCTCCTTTTGAATAGCTCTACGACAATTTTGCTGCGAAAGTAGGGGAAATCTTCTTGAGTGAAGTTGACGCTAAGGCGGTGCACACATTGTTCAAGCCTACATGGAGCTCATTTACATCACCAACCACCCCAAAAAATGACTGCACTGATCAATCATACATGGAGCCCATTTACATCACCAACCACCCAAAAAAATAACTGCACTATTCAAGCCTACAAGGAGCCCATTTACATCATGTACATACCTACAAGCCTTCAAGCCTACAAGCAAGTACCTACAATCAAAAGATGAAGACATATAAATATATCATATTCACATCATTCCTCGATGCTTTGAATATTCTCTTCACATCATTGTGGTCGTCAATGCTTATCATTGAAAATGTCCGTCCATTGTGATAAAGGTATTGTATGCTTAATCTTTGAATGAATGAGTCCTAATTAGATGCTTCAGTTGCTTCATTAACCAATGACTCATATGTTATGTCCGTCGGTAAATATCTCATCTTTTAATAGAGACAAAACAGTGCCTAAAAAAAAAAGGACCCTTTTAATGCATTGTTTCATGCCTTAGAATTCAATTCACCCTGAATTCTCTGAATGCATTATTTGGTAACTTGCCAAAGATTCTTTGTTTTATGAACTAATCTTAGCCATGCAATTAGTGATTATGAAGGCTGAGATGAAAATGCTTAGCTTGTCAAAATTCAGAGGAAGGGCTACGGAACCAGCTATTTGACTCATATTTAAGTATTTCTAAGAAAGTTCCTGTCAAAAAGAAGGGAGCATACCTATGAAAATTGAGAGCCCAGCAACCTAGGATACCATTTCCTAGCATGGTTGAAGATACATTTCACCAAGCAAACTACTAGACTATAACATATGCCACCGTTCAACTACAAGACACATTACATCAAACACCTACAGGGCAACAACATATGCCTCTCTTCAACTACAAGACATATGTCATCAACTACAAAGAAATAATTATCTTCCAACAAATGTCAAGTTCTTCTCACACACTGTACAAAATAAATCATTATTCCTTACAACAAAGCTCATCTTCTCCCTTTCATCAAGGATTTCTTTTTTTATCCATTTGGGTATTCTCATATCCATCAATCTAGTTGGGTTGTCAGTCGTACCTAAACAGTCACCGAAAAGAAAAAAACCCATCATCAATGATTCACGTTTTTACCCAATCAGAAAAAAAGAAAGAAAGAAATAAAAACCCACATTGCAGAAAACCATCAAGGAGAACAATAGAATGAAAAAAAAAATGATGAAATCAGGTGAGGATGTTGGAGAAGAAAGAAAAAAAATCACATACTGTATAGCTGTGCCCTGGATTTACAGTTCGTGGGTGACCGTTGAAGATCGAAACACACTTTCGGAATAACGATGTTCTTCGGAAATCCTCAAATCACTCGAATACAAGGAGGCCCTCTAGCATTCGGAAATCCCACAAGAAGTTGATTCTTGAATGCTAAGGATTTCTCAAATCCCAAATAGCCTGGGACTAACGAAAGGGAGAGGTGTCGACAGGCACTGTTGAAGAGAATAAGGGAAAAAGGAAGAAGAAGAAACGGGGAAGAAGGGGGTTTCTTGCGGTTTTTGTATAACTGCAACAATTGTCGATATCGACAACATCGATAGACATTTAAAAAAAAAAAACATAAGGGACCCAAAAGACCCCTTCCATCTCTAAACTCTTACTGGGTGGGTTTCTTACTCATGGCTCACTACGGGGATTTTTTCCATAGTTTTTCCAAAAATCTAACTTGGTTGACTTCAAATAAATAGCACATTACTTTGATGATGAGGCCCCTCATCTACGAAATGTATGACTCAAAGGGGCACTGTAGAAACGACATGTTTTCATTTGGGACTTAGATGCTGGCTTGGTCTATTTCATTCAATTTCAGTTAAGAAACTATAATATGTATTATATATATATTTTTTGCTATCGGAGGGTTCCCAACCCTTTGAGCTGGACTAATCATTCCGAGCCTAGACGGAAGCCGGGTAAACACCCCCGTGGCCCCAAAGTGGTAGTACTAGTTGACTCAACTTTTTATTCCTGAAGAAAGAAAAATCGGAGGTCGATACCAAGACCTCTAGTTCCGAAAAAAAAAAAAATCGTAGTTCTGACCACTCGGTCAATCCCTTAAAATTATCATGTATTATATGTCACTTATAACTAGCTGAATGCATGTCTTTTGGAAAATGAATGGGGATGAGTGGAAGCCTTTTTCAAATAAATAGCAAACAATACTCTTCAATGATAAGGGGCAACGTGGTCCCCGCTATCTAGGTATGTGTCAAGTAAAAGTCAAGCAATTGAGGAATTTTTAACTGTCACCCCACCAAACAATACTGGGCCTGTCCTTGTTGTTGTTATCATTTAATTTCTTTGTGGTTGGAACATAAGAGACATTTTCCACTCCCATCTCTAACTAATTTTTCTTTCCTCATTCTCTTAATGAATGATTAACAAATGCAGGGTGGAACTTTATTCAAATCAGAAAGGGTTGGGTTTTTTTATTTTTATTGATGATGGTGACATGGGTGTTTGGTTTGACAAAACATTATAAATATTCAAGTTTGTATGGTTTCGGGCACATGAAAGAAGGTCCTGACATTAAGAATTGCACAATACAAACAGACTTTATGTGGGTGATTCCGTGGAACAAGGATTCTGGCAGGGGCAGAAGGCATGGCTCCTCTTAATTTGAACAGACCCCCCAAAAGTAATTGAATATTTAAGCTTGGTTTTAAAATTGGCCCATCAAGGATTTTTTTTTTTTTTTTTTTGCATAGTTTCCCCTCCAATTAAAATTTTCTGGTTCCGCCCCTCGTTTTGGGATGTGACTGGTCAGGTTTTTTTAGGGTAAATCTTTTTATTATTTTTGCTACTCAATTTCAAGACGTACATGAACAAAATCATTGTATAGGCAAATAAATTGGTTTGTGAAGGAATATTCTAAATTAATAATGCTCAGTTCACACATGTATTTTGTACAATGGGTTCGAACTCACACGCTTATGCACGCTTCACATGTCCCTTATCAACTTATCAAAATCATCTGACCAAGTAGAATCGACGCAGGAAAATATTCTCCTGGGACCAACTACAAGTGCAATATAGCACTATGGGGCCCACCTCTCATCAATACAACCCCTTTTGATACTTCTTTTCATCCCATGATATGATATTAGGTTCAAATTTAAATTAGCTGAACCTTACTCACTGTTGGTTGAATCTTAAATAAAACTTCCAGTTAATATATCATTAAATTTTAATATTGTTAAATTAAGGGCTAGAATAATATGATGGGCCTTTTTTTGGATCCCCATTGTCAATGAGGAGATCTTTCCATCCGTCCTCCTCCCATTGATAAACTTGTATCTAAGTGGCCCATGAGTAGGACTTCATGCATATAGCTTAGGAGAACATTCTCCATTATTTAGAAATTGATATATATATATATATATATATCATTAATGGAAAATGTTCTCCTACGAGTGGACTGCATGTGCACTCCAGCTCAATGAGGCCCACTTGGGCCCACCTTTGATTAGTAAAGTTCCTTTGATAATCTAATTATCCCATTATCGGACATCGTGCCTAATTTTACACTAATTAAACACTTGACTGAATATAAAAAAAAAAAAACCAAAAAGAAAAGAAAATATGCTTAAGTTAGTTGGGCTGATTAGTGGGCAACCCCGTCCACATAGAAAACATTTTCATCTGCCCTCTTCTCATTGGCACACATGCATCTAAGTGAGCCCTAGTAGTTGAACTTAATACAAGCCGTCTGGTCATATGTCACTCATAGCCAGGAGAACATACATCAATCATTAATATGGTTATGGCTTACTATAGGCTGATATAGACTGACAAGGGCTAAAACAGTGCGTCACATTCACACATGTTTTTTTCTTTTTTTAAATCACATTCACACATGTTAATATAGGCCATTCTTTTATTTTTTTTAAGCTAAATAAATTTATACCAATTTGGCCAATACTGGGGTAATTTCTTTCAATACCCTATTAATACATGTCTATATTAATATTCAAACCCATTGCCCAACTGTAGGGGAAGAGGCAGACCCAGGTATTTCTAGAAAAAAATCCAAAACACGCAAGCCAAACATGGAAAAAAAGCCCATGCCTCCGTCACAAATAAGCCATCACCCCCTAAATTGACAAAATGACCATGAAATCAACATTATGACCGTCGTAGTCTCCTCTTCAAATGAAAATTCTTGATCCACCACATAGTGCCTAGAGGGTTTGCTATTCAAAATTTTTATCTTTCTATTCTTCCCTCCTAAACTACTCTTAACCTATCTTTTCGTACCTGACATCACTAATTTTTAACAATAGTTCAAACCTCTCTTCCCTTCCATCTTGATGGTTTTGATGTTTGTTTACAGCTACTGGCGTTACCGGCTGGGTAGCACCACACCATTATTCAAATTCAATTTCAAAAGTTTTTTAATAGAGATGTTGACATTTGTGTATGGTTTGGTTTGACTTCTACAGATTTCAATTGCATGAATGGTTGTTGTCGCATGAGATAGGTAGGGGAAATTTTCAAAAAAAAATTCAAAATGCATTAGCCAGGGAAGGCAGCAAAGTGGCAAGTTGTTGAGTCGGGTCAAAATAGGCCATACTCTAGCCCAAAAGCCAGAATGGCCTGTCTGTGGCTCTAGCTCCAGGTCCAAGTCGGACTCAATCTTCAATCATATCCAAAACTCAATAAAGTCATCGATCTGGATGGACAAAGAATCGTACCAATTTTGGGTATCATAGAAATTATTGATTGGGATGGGATGGGTGGGATGACATATATGGACCCACTTGGAGCCATGAATATAGATATGTGGGAAGGTGGGCAATGAAAGGAGCACACTGAGCACCAATTAGATCACCCCTAACTCCTTGATCTAGTGATCCATAAGCTTTTGGACAGACATCCTTTCTTGAGGTTCATTGCAAGGGTGAGTAATATTTGATGAGTTTTTATGTTTTGGGTTTATATGCCGATTTAATGGATGGTGTATGTGAGGGAGGTAACTTCCTCAAATCCATGGCATCCAAAGCTCATTGGTCCATTCAATCTCAATATTGTATGAGGGTGAAGCAGTGGCACAACCCAATGTTCAAACTTACATGGAACCCCAGTAGGGCACTAATGATCAGGGACTTAGGGAGATGGAAGAAGCATCTTGGATGGCCATATATCAATTTGGGGTTACATCTCATGCCTCTAAACATCTTCATCCATGGCACTGAATTTATATTAAAGAAAAAATTTGACATTCGATCCAACGGTCTAATCAATTTGAATAGGTGAACACTTGATGTATCCTATGTACTTTAGAGGTCTCATATATGTAGATGGTTTCAGATGTATCATAAGATTGGCCCCACTATGTTGTCCCTCAATATAATATGGTGAGGATTTGATGTACATGAATGTTCCCATACATTATAGTGGTAACCAGCATAGGCATGTAAACATGCATTGAGCCATACACTATAAAAAAAATGAAAACATATAAGAATCATGAAAATATTACTAAACTTATGGCAAGGAAGAAATCAAAACAACCTATTCTAAGTCTTTATGGAAAAAACCTTAAATTTTTACAGAGTTTAAAATTTCTCTCCTCAGCCGAGTAAAAGAATAAAACGTAGTGGTAAAACTATTCTTATACCTTGAAGCTATAGTTTTTGTTTAATAAAAGGCAACTCTCTCTTCTCCTTAATCCATATTTTCGGTAAAATTTATTAGCCATCATGTCAATTTAAATGTTTAAGATCCACTAAATAATAGCTTGTACATCTTAACTTTACCTGAATAAGAATTTACCCATAAGCGACCCACTTACCCTACCCATTCTTTGTCCCTAAATATATGGCAGTCGTTATAATCCAACCATCTAAAACTTTTATAGATCCAGCTATTCACATGGTTTCACTAATGAGTCTCATAGGTAGATAGATTAATTGTATCCAATGGTATCATGTGGCCTCACTATCTTCTAAGAGAGCACACTATCATTACACTATTTACGTGATCCCATAATGCCTTAAGATTTCATTTATTTTTAGTCAAAGACATTTTGATAACTCAAAAGTCATTGCTTGTAAGTAAATGTTCTCCTAAATATACTTTAAAATGTCCAAACTTATATATATATATATATTTATAACTGATATATAAGTAGTTTAAATTAAGAACGCAAACTGATTTGCAAAGATTTAGTCACATAATGTTGAAGAACCACACATATGGATTTCTTTTTTAAATAGTTACGTTATAATATGGAATTATATTTTGAAGATAACACAAATGTGTTTATCAATCAATCAATTCTTGTATTTTTATTAATCAATGCTTAATTTGAACATTAGTTTTGATTTGTTATTCAATTTGTATGAGACTTTACAGGTGCATCGCATGGGATTTATGTGAGTCCTTACGTCACCTGTTGAGTCCATTTGACCATGAACTTCTATGAAAACAAATGGCCAGCTCACATAATTTTCACCAAGAATTCCCAATCTAGGAAATTTAGAATTCTAATGGACAACCATTGCATTTCTGTCACGAATGCTCTCAACCAAACAGGCCTTAAAGCATGGATCATCATTATCTATTAATAATAATAGTTTTTGATGCACAAGAGGGCCCACCACCTTCTAGTGATCGGAGCTTCCTTTAGATGCACAATTTCCTTGCTCATAATAATATAAGATTTTACTACACTTAGTTTATATTCATTGTTGAGTTGGGATAATACAATATAGCCTATTTTTTGAAATGTGTATACTCCCAATATTCAAACTTTAATATGTTTGCCTTGAGATTTGGAGCTTTGCCATGCATGGAGGGAAGATGATATGGCGGTTTGAATCTATAAAATTTGGGCTCCAATGTATAAAAATCATCTCATTACTTGAAAACTTTGACCAAACCAAATGGTATGTGTTGTTGGGAAAACTGGACTACATGAATAAACATGGGCAGATAAAATCTTTTTTTTTTTTTCCAAATCATGGATCTACATGTAATTTAAGTGATCTGACCTTACCTGACCATGTTGTGGGGAAAACCTAGTGTAAATCATTCTTTTTTTTTTTTTTTTCTCTTAATTGATTCAAGGTATGAAATAAGGGCTGGAAACAAGAGTGAAGTATGCAACTATGTTTATTTTTATCCCTCCCACATGCCTAAAAAAAGAGCCCAATAGAGCCCATTACTATTATACATAGTGCATTTTCGTCAAATCTGCCAGCCGGGTTGGGATCAAATTACCAAGTATTCAAAAAGGCAATGCCTAAATCCCGAGGGGTAACTTAGTTGGCCCGGGATCACGATTTGCACCCGGAGGTTGAGAGTTCGAAACTGCACTACCACACTGGGGCCACAAGGGATTTACCCGGCTCCCCATGGGCACGTAAGGAATATTCTGGCCCAAAGGGCTGGGACACTCTCTGTTATAGAAAAAAAGGAAAGAAAGGCAAAGCCTTATGCCCTAGCCATCCCATTTACTACATTCCAAATAAAGAGTTGAGCTCTACCTATTTTATGGACCAGAAATAAATGAGTTGAGCTTGGGCCTGTGTTTTTTAAAAGCCCAAAAGAGGTCCACCTGAAAAGCGATTTCTGTTCCAACATATTTAAAAACCTACAAAACATGATCAACTAAAAAAGCTACAAAACCATGAATTCTGAAATATGGATGCATAATCATTTGATAATATCATAATTGTCTCATGATTCAACTATCAGATTCAAACCTCTCAGGTTTTACTATAACGGAATGAACACTTGAACAGAATAGTAATAGCGAAGGAACAAAGCTTTAAGGTCTACAGCCTCCAATCTTTTTATCAGTTGGGTATATTGAATGGTACTTCCATGAATAGAAGAGAAGAAAGAAGCGCCAACAAAGGTACATTGATTGTAGTCATTCACTTCATTTTGGTTTGATTTAGTACATAACTTTCTCTATTAATACACTCAATGCTTAATCTGCATCAAGCCTATATTTATGTTCAAAAGTCGAAATTTAGATTGCACTTAGGTCCTGTTCTTCGTGCAATGAATATGAAGGAATTTTAAGAATTCTATTTTAGAGGATGATGCAGCTTTATGCCTTGGCATTGTTTCTTGTGGTTCCCGATTCTATTTAAGACCCGGTTGTGCTGAGATTGGTCTGTGCTTTCTAATGCAATCTAGAGATTCAGTTAACCCTGATTCTACATTCATGTTTGGATATACATGCATGAAAGAGGGAAAAAAAAATGTAAGCAGTGTTGAGACATCCAATGAGAGATCAGGGGAATAGGTCAGACTTGAGCAAAAAAAAAAAAAAAAAAAAAAAAAAAAAAAAAAAAAAAAAAAAAAAAAAAAAAAAGAACCAGAGGATTAGAATGTTTGTGAAGAACTCCTCAGGAAGAGCTTTAGGTAAGCAGTTCATCTCAGGAGAAGAGCAACACATCCATGTGCAGATTAGTTAAAGTAACAAAGGAAAGAAAACAAAGATTAAAGACATTGAGTTGGGTGCCTGCCAATATAAATTTCCAAGAAACTCTGCCATTTAAGAAAGCTATCTAACGTAGATATCTGTGATGCCACTGCAAAGACAGCCTTTAATTTAATATAATGGATCTGACAAGTTCCAAATTCAATGGTAGCCAAACAGGCTCTTGTCTGAGACAGTGAGACCCTCTTCATTATCCTATAATTTTTGTTTTCCCCTATGTCACTATGATGGAATTGGTTCCACCACAGTTTGAAAAAGCAAAATTCTGAACATGCAGCGCACTTGATTAGAAGATTTTAAGTTGGGTTTAGCAATGGGATGGATTACCACCCATAGCTCGAATCCAAACATGACCCGTTTGTTAATCGGGTTGGAAATGTCATCCCAAACACAACTCATAAGTTAAATGGGTCAGTCTGAAGTCCAAACGACGAATAACCAGGTTGTGTTTAGGATGAATCGGCAGGCCCGAGTGTACGTGTTGGGTCAGCTGGGTTGAATAGATGCAAATGAGGCCCAATCTCAGGATCTATACCTAAACCTAATCCCAATTATATTTTAATCAGGTTGGTGAGGGGTCCATCCTTATAAGCTCATGAAAATGTAACAAAAATCAACTATAAAAGAGCAGTGCTTTTATAATATATTGAAGGAGTTAGATCCGTCATGAATGTATTTGGATCTGTGTTCTCTTGGGGTAGAATCATAAATCCAGACCCTGTATTTTTCGGATTAGTTACAGTATGGTCTCAGGTCATTCCAACCCATTTACAGCATTACTTTGGATATTGGACTCATAAAGCTCCTCCAAGATCAGAAAATTTGATCAATGCCCCCACAAAAGCATGTGGTCACTTTTCCTTTCCTTTCCTTTCCTACTGATTTTTTTTTTTTTTTTTCCGTTCACAAGGGTTAAGTCACCAAATCTGCATCATCCATTCTCTAGGTTCCAAATATATGATACTCACATATTACATTGATCAGGTGATCCTAAAGTTTGGCTTGGGAAACATATGGCTAAATGAAAAGAATCAACATTTGGATGATGGGCCTGTATTTTCAGGCACTTCGTGAGTTGGTGTGTGAAAATTAGGCTAAAATGAATGAACAATCTAGATCAGTGATATGGACCATTCAAAAGAGTGAAGTTAGGGCAGTAAATGGGGCGGGTCTAGGTTTTAAGTTAGGCCCAATGGACCGATGCAGAACTGAATACTATGGTGATAGTATATGGAGAGATTTTGAAAATGATTCTTGATTTCTCGCCTGATGACCAAAAAGGGTTTAAGGAATTGATAATATAAAAAAGAGTTTTCAAGAGGCTTTCCAAATATTTCTCCATTGGTAATCTACCAGAACATCTTCACAAATGGTGTAAATTAAAGGAACCAAATGACTTGATGTACAAATTCAACCGGTATTTTGAAAACCGAACTGACCATAGAACTGTTGAAGGCCAAGGTTCAGTTGAACTAGGGTTCCACCTGGGGTTTAATATGATCGAACTATGATGTAATTATAGCATAATAATTGTATGATAAAATGAATTAAACAAGTCCGCGAATACCTAGCAAGTAAACAAATCATGCATAAGAATATAAGACGTAAATTTTGAAAGAGAGATTCAAAGCGTTACATTGTAAATATTTTACAAGAGGGATGACCTTTGTTACTGTTAATCTCTGTCCAAACTGCTGAGACATATTGACATACCAAATAGAAAACTGTCTTATTTCTTTCTTTTAATTTCGTCGAGATAATCCCTCAAGTCTGCTCTTGCTACTCTTATAATACTTGACAAAACTCGCCAGATTACATAATTTCCTCTTCCCTTGATCTTTAACCTGTCCTTGTTGGGCAATAATTCTTCAGCTGGCAAGATTGTTGGGGCCTCTTTCCTCTCTTTAGAAGAGAGGAATATCCATAACAAGCGTTCTCAGCACTCCCCTTCAGCGACAACAGTGCATCTCTTCTACTTCCAACAGGGCTGGCAAGGGGTTGAGTTGGGTACAAATCTGCCTATATCATACAATCACCCCAATTTACACTTGCCCCACGTTGTACCAACACCAGGTGTGATTGTGACTTGTGACAGGCTTATGATCTGTAATAACAAACTCAGCAACTCTTATGGGTTGAATCTGGTTTGATACTGGTTATTTTTTACAGTTTCATTGTTTTAAAACATAAAAAAATAAATCATATGCTTTTCTTGCACACAGGACTCAAACCAGCAACCCACAAGATCTTCTTTCACAAATGCCCATTACCAACTATACTCCTCAAGTTTGGTGTAGTATAATTTATCAAGTAATATGTAAGATTAATAAAAAAACCTGGGCATAGCGGGTTGGGACAACCACAACTTGAACCCACCCTAAATCCAACTCAAGTCAAAATTTAAAAACCCATGCCAACATCAAACCCGACAAACCCACTAGGCCACTACCTATGAATGAGCCTTGAATAGGAGGCCGCGGCAGGTCACTTGTTTAACCTGACTAGTTGCTGTTCCTCCTTCCAATGTTGACAAATTCAAGATGTGATCATCGCTGTTCAGAGGGAAGCCTTTATGTAATGTATTTCCACATCCTGTCTCCACTGAAGTCAACAAGGCCGCCTCCTGAATAGAGAGACCTAGCCACAATCCACCCTTTCTTGTTCTGACTCGAATATGGGGAATCTTCCATTGGTTCAGACTTTCTAGATGATTCTCCCGTTAGTCCTTCGCAACCTCTACTAGCTTGGTTTTGCTTTCCATTTCACTAGATATTTTTGACCCCTTGGAGAGATCCTTGTCATCCAGATCAAACAGAGATGCATGATATCTCCTTCACCATTGCTAAATAACTCGACATAGAAAGCTTGGAATCCTCCCTCTCATGGTTGGGGAGTTCATCAAGGCTCTTGTTCCCTGATTCTCCTTCTGATTGGACACAAGGCCATTGCAAAAAGGCCTCTCCTTTTTGTTTAGATCCAGGCCTCTAAGCTAGATTCACTCTTGAAGTTTGGATTGACCCACCAGAACTATGCACTCAAGTTGGACGGGCTTTGGACTTGGCCCACATAGCATAGCCATCTTAATCCCATTGTCATATGGTCTATTATCTGCTCCCTACCTTAGCACTTTCCACTCCCACCTGAAGACCCTCCTTTAACCTCATTCGATGCAGAACCGCTAAAGTAGAAATTCGAATTCTGCGGGCTTGCACCGGCCCCCTATTCTTCCCCATTATCATCTGATGACTCAACTCTGCAGGAAATGGCTGATGGGATCTTTCTTGTCTCCCTGAACTACTCCAATCTAACAACTGATAAAGGTCGTCCACTCGAGCAATAGCCTCAGAGAGTGGAGCATCCTTTTGTTCAGATATCAAAACTCTGTTGAACCTAAGTGCCTCTCTCTTGGTTTGGATCCACCACCACCTCCATAACAAGGAAAGATCCTAGAGACTGAAACAAGGCTGTTCCCCAAGCATGTAGGGTACACCTTTGAAATGCACCTGGGTCCAAATTGGAGGTCGTCCCATGATTTCCATCACTCGTTCAGCTGTAAAGGGGAGATTTCCTGAGAAACTGTGAGTAGCACCTTGTCCACTTCTTTGTCAGAGAGCAGAGCCACCCAACTGTAGTTTCGCCCAACATTATAATGTTGATCATCATTTTGCACACATGTTCATCCAGCCACCTCTCGACATCACTAGCCATGAACTCTTTAGATTGCAGAAACCCAATAAGCTAATAAACAATTTCTTCTCCTCCTCTGTCGAGCCCGAGTCACAACTTGAGCTCCTATTGACATTGCCATGTTCCTCTACCCAATTATCACTTCATTGCAAACCATAGGCTGGATCTGTCTCTGATCAAAAAATGAACATAGGATTTCCATTTTGATCTTCCTCCATTGCAGGTTTTGAGCACTTTCTTCATTAAATTAAATTGAGTCATCTGTGCCTGTACTCTCCTCACACCCCATAATCTACTTGCGGCCAGCTCATAGATCTTTTTGCTTCTCAATTGGATCCAAATCTTAGAAAAACAAATCCCTTATTTCTACCACTGGCCTTCTCCTTTGGGATGAAACTATCAACAATTTGGCTTACTCTAAAAAACCATAACATCTAATCCACTTGTGACATCGTATACAGAATATACCAGACACAAACAAAGATGACTAATTCTCTCTCAAAACAAAATCTTGAAGGGCTCTTGGCAATGGGGGTCAATCTCCATAGGTCCCATCTTTAACATGCTCAAAAGTGATGAATTTCCATCTTCCCATTCAATTCCTTGTTTGAGCTTTCAAAGCTAACATCTGAAAGTATAACAATTAGTTGAGAATAGAAGCAAGGCAAAACCCAAATGATCTTCATGACTTCTACAATTAGAAGCATTAAACCATTAACGCAAAACTTGTTAAGCATCTTTAATTCCCTTTTGCAAAATCAACCGATTGAGATTAAATGTATAATCACACTTTCTAGAAACTATCACTGTCCTCTTATACCTTAACACAAAGTAAATTTAAGTCTCTCTCTCGTTATATGCTGACACAACTACAGAGTAGATTTTTTTTTTGAGGTAAAGTAGAAATGTATTTGCAAATTAAACAGCTATAACAATATAGGACAATTTCTATTATACATTTAAACTATGGGGAAAGTTTCTTAGAGGGTCACAAGTCCCCTTAAGGGTAACTGCATAATTTTATGAAATTTCATATGAGCATTGAGCAGTCTCTCTTGCTAAAATGTCTTCACTCATTTTATTTCCCACTGATGGTGTCTTCTGCTTTCATTGCTTCCATTTCTTCCATTAGTATATTCCAAAAAAATATTGGAAAAACTATGTAATAATAATTCTCCTCCAAATATTCTATACCTCTCAGTCTCTCACTCTCTTAATTCTAATTGATAATCTATTCTATAACACTATAAAAAAGAAACAATGAGAGGATCCCCATTCTGTAAAAACACAAATTTATCTTATTGTTGGGCATTTCGCACCAGAACCTTTTAAAACTCAATTCTGTAACTCTCAGATATATTTACAATTGTCTGGTTCTTTCTATACGTAACTGTAGGTGCAGAAAATTATGACCCACAATAAGAGGGAGCCTTATAGGACTTATCCGGGAAGATGATGGTGTCTGGAATGTCTGGATGCCGTCCGGAAGCCTGAAAGAGAGTAGCAAACGGTCAGAGGACCCTGGCCTGAGCGGCGCAAGGCTCTCCGATGCCAAAGTCAGTATGGGAACTGGAACAATGGAAGGAGAGGGAGAAGAGAGACAGAGTAAGGGCTCTGTGAATGGGATTATGCGTACCTTGCATGGTGCATGGAGTTCTATTTATAGAGGTTTGGATCGTATCTTTCAGAGGATATTTTGGTGTGGGTCCATAATTTGACTGGGAAGTCATGATCAGCCCACAAAGTAATAAATGCAGTCTAATCCGGCCCACTCAGCATTTAATGCTAGTCGGGTCAGCCCACATTGCATTAAATGCGTGTCTTGTTGGGCCAGATTGTGTTGGGCGCCTTTGGCGGTTGGAGTACCAGCGGATCTGCCCTCGGGCCTTGCCCTGATGTGGCCTCAGCCGCTGGATGTTGCCATGTGGCGATCTGGTGAAGATAGTGGGCGGCTGGATGTCGTGTCTGTCCCACTAGCTCGTGACCCTATCTCTCCACGTGCCTGATGACGTGGGGAATGAGGGGCGCAAGTGAAGGTTCTTTCTTGCTTCGTCTACTGTCCTGGCTTCTTCAGCCGAGGTGGCTTTAGCCGAGGTAGGGCTCTCTGCGGAGATGGCATCCGGGGTGGCCCTGCCGAGGTGGACTCTTTGCCGAGATGATGCCCGAGGTGGTCCAGTTCGGCGCTTGTGGCCTGGAGATGCTTGATGTCGGCCAAGGCCTCTGCCCTGGTAGCCGGGATGAGATCGGTGCCACGTAGATGGCACGCGGATGGCACGTGAGAATGCTTAGCCCCATCTGATGGCTGTGATTAGCTTAATCCTGTAGCTCTGGAAATTTCCCCACACAATTGCCCCCTAGCTTCTGAGCTCGCGTAGAACGTCAGTGCCGTGAGGTCGGGAGCTATGTGCCGGGTCTATCTGGAGGAGAAGGCCTCTTTCGGCCCTGACTCGCTGTCGCTTTGGATGTTCGAGGTAATAAATGGCGTCCCCTATTCAATGCTGAAGACAGGTCGACGGCTCCACGCGTCATCTCTTGGCTAGTTGTCTGTCTCTTCGAGGTCGTACGCGCCGTCTCGTCAGGGGCGCAATCAATTGTAGGTGCAGAAAATTATTACCTCGCTCAAGTGGTACCAGGTTTCACCCAGATTATCCTTTATACAGGAGGTCTCGGGTTCGAAACCTGGGGAGGCCCCTGGGGTGCATGATTTCCGAATCCACCCTGGGACAAACGCATGATTAAGGGCACTCAGTGGTAAGCCCCCCAAAGTGTACACAATAGGCCCTGTGGGGGACCCCCGGCGATCCCGGCGGGTGGGCCCACAATTCCATCCCCTACAGTAACTACTCCAACCTTTTGTGGTAAATTTTTCTATTAACATTTACAAAAACTCACGCATGATGTTACATGTCTCCCATATTTTTCTTTTCATTATAGGTTATCAAAGCTATTCCACCCTATATGTTGATTGTGGTACCCCAACTGGGCAATGCCCCTCCACTTGCATTGCTTATTAAGGAAATTAGCTTAAGTAATTTGGATATTTATTTTGGAGAGAGAGAGAGAGAGAGAGAGAGAGAGAGAGAGAGAGAGAGAGAGAGAGAGAGAGAGAGAGAGAGAGAGAGAGAGAGAGAGAGTAAAATAAAGTATGATAGTGATTCTAAGCTTTCTCTTACTCTTAATATTCACATATGTCTCTCCATTTCAATGAGACTAATCTTTATGTTCTTCCCTTCAAACTATTTACATATATGGTTCGAGAAGCTAAGAGTTAGACAATGAATTAGCCAAAGGTGACAGATGAAAGCAGTTGATATGATCAAGGAATAAAGAGAATCTAATTGTTACAATTAAAAAAATAGTAATATTTAAACTTGCAACAAATTGACAACATTATATCATAATTTCTCAAATTCTGGTTAAGAGTGAAAATCAAGAAAAAGGATCCATAGAAGAATCTCATTGGTAATGCTGAAATTTAAGAAACGTCCAACTCACCGCATAACACAGAATTGAAGGGGGCCGAAGATTGGAATTTCTGTTCTATAGTTCTCTTACCATCTAGGAATTTGAAACTACATGAAACATCCGACTTCCCATATAATCTCTCAGCCACCCTCTCAGCAACATCCAACTTCCCATGCATCCTACAAGCACCCAACAACGCACCCCACACCGCCCCATCAGGCTCCTCATCCATCTCCCCAATGAACGCCTCCGCTTCCTCCACGCGCCCCACTCTCCCCAACAGATCCACCATACAAGTGTAATGCTCCAAACCCGGCCTCACCCCAAACCTCCCCTTCATCATCTCCCATACCCTCCACGCCATCTCCACCATTCCCCCACGACTGCACGCCGTCAGCACAGCAGTAAAAGTCACCCCATCTGGCAATTCTCCGGCATCCAACATCTCATCAAACAAACCCAACGCCTCCCGAGAGAGCCCATGGGAACCATACCCGGCAATCATCGCCGACCACGTGATCGAGTTTCTCTCCGGCATTCCATCAAACAGGTGCCGTGCAGAGTCTAAATCGCCCGATTTCGCGTACATGGAGATGAGAGAATTGGACGTTGCTGTATCCGAAGAGAAGCCGTGCACGAGGACAGCCACGTGGACCTGGCGGCCGAGGTGGAGGGAGGGGAGGCCGGCGCAGGATTTGAGGACGGAGGGTAGCGTGCGGCGGTCGGGTGGCTTGCCGTGTTGGAGCATGAGGAGGTAGGTGCGGAGGGAGAGATGGAAGAGGTTGAGAGAAGCGTAGCCTTTGATGATGGAGTTGTAGAGGAAGGTGGTGCGTCGGTTGGTGCGGGAGAAGATGTGGGTGGCGTCTTGCATGCGCCCGCAGAGGGCGTAGGAAGAGACGAGCTTGGCGCGGATGAAGTCGTGGTGGGCGATGCCGAGGGTGAGGAGTCGAGCGTGGAGCTTTTGGATGGTTTTGGCTGAGGAAGAGGATTCGAGCAGAGATGCGTAGAATGGGATGGAGAGTGCAGCAGGAGTGCGCATTTGGGAAGGGAAATGGAATTGGTTTGCTGCATGGGGAAGATGTTTAATGCAGTGTGCTCCTGCCAGCAGACTACAAGTGAAGTGCAGGTATGTGGGCCCACTTTGGCCCACACCTCTGATGATTAAGTGTAGCATTCACTCACTGTTGGATTGAATAATAAAAAAAAATAGTTGAGATAAGATTAATCTTTTAAGGTTGTTAAATTAGTGCAGTCCTTTGGAGTTTTTTTTGGGGCGGGGATAATATGGGGTTTTGATTTTTTTCCTTCTTCCTGTTTTTCATGAGGAGATCCTTTCATCCATCGTCCTCTTGTTAATAGACCTATATCTAAGTGGGCCACATTGGATCCCATTTAAAGTAATATAAAGTGTCTAAGATTCTGAACAACACTTTAAATTGAGGTTTTTTTTTTTTTTTTTTTTAAATAAGCAAGTTTATTATTACTAATAAAATAATAAATTACAAGAATGGATCACCATCTTGAAAGAATGATAACCCATCAATGGGGGATACCTGATAACCAGAAAGATAAATAAAGAAATAAGCCCATAAACGAGGCAACAATCACAACACCCACAACTCGGGAACATATTTAGACCCTATATATAGTCTTTCAATCTCCACACCTAATCTAGATATATGAGATGGCACTGCATAATATGCCTTTAAACGACGACTAATCCTCCAGGCCGTTGGTGAAATCTGAGAAAAATTGGCCCGAAGAAATTGTTGAATAAGCAAAGGCAAGCACCAAAACTCAAAACGATGGTACCAAGGAGAACAAGAGGGCTCCTTCAAGGCCTTTGACAAAGAAGATACCATCTTAAAACATATATCCGTGATTTGCATAGAGGTAAGACCAATCAAATATATCAGCTCTTGATAAAATAAACTATCCATTCTCATAGCTGCAAAATCAGGTTGACCATCTGGATGTTAAAGAATATCAAAAAGACAATCATGCGAGTGAACAATGGAAAATCGCCATCCAATATCTGTTATTGGATCAACACTGCGTGTTTCTTCTTCGCGATTGACCATATTAGATGTTGTGGTTCTGATTTGAAGAACATCGGATTTCTAAAGCCCATATTATTCTCCTTATTTTATTTTTATTTAATCTGTTTTTTTTTTAATCTTTATCACATCAGTGGTCTAATGGTTCTATTGTTTTGCAGTTTCTAGGTTTAATATTAGTCTAGGATTCTTAGTTTAGGATTTTAAATCTGATTTGTAATTTTAATTTCAGATTTGGGATTGTAATTAACTTTTTATTTTCAGATTTGTTAGTAGTGCAATTTTTGTATAGATTTTATTTAGGTTAGTTTTAGTTTTTTTAGGACAGGTTCAAGTAAATATAACTCCCTGTGGATACGATTCCGACTCACCTGGTAAAACTACAATTGAAGTCCTTGCACTTGAGGATCTACGACTAATGTGCCATACAAAAGTAGGAAATATCATGTGTGCAATAAATAGCAAACCTTCACAACTAGGGTCCACTCTATCAACCAGAGAAGCCACAAGCTCATAGTGGTAGTAACATTGCAATGGTTGCAAAAGGAGCTTTGCCAAAAGTTCATCCCATACCCTTTTCGCATAAGGGCAATACAGAAATAGATGCTCAAAAGACTCCCATGTACAATTGCATAGAACACAACATGAATCACATTGTACCCCACGATGAAGAAAAAACTCCTTCGTCTTCAAACACCCCCAAAAAAACGGTCCAACACATGAAAGAGTGTTTTGGAATGCAACAATTAAACCACACAAAGCTAACCCAAGGAAGGGGCTACTGAGTGGAAAAAAGACTTAAAGCCTCCTAAGCTGATTTCAATGAAAAAGTACCAGAATGCTCCTAGGTCAGGAAATTTCCATATTTTTCGACTAAATTAAGTTTAGTCGGCAAATGTAGGTTTTTTAGTCGGTGAACAGTATCCCCGACCAAAAATATTTGGTCGGCGGTTGGTCGCTGAAGTGAGGTCGAGAAATGGACTTACCGACTAAACTTAATTTAGTAGGACAATATGGAAATTTCCTGACCAGTAATTTAGTCGGGTAAGCGTGTATTAGTACTGACTAAATAATTAGTCGGCCAATGGTTTTAGTTGGTAAAAGATAAGAGTATTACCTACTAGATGTTTAATTGATGTTGGTTTACATTGCCGACTAATAGTTTGGTCGGCGAATGTTACAAATGCCCTACGAAATAATTTAGTCGGTTAATGTTATAAAGCTTTTTTCGATTAAAATGGTTAGTCAGCAAATGAAATATCTTAATTATTTAATTAAGTTTTCCGACTAACTGTTTAGTCGGTAATTTATTTAATCTTTTTTAGCCGAAATGTTTTATATTAGAATTAAATCTGTTGTAAAAACCTGCTTCAATTTTTTTGAGTTCCAACAAAATAAATCAAGCACCAATATCCATAATGACCAAGCACTAAAATTGAATTATCACGTTCAATTTCATGCTTCATCAGTTCGTAATAGAAAAGGCTTGAAAGGTGAAAGAAAAATATGGCAGTCGGGCAGAAAGAAACAGCAAAACCTTGTTGCGTTCCAAACATAACACAGGAAATTCTGCTCTAGCACCATAGTGCACCAATCAATGAGATATTACATACATGTGACAGTAAGCCATCAAAACTTCCTGTACCTTGGTTCTCTTGGATAGAAACCCAAATATAGCTCTTGGACATCATCACTGACCTTTCAATTCCTCCACAATATCCAAATGGGAATGACTAAAAAAACCATAACTTCCATAAATAAAAAGCATTCACCAAATGCTTAACATATAATATCCGAATTTGCAGAGCACAAAATAATACAAAATCGTATAAAAAAAGTGGAAAATAAAGTCCTAGCAAAGTTTCCACAACTAGCATTAGACAAGTTATATCCAAACCCTAGGGTGCAAAATTAAAGAAGGTGAAGCAACAAAATGACAACTTGATTAAGGTAGAACCCAGGGCAGAAATCTAACTTCTTCAACTCCGTAATCAAAAGGCGGGATACTCCATTTGTGCAAAAAATAAAACACAATCATTAGTTATTGCTAATTGGTCACAAATTCTTTATTTTTGACCTTTGGTAAAGCAAGTAACATTCAGCTCATACATAATATTTCCAGCATGCCCAACCTAGTTTTAGCACTCAAAACAATTGCTTCCAGCATACAAAACCATTTTCCAGCATCTAAATACCAAGTTCCATCATTCAAAGGCCATTTCCTTTATGTTGCTATTCAAAAGCCATTAACAGAAGCTAGTAAAAGCTAACACCCATCAGTATAAGAAGAATAGGTTCAAGCATTTCCATAAATACTCAACTCACATACCAAGCCATGGATCAGGTTGCAAATTTAGTTTACCTACATAAATACACAACTCACACTCTTTTTCACTTGTTAAACAAGATCAACTAATTGAAGGTATCTAACATTAGGCCCAAACTGCAGAAACTTGAGCTTCATTATGAGTATATTATCCATGGAAACAAAATCTCTCTCCTTCCTCTTACATGCATAAACACATGCACACTACACACAAAGGAATGAGACCACCATCTACCATAATAATGCAGTGAAACAAGATTGCACCACCAACTGAAAGATCAATTGATAATTAGCCACACTATAACTTCCGACAAGATTTTAATCACCACACTTCACCCAATTCTTGCTTTTGTTTGAATGGGAAGATCAACCATTTTTGTGAGAAGAGAGGGCAGATTTTACAGTATCTGTGTAGCTTTTTCTTTTTTGTCGATCATTTGTCTGTAGACTACTTATTTTACCTAATGAATTTCTTGCCCTTCCAACAAAAAACAAATCTATGCATTACGCTCCATCCGTTTTGCAGTATGGACAGCACACGAATCCATGTGGGCTTTGGAGCTTATTATTATTATTTTTCTAGTGACGTCGTCTTCGGGCATTGCTCGAGACGCTCCAAAACTCGCTATCTTATAGCAGACAACTAACGCAAGCCTACTCAACTAATCTCATAAGTTAAGTAAAGGCCTGTTCGCATCGCAACTAATAGAAAAAACATCCTTCTGGCGGAGTAAGAAAGCATCTCAAGTCCCAACCTATTATAAAAAGGAAATTGCATACCAAATGTTTGACAACATCAGCTCGATCCTCCAACGTCTTGTCCAAGCATTTGCTTAATCATCAAGGCTTTGAAATTTTCAAATTCTTCAAGCTGCCTTTGAAGAGCATCGCAGCGTGACTGGTGCTCCTCATCCCTTCGTCTTTGATCCTCCCGCTGCTCCTCATCCCTTCGTTTTTTATCCTGATCCTGCTCTATTCGACACTCTCTCACGCATTAGCTCCATCTCAGCTTGGAGTTTTAGAACCCCTTGATGTGCTGAATTAGAGTTGGGAGACAAGGATGAGGGCCTCCGGCCAACCCCTAATCCTCTTACGTAGTACTTTGCTACCCCAAGAACACTCGTTGACATTTCTTCAACCATCAAAGGAGTTCCTGATTGAGTTGCCTCATCTCGCATGGCCACCATCTTCTCCTGTCGTTAGAAAAGAAGACAAGAAACCAAAAAAAGAAAAGAAAAAGGAATAGACTAATTGAAGAAGAAAAAACATAAATGTAGAAGGAGCTTAAGTGTTGGATATTAGATGCATACATGTAGCTCCTCACACTAAGGATCGATCCATCCACCATCTTTCTTTGTTTTTGCTGCTTGGTATACCTCTGGAAAATCTGGCACCCTGCCATCATGCTTGTCTGCCTAAATTAGCATAATAAACCATAAGTTAAGCATTAGTTGGGGAATTAAACACTCAAAACAGCACCCAAGATCACTTGATCACTTGAGACGTGTCTCAAACAAAGTCAAAACATAGCACAAACGCAGCTGTAAAAATACAAAATACTGTGAGTTTCAGTTCAAGTACTTGCGCTGGGGTTCTTCATAATGGGTAGGACATGTCAAAATACAAAATTTAGAGTGACTAAGAACCACTGTTGTAATGCCATGTCTAAAGGTTGGGCTATGCCCAACATACCTGTTGCAGCCAAAGAAAACTCACCTCAATGGTGTAGCAACAACTGTTGCATAAAATAGACTAGTGTAGCAGCAACAACTATTGCAGCAAAAAGAAAACTCACCTCAATGGTAATTGCAGCAGCAATGGATCCAGAACCTAATGTGCGACCACGAGAAGCCACAGTGAAACCTTCTACAACTTTACGTCTATTCTTTTTTCTAGCTCTTTTGCGGGCCTAAAAAAAGAACTTGTTAGATATTAAAGTAGCATTTGAAATGTAACACACTAACACATAAAACTATTGCTATACTCACCTGCCACTTAGGATCGTTGAATATGTGATCAATCATGAACTTCCACCCGTCCACAGTTACCCCTTCAAAAGGATGTTGATATGCATCTTCCCTTTTTTCCTTCAGCTCGTCGTAGTGATGAGTCATTCTCCATTTCCAATATTTGTAGATTAGGTTTCCTTTTTTGTGAAAAACTTGCTCAACCGGTGGAGTGAACTCATCATCATCTTCAATGACTGAAAATTCATCCTACGAGCATATAAAAAATTAGTCAATAAATATCTTGCATAGTAGATGGGAAAATGTTATTCAAAGAGCAATTGAAAGTTTACTCGAACAGCCTGTATTATGGCCGCTTTCAAGCCCGGATCAATCCATTTCCAAGAGTGTATAAAACCATCAACTGGGTACATCCTCCTAATGTGCGAACCGAACCCAATTCGTTTGACACTTTCGTAGCATTTTCCCCGCTGAAAGTTTTCATTTCTTGAGTCACATAAACTTTGACCCTGCTCCCACTATTGGTAGAAATCATTCTTCAAACTCTTTTTCCTAGTGTTAGGCCCCGCACACGTCTCAAATTTGCTGGAGGTGGACCTACAAAAGAGTAGTGAAACCTTGCTATACTGAGACATGTAAACTTAGCTTAGGAAACTAAAAGCAGACCAAGTTTTACTTAAAAAAAAAAGTAGCGAGGTTTGATTGTAGAGAAGAGAAAATGAGAGAGAGAGAGAGAGAGAGAGAGAGAGAGAGAGAGAGAGAGAGAGAGAGAGTACCTGCAACACTCGCATGGGTAGCAGTAGATGGAACACTCGAAGTTGTTGTAGCTTCCGGATGTGGTGTATGTGGTTGAAGAGTAGGTGTACCAAGTTGCATGGCCGTGGAGTTGGAGTTTGCACTGTTGCTTTTTGATCCTGGTGCCATGATAAATGAAATGTAAGAGCCACATTAAAAATCCAGTCCAAAACAGTAGCAAGTGATAGATAAAAATGTATGTGCTGTCATTGAAGCCTGTGTGGATGTGCTGTCTGAAATGCAGTCCAAAACAATAGCAAGTGATAGATAAAATGTAATGTAAGAGCCACATTAAAATATGAGCAAAACGATGTCAAATTCAGATCACTAAACTGTTAGTTACAATAGCACTTTAGAAAATACATTTAATCCCAATCACTGAACTGTCAAAAAGGACCCTCTCACATATACATCTTGGAACACTAATGCTCAATGTCAGGATGTACATCATACTCTTCTTCTTCTTCTTCTTCCTCCTCCTCTTGTTCTTCTTTTTGTCCTCCTTCTTCACCCTCAGCTTGTAAAACCACATCCTCACTAATAATTGTATGATCAATGTCATTTCTCCGTAAAGAGGCTACGGTTTGAATTTCAGCAACAATTGGTGGAACCTCAGTAGTTGTGTCTTGCTGGAAAACTTCATTGGGAGCACTGCAGATCTCCAAACTATCCATCTCTGGGACATTCCAGATTCCTCGACGTTGAATTCGTTCTATTACTTTTCAACTTTCACCAAACTTGGTATCTTTAATGTAGGATACTTGTTGGACTTGATTTGGTAGAACGAATGAGTCATCTTTATACCATCGACTCCTTGTATCAATGCTTATGCAATGCGCATCAACTCTCATAGTTTTATTATCACTAGAATCGTACCATTCACACTGGAACAAAACAGCTCGATGATTTAACATATAGGCCAACTCCCAAATTTGGACTAAAAAAACGTAGAAGTTAATTGTTTGGCCTTCATGATCCCCTTGCACAACTATACCACTGTTCTGAGTTGTATGTCGGTTGTCACGTTCAATTATATCGAATCGTATGCCATTAGAAATGCATGCTTAATATGTGTTTACTATTGCATCGGGTCCATTGGCCAACGACCACAACTCATCAGTTGCTTCTAGAGACCCTTTGTTCTGCTAATCATTCATCTATATTAACAAAGGTTTGTATTGTTGACACAAAAAAATGTGTCACTTTTCTTCTTTAAAATCCAGAAAGCTACATGAAGTCGCAGCCTGCCATAAATAGACAATGCTACTTCCAAAAATCAAATCTTGTCAGAATCATACAAAAACTGCAAGATCATTCAAGATAGCCAAAAGAGGAGTACACAAGAAGTTTCGGGCCATTTCAAAATCATTTAGCCTAACTTCGCTTCTCTGACAGCTGAAAATGAGCTTCCGGCGGCGAAAGCATCGGAGACACCAAATCTTCGATCAAAGCCGATGGATGATCTCAAAATACATCCAAAAGGCTTCACGTCAAGTTCCGAGTCAAACAAATAACGTTTGACCCTACATCAACCCTCGAACAGCTAAATCAAGCCTCTCGGCGACGAGAACCACCGAGGCCATCACTCATCAGATAGAGTACATGGACGGCTTCAAAATGCTTACAAAAGGCTACACGCCAATTTTCAGGTCATTTCGACAACATTTGACCAGACTTTGACGCTCGGAAGCCAAATCAGGCTTCTCGGCGGCGAAGCTCCCCGGGACTATGGTTTCCAAGACAGAGCCTATAGATCATCTTAAAATGACTCCAATAGGTTTCCTATCAAATCTCAAGTCATTCGGACATCGGTTGACCGCACATCAAGCTGCGACATCTTCATCGCGATAAAAATAAGTCTACTGGTGATAGGACCCCAGACGGCTTCAAAACTCAAACAAAAGCCTATGGTTGGTCTTATTTATTGCTCAAGAGGCTTCACCCCAAATTTTAGGTCATTCCGACATCGTTTGGCCCAGTTTCAGCTTCTGACGAAAAATTGGCAGCTCTGCGCGACAAAGTCTTCGGCTTTCTCGGAAAATTAGAAACTTTGCAAACCAAAATGCAAGGATTCTCATCAGGTTTTCTACAGGAAAATCAGGCCAATAAATGATAAAAAATATCAATAAAAAATACAGAAGAAAAAAGAATAAAAAAACATAAAAAACGGACACAAAGCGGGACAAAAGGGGGGAAAACCCACCCAGGGGTCGCCCCTGCGACCCTGGCCCATGGTCGCCGGCGACCATGGAGCCCTGGATCGCCGGGAGGGCCCCGGAAGCCCCGTTTTTCATCGTTTTTCGTAATTCGAAGCGTCTGACCCCTGGGATTTTCCAAAATTCATACTTTTGAGACACCAAATCCTTTGACATCCGTCAAAATCACGGTTCAATCATCAAGAGTATCAAAATCAACATCGATCACCAACTGGTCAACCAAAAAAGTGTGCTTTCTACCCGACCGATCGAGAAATCGAAATGACAGATGGCACTGACCCGTTGTTGGCAACCAATACCTAAAGTTACATGGTCATCCGATGTCGATCTACATGAAGATCCATCGATGATCATCGCCAGAAGAATCCCAAAAGACGCGGCACGGCCCGCGACTCTTCAATTGCTCGGCGACCACTTAATGCGATTAGTTAACTAGCTTTATTACAGTCATTAATCCATTTCTTTGGATACCCAATCAGAAGCAATCATCCGGGAGTTACAAGTCAATTGATTCATGCATTTAACCCATGAAACTCCTCCCATCATGGCGATTAAAGGCGATTAAATGCCCTCAATCTCCTCCGGCCAATCAGAAGTAAAAAAAAAAAGAAGTTATAAAATAAAGGAATTAAATCCTGTAACTCCTCCCATTATGCGGCTTAATGACAATAAAAGCCCATAAACCCTCCTAAATGGCTACCAAAAAGCCTATAAATAGGAGAGCACTCCAAGAAAAAAGAACAGTACGACAGACTGCAGAAAATCTGGAAATTCAGACAGAAAAAGGCATCATAAATCTAAGAGAAAGAAAGAGAGAAAACTCTGCAGAAGTTCTACACCGATCACCGCTACAAGGTGACAAAAGTCCCTTGGGGGGTACCCCCCCCCCCAATATCCTTGCTTTATCCTTCTGCCTCCAATGGCTTAGACGTGGCTTTTCAGCCCGTCTACTTAGTTTTTTATTGGACATAGGACGTCCTTTTGGTCTATGTCCTCTAAAAACCTAAGGTTATAGCCAAGCCAAGCGAATCAAGAGCATCCTCTGTTCTCATCTGCATGGATGATGGCGAAGTCCACATATGGCTTGCGACCGTCAATCTGAACGAGTCCCCCACAATCTCCTGAGAAGTTAGTCATTGTAGTTTGTATTTTTTCAAAAGAGACAAAAATCACAACTCTTGTCTTTCATTATTGATAAGAATTGTAAATCGGCTATATACACCAAAACCGGCTATAAACGCTAAAAATCGGCTATAAACGCCAAAATCGGCTATAAATGCCAAAAAATCGCCTTTCACGGCAAACCAAGAAAAATGTCTCTTTTCTTAAATATATGTGCAATGGAAAACTTGAAAGAAGTTGATTTCCGTTTTACTTGCGAAGGTTGATCTCCGGATCACTACTTGCAATTCCAAGTAAAATAGAAAATCTGGCATACCCACACAAAAAAATGTTGATGCACGCCTCTGCCTCCCGGTTACGAAAGGGTCTGACCCAAACGGACTCCCACGTCCGCCGACCTCGGTAGAACCGAGCAGAAGCATTGTCCATCATGTATTATGGTACACTACATAAAATCTATAGCTTAATTTGAAACATGACAAATACAATTATTTTATATTCCTTACGTGCCCTTGGAACCACCGGGGAAACTCTTCGCGTTGTCTCTTCTCAATATCAAGCGTGTTGTCACCCTTTAACAAATTCTTGTGTATCCTAGTTAACATGTAGGGTTAGGAATTAATGATAAAGAATCAACTCAACTACATAAAATATTTAAGTAAATATGTACTCTCGATAAGGATCGAGTTTTGGGCTATTGTACAGGATAAACCAATGAGCCATGTCACGCTGGTCTACAGGTACATTACGTGTTCTTTGGATTTGACCGAAGGGGCGTACAGTTTGTTTGAATGAGGCTAATCCTAATGTACGCTCATCATCATTCCGTTCTTCGTGATTTAAATACTGTCTCAATTCGATCGAGATACATAGAACAAAAAGTTGTACATTCTTTGTATATGTAAGCCTCCACAATAGAACCTTCGGGACGAGCTTTATTGGTAACAAATCGTTTTAATACTCCAAGTAATCTATAAAAATGACATAGTTAGTAATCTATAAAAAATACCAATTTATTATTTTATAAGTATAACTATAACGAATAGTTTCGCCATACCTCTCAATGGGGCACATCCAACGATATTGCACTGGCCCTCCAAGCCTAACTTTGCGAGGCAAATGAATAGCCAAGTGTACCATAACGTCAAAGAAAGCGGGAGGGAAAATCTTTTCAAGCTTGCAAAGTACAAGTACAATATTCTCCTGAAATTTATCCAAATCGCTCAGCCTCATTGTTCTTGAGTACAACTGTTGGTAGAAGTTACCAAACTCAAACAACGCAGTTCCAACTTCCTTGTTCAAATAGCCACGCATCCCTATCGGGAGAAGTCGTTGTAGAAGGACATGTAGATCATGACTTTTAAGTCCCGAAAGGTTACCACCACGAGTGCTAACGCATTTAGAGATGTTTGCTGTGTAGCCATCCGGGTATTTAATGGATTTTAAGAAATTGCAAAAGCCTTCTCTCTCCTTTGGGGACAATGTATACATGGCTGGGGGCTTCTTAAATGACCCATTTGCATGCCTCTTTAGGTGCAGCTCCTTTCGTATTTTCTGATCTTCCATATCCTTCCGTGCCTTTTCTGTATCCTTGTTCTTTCCATATATGCCCAAAGATATCCCAACCAAATTGTCACATATGTTTGACCCTATGTGCATACAATCAAGATTATGTCGGAGATTCAGGAACTCAAAGTACTCAAGCTCAAACAAAATGCTTTTCTTCACCCAATTCAAATTTCTCTCATATTCATCCCTTTTTCTTTTCTTACTCTTGTTTGGATGTTTCCAAATGGCTCATATGTCCCTGAATTAATTTGTTGTAGTATTTCTTGGCCCGACAACTCTATAGGTCTAGTCCTATCTTCAAATTGACCATTAAAGAGCTTGCTCCTTCGCCAAATGTGGTTCTCGGGTAGGAAGCGACGAGCACCCAAGTATCCAATCTTACTTCTTAAACCCACTGATGAGTTGTCCTCATTGCAAATGGAACAAGCTAAATAACCCTTTGTAGACCACCCAGATATCATGGCATATGCAGGGAAGTCATGCATGCTCCACAAAAGACAAGCACGCATTGTAAAATGTTGTTGACTGGAGGCATCATAAGTTCGCACCCCATCCTTCCAAAGCACATTCAACTCATCAATTAATGGGCGCAAGTAAACATCAATATCTCTTCCAACATCCGACGGACCAGAATTAAGCAACGACATGAAGCAAAAGGACTCTTTCATGCACTTCCAACGTGGGAGATTGTAAGGCATCATGAAAACTGGCCACATACTATATGATGGACTCATATTTCCAAAAGGATTGAAACCATCAGTGGCCATCCCTAGCCTCACATTTTGCGGCTCAGCAGCAAAATCGGGAAATCGCTCATCGAAGTCCTTCCATTCCTTACCATCTGCCGGATGACGTAATTCCTCATGATCTAACTTTTGTCCTTGTGCCATCTCATATCAGGAGTTGTTTTCTCACAATAATATTGCCTTTGTAGTCTCGGAGTCAATTGTAAGTATTGCAATATCTTGTGAGGTATTTTTTTACCTGTGCCATCGTTAACTTTGTACCTAGCCTTGTTACATGTAGGGCAATTTTCCATTCTAGCATTCTCCTTCCAAAAGAGTGCGCAGTCTTATTTGCATTCATGAATGAGCAGGTATCCCAAACCCAAATCCCTCAAGAATTTCTTAGCCTCATAAATATTCTAAGGAATAGTCTCAATATCACGGTCTACATGTAGCATCTCTTTAATAATCTTCATAATCATGTTGAACGTATCATTGCCCAACTTCTTATACACTTTAATATGAAGCATCTTAACAAGGAATTAATGCTAACACAGTCTTTGCATAACCAGGGTAAGCTTTAATTTGAGCAGCATTGAACAGCTTTTTAAAATTCCGCCCATCTTCCCTCTCAAGATTAGGCAATTCATCGGCGTCATCATCCAAGATGCCACCAACAAAAGCCTGTTCTAACATATCACGTAATTGGTTGTCATTCTCAGGGATCTCTCCTTCCAATTCGTCTCCTATTTCGTCCCCAATATCTTCATTTTATTCGTTATTGTCATCATTCTCTTTTGAGGCTGACGAGCAGGAACAGGTTCCCCATGGTACACCCAAGTCTTATAAGAAGAGTCGATTCCTCTTCGTATCAAATGGATCCAAACAACTTCACTGCTAAGTGTTTTGCTATTTAGACAATCGATACATGGGCATCGAATCTCAGCTAGTGCTCCTGCATTCACCTTTGCAAATTCTATAATAGCTCCCACCCCTTGTTTATACTCCTCACTTAACCAACTATGTTTTATCATCATCCAACTCTTATCCATTTTGTATGACCTAGAAAGATATAATGTATTGATTAAGATACTTCATGATCTCCAGATGTCTTTATCATGATTAAACCACAACACCATTGAATTCAGATACACATAGTTTTTAAGAAGCAAAGCTGATAGATACACATGTAAGACTCGCATTCTTTTTAATCCTAGTTAAACATGACAAAAGAGTTAAAGATGCATGGCAATAGGAACTTCTAGTGAATCATGGACCATATACAAAAGAAAACCTGCCTACAAAACATACCATCGATTTTGATTATTTCTACCAAGTCCATGATATATATATATAATAAGGGAGCTCAGTTTTTGAAATCCGAAAGATATGTATAAAAAAGATCTGGCAAAAGAGTACAAAAGGGACCACTTGCTATTGTTCAAGTCAACTGTGTTAGACAAGAATATATTTTTCTGTCCCAAACTCGACTGTAATCTCCAAGTCATCAAGTGGGGCTGTAAAAAAATTGTCTCCAGATATATAAAAACGATACCCACCTCAAGCTTCAACAGGGACTACAGTACACCCACTTATACAAAAAAATATTGTTTAATAGAAATGGAACCACTTGGTTGTGTAAACAAATCCCACCGAGCTGATTTCAACTGTATTTTTTTAATGATGCATCAGAATCACAACCAACATCCCACACAAAACCCCACACATGCAGTTACAAGCAAAACCTAACAAGAAACCGCATAATCGGAGACAAAACAAAGCCCTAAAAATATCCGGTTTGTAACGCCTCACCCTACACACATGCATGATATTGTCCGATTTGGCCCACAGGCCTCACGATTTTATTTCTGATGGGCCTCATCCCATCAAAAGGCCTCATGCAAGGTAAGGGTGTGAGATCTACATATAATCCCATTCACTTTCCTCTCTGATCCCATTCACTTTCCTCTCTGATACCATTTTTAACGCCCCACTCTACACACATGCATGATATTGTCCGCTTTGGCCCACAGGCCTCACGATCTTGTTTATGATGGGCCTCAACCCATCAAAAGGCCTCATGCAAGGTAAGGGTGTGAGATCTACATATAATCCCATTCACTTTCCTCTCTATAGTCGATGTGGGACTCCGGAGCGTCACACAATTGCTTCTTTAATCTTTCTTTCAGTAATGAACCTTGCACTACAATAATACATCCCAAAGTATGGATGAGTATGGAGTTTAGTTTTCTTTTCAATGGTTGTGCCCAGAACACACATATTTAGGAACAGAACACCGACCCAGAATAAAAAAACCTATACACGTGCCCTAGAAAACAAATGAGAATATGCAGACTATATACCTTCACGAAACAAATTAATGGTACGTTTATAGCCTCTTTACATATTTCTTGAGGGTCTTTGAAAAAAAAAAGGGTCATTCAAGGCCGAGAGAATCTATACTGTTATCACAAAAGGGTTATCTTCTTCTTTTTTTTCCGCAAAATACTCTGGGTTTACAGCTTACCATGGAAGAAGATGGAGAGAGAGAGAGAGAGAGATTTACCACCAGATAGAGTGGGAGGAGTGAGGGGGAGAGAGAGAGACCCAGCGGGTTGAATTTCTTCGGATTGATCGATGAGTGAGGGTAAGGGACACAACTGGGTTTAGACTTTTGAGTCAGGGGTGGGTTATAGCATGCGGTGGGTTTACCGGAGTACCGACGGAACGACGTCGTTTTTCTCTTAATTTAACCCTTGCCGACTAAACAAGTAGTCGGGGAAACCAAATCCCCACCAACATTTTCGCGAAATTGTTAACTTTGCCGCAAAAATCTTATATTTTCCCCGACTAAATTTTATTTAGTCGAAATTAATAAATTAATTAATGTACTTTCTTTCTCTTCTTTTTTTTTCAAGTCTTGCCATTCTTTATTTTTCCTCCGATCATTTTCAAGTCTTGCCATTCTTTATTTTTCCTCTGATCAAATGTCGAACGATATATGATTAACTTTTCGCTGTTACAAGATTATCAAATTCATATAATGCAAAATATAGACGGTTCAGATGGCAAAAAAATACTTCAACATGGCCTCAGGTGGTGAAACATATGAATTTAATGCGTTCGGATGCATTAATTTTTTGCGACCATGCGGCTGCCAATATCTGATGCTCTCTAATTTTTGTGACAATCAAGGAATAAGAAAAAGATGAAATCCTAACGACTTAGATCGACCATTATAAAAACAAACTCAGTAATAAACTTTAAATTCCAAACATTCATTATGCTTAATAGTGACCAATGTATTGTGCACTAGTTGAATGTATCATAGTCAAGCGACCACGGCACAATCATGACAATAGAGCCCATTGATTTGGTTGGGCTCAGTGATTAAAGCATCCTCGTAAAAAATTTCTTTCATCGGGTTTAGAAAGTCCCTTCATCGGGGCGCTATCAATAATAAATTAGAAAATCTCACTCCTAATCTCACTTAAAAAGTAAATCCATAACTAAGAAAACACTAAACAAGAGAACTAGGGATCGGGGCCTGACAAGTTTTAAGTTGCAAATATTAAGTGTTTGCATTATTGGGTGATGGGATGCATGTTCTCATATGCTGAAATTTATGTAGGGATGATTGTGGAGTATTTGTGATGGTATTCGTTGATCATCTAGTACTTGGCCGACCCATGCAGTTAACACAATCAGACATGTGGTTTTACAGGCAGAAGATCGTACATGATGTATATTACAAGCAGTGGGAAAAAGTGGTTTCCTCGAACATACGACATATGATGAAGGGTAGCCATGCTGAGAGAGCCATCGGGGGATGTAAAAACCATATTAGTTTTTTAGATATCATGTTTTTAAGTTACATGTATATGGAGTTCTTTAGTTAAATTTTGGTTTCAAATGCCAGGATCAGGCAATGGATTTTTTTAGTTCCAATTTTATTTTGTTTAACTTGCCGCAATGTAGAGAACAGTTCAATTTATAGTATACATGTATATGGAGTTTCATTTTTTTCAGGGGCATTTTTGTGTAACTAGCAGCAATGGGAAAGATGGATTCTTAAAAATTTGTATATGTTAGTATTATAGTTGCCACCGGAACTTTCACAGAATACAATTCATTTTTGACACACATTCACTTGGTTTCAGTTGAATTGTGTATTTTTTACCCCTTAGAAATTCGTGAGGCCCATAATGAGGACCAGTTACAAATCTAAATTACTTATAGAAATGACACCCTCTTGTAAGGCACTGGCCAAAATTCAGATCAATGGATGTTGAGCCCACCACCAGATTTATCGTTTTAAATGATGGGAAGAAATAGTAGAGAGTTTTCATATGTTTTATGTGAAGAGTGAAACCAAATTTTTGTAGAGTTGCATGAGGCTTTTTTTCATATTTGTTTGTTAAAAACAATTTTAAAAAAATCTTGGTTTGTGGCCCGCTATAGCGAGCTTGTGGCCCACTATAGTAAGCCCACCCAGAAGGTGGTCTCGCTATAGCGAGGTCCATCCTCGCTATAGCGAGGACACGTTCTGTGTCCGGATCAGCCATCCCCTTTTGTTTTGTTTGAAGGTCTCCATCTGTTTCCATCCATATTAAATAATACAAGGTGTCCATTTGAACACATTTTCCAAGCATAAAACACATGGTTTTCTTCCAATTCACCACCCATTTGAAGACACATCACCTGTACACATGCCAAAAGCTACAAACATCTCTATGCTACATACATCACTTTACCTCTCATTCCATCCAATATCAGTTCTTCATTTTTTAAACCAAACCACAAATTTCAAATCATATTCATTCTTAAGAGGCTAATCATAGTGAATTGAAATAAAATAGAATTTGATAACCCAATCAAGGGATTAAACACCATGTATTCTTAATTAATGCTTATACTTGCCTCTAATGAGCTTTCCAAAGCCCTCTCTTCCCACTAAGCCCCCTTTTCCACAGAGAGTGATCTCGCTAAAGTGAGACATTTTCTCACTATAGTGAGGATAATTGTTTTTTTTTTCAGTTGTCTCGCTATAACGAGACATATTCTCGCTATAGTGAGGAAAATGACCTCTCTTCCAGAGAATAGTCTCGCTATAGCGAGAACATCCCAAGAAGGGAGGGAGCTGTAGCGAGACCTGTTCTTGCTATAGCGAGAATACAGTCGAGAATACAGTCAATCGCGCTGCAAGAATGCCATAATTGGAACAGTTTGATGTTGATGGGGGAGTAAAAGGGTGTTGAGATGAGAGAAGGAAGAGTTGAAGTCTACAAGACTCCTCTCATGGAAAACAAGTGGCTGTGGTGATGAATGTGATTGAGGATGAAGACGAGCAGAGATATTTATTTTTTCCATTTCTTTTCTCTGCCTGTCTCTGTGCTCCCTAATTTTATTTTATTTTATTTCCTTTTTCAAGGAAATTAGAGATTGGAGATGAAGGAAGGAATGAATGAAATTGAGAGGACAGGAGAAGCTGCCAAACCCAAAACCCCGACAGGGCCACAGCCAACAGCTTCTGTGGGGAAATGGATACCAGAATGCCATGCTGCCAAATGAGACATAAAACTTTATTTAAGAACAAAAGACTGCAAATCCATATATAGTTGCTGTAATTCCCCACACCAATGCATACACCAAGTTCCCATATATAGCCTACAATACAAATTACAAACATGCAATGCACTTACAGAAAGGCTCTGATCACATTGACAAGGCCGATTACAACAAACCCAAATATAATAACTGATATTTGCTCTGAAAAAGAATCAAAATCCAAATTCAAAAATAAATTTTAACAAACAAAAAAAAAGAGAGAGAAGATCACCTTATAGAATCAATGCTCTAAGTTCAGCTTGAAAATTAGTGGGCTTCGTGTGTGACCCTAGATATCATCATGACTGGTCCTTGCTGCTCAAAGGCACAACTGAAGTCTGGGATTTACCAGCAAATCCAATGATGTCAGCTCCAGTAGCATCTTCAACAGATTTCTTAGGGTAAGGAGCAGCATTTGTCACCCTAAAAGAGAAATTTGACATCAATACCACATTTATGGGCTATCTTTTTAAGGCATTCAGAAATTTTATGGTCCCACATATCTGCTGTGATGAATAAGATGTATAAATGCGGATGAAAAAAGATGGAATGGTAATAACCAATCGGAACGAAGATGGAAACGAAGGTCTTCAGCGAAAACGGAGATGGAAACAGACCTCCTCAGTGAAAACGGAGAAGATGAAAACGAACATTTTGTGGTGAAAATTGTGGTGCGTGATGTGACGGAAGTAGGTAACTGTGCAATATCCTACAGGTCTTGGATATCGAACTGTGCGATATCCTACAGCCATAGGATATCGCAGGAAAAAGGGTATTTCGGTCCCATTTTGGACCTTTTTTGTGTACGATCTTCCATCCGGTAAATTACAATGTTTCATCTGGTATGGGGTAATTGTCGGGTCTTGGGTCATCCGTATGGTAATTTTTCCTTTTTTAAACTAAAAGAACAGGTGATGAAAATGGAGATGTGACGTGCCGAATCACATTTGAATCTAATAGTTCTGTAATAATTTTCTTTATCTCATATTTTTGGAAAAAAGGATACCTGTATGGCCTCACGCTGATGGGTGGGTCCCTTGCAATAGTGGAATGGAATGATCATGTCACCTTATCGGTGGTAGGCCCCGAGGTTCAAAAAATACGTCTTGAAATTCATCCAACAGCTTTTGTAGTTGTGGGTCATGCAAATCACGTGTAGGCAAGAATTCTACACCTAGTAATTGTACGGCATATGCTTGTGTAGAATTTTGCATGTGTTCGGCAAATTGGGATGCTCCCACCAATGTTGAAGGTGCCACTGGAATTCCCTTTAATTGGAATTCTCTACCGTGTTTTGTGAAAGACGTTGATAAGGCTGAGAGATCCCACATTACTGGGCTTGTTTGGTAATTCTACTTGTAGAGTTAAAGTTAAGTAAAGCCTCATTTTCCAAAAAAAAAAAGCTCACCAAAAGCACTTTATCTCAAAGTTCTCACCATATTTCTAAAAAAAAAAGTCAAAAAGTAACCACTAAAAGAAAAAAAAACTTCCACTTTTCAATAAAAAAAGTAAAAAAGATTCCATCACAAACAACTAAAAATAAAATACCATCATAACCCACTTATATTTTATTATTTCTTCAAAATAACCTTCACTCCACTCAACTCTATAAGTAAAGTCCCCAAATACGCCCAGGTGCGCAGCCAATGGGCTCAAAGTACTGCATCAACCCCACCCCCCTAAGGATAGGAGATAGAAATCAACATGGATTGGAACCCCCTGGGACTTGAGCTTGACACCCTTGCAGATGCCATTGCCTTGTAAGCGATCCCCATTAGCTATCATCACCTCAAAAACTGCATCTGATTGGGCGGGGATATTGACTTTCCGAATAATGATGGGTTCAAAAAAGTTGTACATGGGCCCACTATCAATCAATATCGTGAGTTAGCAATTCCTCAAGGTGCCTAAGATGCGCATGGTTTGTGGGGCCCGAGTGCTAGCAATAGGATGGAGAGAGATTTGAGGAGAGAGATCTTCTGTACCCGATTCATTGGGCACAGGAGATTTTGGAATTGCAAAGCTGAGGTCACCATTATCAACTCCATCTTGCATGAGTCCTTCCACCCAGAACAACTTCTGAGTCTTGCAGCAATGAGTGGGGCGTGTGTTTTTTGTCACAATGGTAGCATAGGCCACGTTCTCTCCGTTCACAGCTTCAGTTGGCACGAGTCTTTTGATAACCGGAGCCAAGGGCCCGCATTCAATGGGATTAGCCATCGTATTTGTTTGCCCCATCTTTGGTCGTAGCATCCATCGCCTTAGGTTCGCCTCTTCCTCTTGCAATCGGGCCAAGGCAAAAGATCTGGATGGTTTGTAGCGTTTAGTTTTTGGACCCCCAATGTGAATGTCATCCCGTAAGCTGCTGAGATACAAGCTGATGAAGTATGTCTCAGAGAGGCTCTTTATCCTGTTAGAGAGCCTTTGGAACTCCCGTTGATACTCCAAGACAGAAGATGTTTGTTAGAGTTTGGATAATCGTCCTGCACCTTTTCGCGGTTAAACGTTGAGATCAGTTTCGATGAATCTTTCTACCATGTCAGAAAAGATACTCATCATGCACCTTTGAGAGGTTGCTGGTGCATTGTATAGCCCAAAGGGCATGTGTCTATAAGTAAATATTCCAAAAGGACAGGTGAATGTAGTCTTCTCCTGATCCTCGGGTGCAATTGGAATCTGGTTATAGCCGGAATAACCATCCAAAAAATAGTAATATGCATGTCCGGCTAGTGTCTCAAGCATTTGATCCATGAATGAGAGCGGGAAATGGTCTTTTTCGGGTAGCTGAGTTCAGCTTCCTATAATCGATGCATAATCTTCATCCCTTTTGTATTCTAGTGGGTACCAATTCATTTCCCTCATTTTGAACCACTGCGATTTCTGATTTCTTTGGTACCACTTGTACCAGGCTTACCCAGGCACTATCAGACATTGGGTGGATGACTTCTGCATCTAGTAATTTCAAAACTTCCGACCTAACCACTCCTTTCATTGATGGGTTCAATCTCCTCTGTGGTTCACAAGAAGCTTTTGCATTTTCTTCCAAATGGATTCTATGTTGGACCACAGATGGGCTTATTCATTTAATGTCTACTATGGACCACCCTAGAGCTTCCTTATGTTCACCAAGAATATTCATGAGTTTTTCCTCTAGGACTGAGTCAAAGTATGAAGCTACAATGATAGGAAGGGTTTCCGACGGCCTTACGAGCACATATTTCAATGTATCCGGCAGTTGCTTGAGTTCTAACTTAGGAGGCGTTATAATAGATGGGACCATAACAGGGGTTGAGTTCAACAAAGCAATTACGTTCTCAATGTATCCATCTATGTCAAAATCAGTTCCGAAATAAGGCCTCTTATGGATCCTCAAAATTCAATTGGGGCAGATGATTTTTCACTAATTCATGAATATAACTAACTTCAAATACCCCATCATCTTCATCAGGAGGTTGCTTACAGACATTAAAATGTTTACTTGAACAGTCATGGTCACAAATGAAATTTGTAGCACTCCATTCTTACAATTGATTAAGGCATTTGAGGTAGCTATAAATGGTCTCTCTAAGATTACTGGCATTTTGGATTCAGTTCCTGGTGCTTGTTTGGTATCCAAAACAACGAAATCCACAGGGAACACAAAGTCTCCAACTTTGATCAGAACATCTTCGACTACCCCCTTAGGGTATCGAATTAATGCATCTGCCAATTGCAGGGTCACATGGATCTTTTTCAACTCCCCTAAACATAACTCTTCGTAAACAGAGTACGAAAGAAGTTTCATACTCGCACCCAAGTCTAGTAAAGCTTGCTCTATGTGATGGTCCCCTATCTGGCATAACATGGTAGGACTCTTATATTTGATCGGGATTGGACATGATCGAGCTAGCTTGTTGAGGTAGAAATGCTTTCTTGGGCACATTGATAGTCCTTTTGAAGGTACAAAGGTCCTTCAAAAATTTGGCATAGGCCAGGATTTGTTGGATAGCATCAAGTAGTGGGATGTTGATCCTAACTTGTTTGAAGACTCCAAGCATTTTGTCGAACTGGGCATTGGTCGTAGAAGGGCCTAACCTTTAAGGGTATGCAACTTTAGAAATGTAGGTCGTAGGAGGTGGATCATTACGTGTTGGGTCTCCTATGGTAGTGCTGGGGGCTCTTTTTCCTTTGGTTCAGCTAATGGTTCATCCTCAAATTTTTTAAGTTCACATCTGTTTCCTTGGCTATCTCAGAATTTTCATCATCCTTGGGCATCTCTACTTTGTTATCAATCCATCTACCTGTCCTAAGGGTGATTATGGTTTGACGTGCTCATGGCCCTTCCCTTAATTATTGTGAACAATTGGCCTTTAGGGTTGAGTTCCGGTTGACTGGGGAAGGTTCCCTTATCTCTTGTGCTCAAAGAATTAGCCAATTGGCTATTTGGTATTCTATTTTTGTAAGGGTTTGAGTATAGTCATTCAAAAGTTGAGTAGTGGTACGTTGGAATTGAGCGGTACTTTAAGACAATTGGGTCGTGATCTGAGACATGAGTTTCATGGCCTCTTCTAAAGAGTCTACCCTCTGGGTCAATGAACTGGGGCTAAAGTTCGACTTTTGAAAACCTGGTGGGGCATTGACCTAAGATTGATTGGGCTGAAATTGAGTGGACTGAGATGGGCCACCTTGAGTTGGGCCTTCGGTCCAAGAAAAATTTGGATTGTCCCTCCAACCTAGATTGTATGTGTTGGAGTGTGGATCATACCTCTGACGATTATCAAAATGAGTGTTTTGATAAAGCTCATTGACTTCCTCGATTGACTCGGCTTGACCTAAAGTTGTTGGGTCAATCTCTCCACTCACTGCCTGAATATACCTTTATGATTCCAAAGTATTTGGAGTGGGTTTTCGTTTCATTTCAAAGGCCTATAACTTCCTCATCAATGTGGCCAATTTAGCATCTCCTTCAATTTTGGGTTCGGCTTCGAACATTCCCCTTTTTTCTAGAATGTGGGTTTTGGTGGGCTCCCTTTGATCGGGGCCCATTGTAATGTATTTTTAGCAGTTTCTTCCAAAAATGTTCATGTTGTTTTCTACGTAAAATTCTCACCACAGAAAGATTTGACCATTTGTTTGGTAGCGTAATCCATGCCTTCATACATAATTTGGACCAATCGGATTTTTCCAAACCCATGGTGGGGACACTGGATTAAGAGGTAATTGAACCGTTCCAAATAATTGTAAAGTGTCTCTCCCTCCTTTTGGTAAAATCCATTAATGGCCTGCTTAATTGAAGCAATTTTCTGTTTGGAATAGAATTTTTTATAAAATTCTTTGACTAATTTGGTCCATGTAGTTATGGACTCAGTCTGTAAGGCATAAGGCTTTAGCCTTCTCCTTCAATGAAAATGAGAATAATCTAAGCTTTAGGGCATCCTCAGTCATATGACTTATTCTCATGATCGCACAAATGTCCTCAAATTCCTTAACATGATGATATCGTCTTCTTGGTCCAGCATATGGAACACTGGGAACATCTGGATCATGCCATATTTTAGCTCAAAGGTAGCATTAGTTTGAGGCAAAGTGATGCAGGACAATTGAGTTGTTCTGGTGGGGTACATGTAATCCTTCAAAGTCATGGGTGGGTCCCTTTGATCGGTCATCCTGATTAATTTCTTAAATAATTGAAGAGTTTTCAACAACGGTTAAGGCTACTTCAGGCTCTACTCTTATCAGCATTTTGTTTTTACGTTCCCATAATTTTTCTTTCACATGACTAGCTCACATGCACTGGTTTAACCTAATCTAAACGCAAACATAGTTTATATGCAAGGCCCTAATGGTCTTACTATATGATGGACAAGCAGTCAAGCATAAGAAATGCTTCTAGAATTAGCCTAAACTTTCAGACAGCTCCTAACTGGTTTGAAGAGTGCAATTACTCCTCCAATCCGGTCTTATGAAACCAAATCAACCAAGTAAGTCCCCAGGATTAAGGGTCCCACTCAAGAACCAAACTTCAAGAACAGAGACTACCACCCTTTGGAGCGATAAGACTTACCTAGACATCAACTTGATCAAAGAGCGTAATTGGTGCAACCTTTGGTGGTCTTCGTCCTAGTTAGCTCAAGTCATATCATCTCGTTCCTACTTGATTTTAATTAATGGTTAGGTTCTTATGTGAGAGGTGGCTAAACCTAATTGGGCAAGGATCTCGTAATGAAATCCAGTCCTTGTCTTTTGGGGTCAATTGCCCTTAACTAAGAGTGTGGTTCCAATTTACTTAGTGTGTCAATCATACAATCACACTTGTAGAAATTTAAATCAACCAAGCCCCCACTTGCAAGTAAAAGATTCGGGGGGTAAAGGTTAGAAACTCTTATAGTGGGTCCACGCTAATCTTTTAACTTGTGTAAGCTTAACCTGTTTATTATTTTTTTGTGCAAGTTTTTTAGAAGCAATTTTTATTTTTGGTAACTCTGAGAGCAACTTGTTTGCGTAAAGCAAATCCACGCAGCTCCTTGTTTTTGTGCTCTCCTCTTAGCAAGGTAACCTATCAAAAAGAAACTCTTATTGTGAGGCTCCACCCCTTGTGGGCCCTCAATTTGAATTTGAATACTAGATTATAGCCTAATATATCTAATTATACTAATTATAGGGTTTAGTAAGGGTAGTTATGTATTTTCCTAGGTTTTTAGTTGTTTAGCCTTGTTGTGTAATTAATATAGTTAATAGGGTGTCATTTGTTATTTCTAGATGTGTTAGTTTGTTAGAGGCCCTAGCTTAGAATTAGTATTTACTATAGGGGGTGTCCACTGGAGAATCTTCTAGAGCCTACCCAAAGACCAAGAAGCCCATAACTCTAGCCCTAATCCTATTCAAACTAAAAGGGCATTTTAGTCCCTAGCCTAAACCACTAAACCTATATAAGCATACCCTTCCATGCCATACGATGGCTACTGTTCTTCTCTCTCATTTCCCCCTCTTTTCTCTTTTCCTCTTCCATTTCACTTTAACTCTCTCTCTTTTCCCTCCAATTCCCCCATCTCACTCTCTAAGAGCTCTAAGGAGAAGAAGAAGAAGACCTCAGCTGCAACCTACTACTTGGATTTCTCTCTATCTCGATCATCTCTTCTTCCCCTTTTAGTCAAGGTAAGTGCCTTCTCCTAGTTCCATTTCATTAGAAAGTTCTCTTTCTCTCTCTAGATCTCCTTCCTTATAGCAATTCTCTGGTAAAAATGGGTATAGGAGTAGAGATCTCTTCTAGATCTGAGTTTTGGGACTAGTTCTGGACAGAGAAGACCATAGGAGCTGGGGTTTCTTTTATTTGGCTTGGATCTCTATCTCTCTCTCTCTCTCTAAACTTCATTGTTATTCAGGGACCGACCTTGGTTATATTTTGATGCAGGAGGGGAAAGTCATTACCTACGGATCACGCCAGCTGAAGAAATACGAGAAGAAGTATGCTACTCACGACTTGGAGCTTGCAGCAGTTGTGTTTGCATTGAAGATGTGGCGGCACTACCTCTGCAGAGAGAAGTTCGAAGTTCATTCAGATCATCGCAGCTTGCAGTACCTGTTCACTCAGAATGATATCAACAACCGTCAGAGGCGTTGGATGGAGTACATCAAGGGTTACGAATTCCCAATCAAATACCATCCAGGTAAGGCGAATGTCGTGGCAGATGCTTTGAGCAGGAAGACCGCCCTAGTCAGTTTCCTAGCAGCAGATGGTGTGTGGACTGATATCTTCAGTGACTTGGACGTTCAGTTTCAACAGCTCAGCGATAGAGTTCTGTTTGCCACCATGTCTGCATGGGAACTAGAGTTGCTCGGAGAGGTCAAGGACAGTCAACGCAGCGATCCCAAGCTTGTCAGAGTGATCGAGCAGATTGACCGGAGGCCAGAGTTCAGATTGATTGGCGGAGTGCTCTACTATCAGGACAGATTGTGTGTACCAGACATTCAAGAGCTGAAGGACAAGATCCAGGCAGATGCACACCACAACAGATATTCGATTCACCCAGGCAGCACCAAGATGTACAGGAACCTGAGGAGCTACTACTAGTGGAACAATATGAAGAAAGAGATTGCAGGCTATGTTTTCAGATGCCTGGCATGTCAGCAAATCAAGGCAGAACATCACAAGCCACCAGGGCTACTTCATCAGCTCGAGATACATCTGTGGAAATGGGAGCATATTATCATGGATTTTATTGCAGGACTTCCAGCTACCAGGAGATGCAATGATGGCATTTGGGTGATAGTGGATCGATTGACCAAGTCAGCTCACTTCTTGCCAGTGTCGATGAGAGCAGGACTTGACGTCCTTGCTAAGCTGTATGTGGACAGGATCGTCTCTTTGCACTGAGTTCCAGCTTCGATTGTTTCAGACAGAGATCTGCGCTTCACTTCTCACTTCTGGGAGAGTCCACATCAGGCCTTGGGTACCAAATTGAACTTCAGCACAGCCTACCATCCTCAGACAAACTGACAGACAAAGCGCACCAACCAGACATTAGAGGATATGTTGCGAGCTTGTGTCTTAGACCATAAAGAGAACTGGGAGGATTCTTTGCCACTCTGCGAGTTCGCCTACAACAGCAGTTACCACTCGAGCATCAAGATGGCACCATTCGAAGCTCTCTACGGCAGGAAGTGCAAGACTCTAGTCTGTTGGGAGGAAGTTGGTGTCAGGAGTTTTCATGGACCGTCCAGTGAGAAGATTCGGCAGATAATGGAGAACCTGAAGATTAGCCGTAGTCGACAGAAGAGTTACGCAGACAACCGACGCAGGCCACTTGAGTTTCAGAAGGGAGACCGTGTGTTCCTAAAGGTTTCCCCAGCTCGAGGCACCCTTAGATTTGGCGAGAAGGGCAAGTTAGCATGGAGGTACGTTGGACCCTTCGAGATCAAGGCCAGGGTCAGAGACGTCGCCTACAAACTTCAGCTGCCAGCAGAGTTATCAGGTGCACACGACGTCTTCCACGTCTCGATGCTGAAGAAGTATGTGGAGGACCCTACCCACATTCTGCACCACCAGTCGCCTGACATTCAGCCTGACACATCCTACATTGCCAAGCCAGTCGCCGTCATTGACACCAAAGAGAAGGTGCTTCGGAACTGGACCATTCAGTGGGTGAAGGTTTAGTGGGAGCATCACACTCTAGCTGAGGCTACATGGGAGCTACGCGATCAGGTGGCAAAAGATTATCCACATCTTCTACCGCATGTATGTTCTGACTTTATTTTTACATTAGGGGACCAAATGTCTTTTAGGAGGGAGGAATGTGAGGCCCCACCCCTTGTGGGCCCTCAATTTGAATTTGAATACTAGATTATAGCCTAATATATCTAATTATGCTAATTATAGGGTTTAGTAAGGGTAGTTATGTATTTTCCTAGGTTTTTAATTGTTTAGCCTTGTTGTGTAATTAATAGAGTTAATAGGGTGTCCTCAGTTACTTAGTTTGTTAGAGGCTCTAGCTTAGAATTAGTATTTACTATAAGGGGGTGTCCACTAGAGAATCTTCTAGAACCTACCTAAAGACCAAGATGCTCATAACCCTAACCCTAATCCTATTCAAACTAAAAGGGCATTTTAGTCCCTAACCTAAACCCCCAAACCTATATAAGCAAACCCTTCCATGCCATACAATGGCTACTGTTCTTCTCTCATTTCCCCCTCTTTTCTCTCTTCCTCTTCCATTTCCCTCCATCTCTCTCTCTTTTCCCTCCAATTCCCCCATCTCCCTCTCTTTCTCCCTCTCTAAGAGCTCTAAGGAGAAGAAGAAGAAGACCTCAGCTGCAACCTACTACTTGGATTTCTCTCTATCTTGATCATCTCTTCTTCCCTTTCTAGTCAAGGTAAGTGCCTTCTCCTAGTTCCATTTCATTAGAAAGTTCTCTTTCTCTCTCTAGATCTCCTTCCTTATAGCAATTCTCTGGTAGAAATTGGTATAGGAGTAGTGATCTCTTCTAGATCTAAGTTCTGGGAAAGGTTCTGGACAGAGAAGGCCATAGGAGCTGGGATTTCTTTTATTTGGCTTGGATCTCTATCTCTCTCTCTCTATCTCTCTTTTTCCTTCTTGCAATTGATCAAAGGCAAGTAAGTGCAATATGCTTATTTAATGTAGAATGAGTGTTTACTGTTTTATATTCTCTGTATTTCTATTTAGAGGATGTTAGAATTGTTAGATTTACCTTTGAGCATGTTTTCATGGATGATTGGCCATTGATGGATGAGTTTCATCTCATTTGGAAGATCAATGGCCCATGGATTGGGTGGTTGGACATATTGGAGTGCTATTTATGTTCCTAGATGTTTATGTGGTGATTGGGGCGAAATTGGTTGAGTTTTGATGGAAAATTGGGTTGGAGAAGATGAAAACCGAAGCCATGAAAGTTGGCCGAACTCAGTGTATTCGGTCGACTGACCTATGGTGCGGTCGACCGAACACACTGAAATCGGGGAAAATGCAACTCCTAGTTATTTCTTCCATAGGCTTATTCTCTGTGACTTCGGTGGCCGAGCTTAGTGATGGACGAGCTCAGGTGTGGGCCGAGCTCAGATGTTTGACCGAGCTGGAAGAAATGGCTGAAAGTTGTATTTCTCCTTTGGCCGAGCTCAGTGTACCGATCGAGCTCGGTACCGATCGAGCTCAGTTATTGACCGAGCTCAATGTCCTAGCCGAGCTCAGTGTTTGGCCGAGATTAGTGTTTTAGCCGAGGTCAGTACTTAACCGAGCTCAGTGCTTGACCGACCTCAGTGCTTGATCGACCTCAGTGAATGACCGAGCTCAGAGCCAGTAGACCGAGATCAGGTGACCGAGCTCAAGTGATCCAGAAGAAGGAACTGGAACCCAGGGCACCCTTCAACCAGGATTCCCAGTGTCCTCGGTCGACCGACCAGGCCAGGAGTTTGACCGAGTGCACTGAAATTTTGGAAAAATAAGGCACTGCCTGATGGTGCTTGTTCATCTGTTCCCAGTGTGCCGGGTCGACCGCCCAAGCCAGGAGGTCGATCGAGCACACTGTGTGCAGTAACTTTCCAAGATTTTGGTTTCTTACGCTTTGATCATATGTGGGGCCCATTGACCATCCAAACAGACTTCCATCACTGTGCCAACCACGAGTCAATGGTGTGGCTCAACCTTGATTCGTGGGGTCCACTAGTTAAGGTCTAGGTTATGTAATCTAAGATGATTCGTCCTTTATATGTTACCAATGATGCTCGTAACTTCTGGAGCACCAAACACAGTATCTATTAGCGTCTGAGGCTTCATTTAAAGGTCAAATTACCTGAGATAGACCTGAACCTGAAAGTGGACCAATTACTTAAGTTAGACTATTGATATTTTCCATTGATTCTTGTACTTGGAGATTTATCTCCCTCATATTATTACTGTCACTCTATTGTCCTTTTTATTGTTTATACCTGTTAATTAAATGAAAAATAGATGACCTGAACCTAGGACTACTTAGAGGTGACCCGGTAGTATGAATGGGTGAACATTAACCCGTGTTTGTGGCTAGGCGGGCCCTTTTATAGCCTAAGTCTGGATGTGGATTATCCGAGATTGGAGAGGTTGGATTACCCTTTTATGGACTTGTGACTTATTATGGATGTAAATGGATCATATATTATTGGAATTGGATTTATCTCTTCATTTGGACTGTTATAGACCAGGCCATGTATATGGTGGGCCTTTGTATGGATCCAATGATTGGACTTGGACAGGACTATGATCCATGGATTGTATTGGGTATTTGGACTTCTTAGGAACTTTGTTAGGACCTTGTTCACGCAAGGCAAAGCCTAGACGGACACAGATCTTTATTGCTTCCTGAGTCGGCATAGACATTCACTCAGTTGTTTTAAGCTCAGCCAGTTGGATTGATCATCACTGGTAGGAGCTATTGAGTGTGTTGTGTGGCTATCATGATGAGCATTGTTGGAGACGGATGGTGTGATACCGGGTCCGATCTCAATGTGTGTTGTGGATGTTATTCGCGCGGCTAGATAATCCCCATCACTGTGAGGTTTTCCCGCCGCTACTGTGTTCAGTATGGGAGGGCCGCGGCATAATATCCCGCGGTATCCAGCTCGTGTGAATGTGCCATATTGTTTATATTAGATATCTTATTCATTATGATTCTAGATGTTTATCTTGCTCAACTGCCTAGATTCTACTTCATTGTTATTCTTTTGACATCTTTACTGTCTCTACTCATTTTGATACATGCATTCTATATTGCTTGCATACTTTGACTTGCCAAATCTTTAGATCTGATCCATTTTTGGTGCTTAGGTCTTGACCCGAGTTCGAGGGTGATGTGTATGCATTCGTAGAGGCGCATGTAGTAGGAGACTACAGATGGAGACCGGCCAACCAAGAGGTCGAGTCGAAGGGTGGAGAGCCAGCACCTAGGGCTCGAGCGCCTTTCTTTGTTTGGGTTTTGAGCATGGATTAAAAAACCGGCCGATACCGGTTCGTATCGGCCGAAACCGGTACGATATCGGGACGAGATATCGGTTTCGAAAATATCGGCAAAAAATCCCCAAAATATCGGTATATATCGGCTGAGATGAACTTCGTCTCGGCCGTAACGAGATATCGGCCGATATTTTCAAAATATCGGCCGATATCCCTTAAAAAAAACACTAACCCTAATTTTTTTTCACATTTTTCATCTTCTTCCCCTCTCCTCTCATATCCAAACACCTTAGAGCAGCAGCCACACATTCACACGTCCCTCTTGCATATTTTCTTCAAGAAAAAATTATTTAAGTAAGAGAAAATCATCTTAAAGCATTTTATTATGTATTTATGTGTTTATTTTTTTTAGATAAAGCATGAAAATCATGAGAATGTCATTTGTGTTGTATTGTTTACTTAAAACTAAGTTAGATCTATATACTTTCATGCTAGATCTACTACTCATACACATGATTTTGAATTTTTTTTCAATTTTTTTATTTTCGGATTTATTATGTATTTATGTGTTTTTTTTTAAATGAAGCATTAAAATCATGAGAATGTCACTTGTGTTGTGTTCTTCACTTAGAACTAAGTTAGATCTATATACTTTCATGCTAGATCTACTCATACACATGATTTTGTATATATTTTTTTAATTTTTTAATTTTCAAAATTTTTAATATTATAATAAAAATATATCTTTTTTTTGAAATTTCATCACAAATATGTTCTTTTAATGATTCATGGAGTGGGGGAAGGTACTCATGGTCATCATGGGGGTTATGTTGGCCAACAAGGTGCCATGTATGAATATCATATGAATTATTCATATTACTCTAATTGGGTACCCCCTTCACCAACACCGATAATGTCAATCGAAATGATATTAATTGAGCAAGGGAAGCTTCCCCCACCACCACATGATCCCCAACGACCTTTATATGCCCCTCTATCTATCTCACTATCATGTTTCAGATTTTAATATGTTATCTTCATGGTCATGAATTTCATAACTAATTTGATGATTGAGTTAGTATTAAATGATGATTGATATGTTTGTTATCTACTTATCTTTATTTTCTTATATTTTACACTAATAAATTGATCATGAGCATCAATAATGGTTGCATTATATGAAATACTAGAGAAAAAAGCGAACAGCGACACAGACATGACTCATAACTTAAGGTGACCGAGATTTTGATTTATTGTTGTTACTAATGAAAAAAAATATTGTTTTCCAGCATTTTCTAATATTCTGGATTTTTTGGATATTTTTGCGAATTTTTTTGGATTAAAAAAAAAATTCACACCGCAACGACCGCGATGGACCAATATCCGCGACGATATCCGCGACGATATCGTTTTTCGGCCCAATCGATACCGCGACCGATACCGAGATTTTAAACCATGGTTTTGAGCGACTTTTGTTGTGAGCAGGGTTTTGATTTACATGTGTAATAGACATTTACTTTCTTCATTTGACATTTTTAGGTTGGACTTCCGCCCGTTATACTTGATATATCATTTGTGATACCATATGCTTCCGCTATCTCTGTTATTGCTTCCGCTTTACTCTTTACGCTTCCGCAATTTAACTGTTGATACTATATTGCTCAAAAAGTTTAAAATTGGACCTCACTGCGGACCTATGATCTTGGAAGTTCTCGGATTTTCCGGGAAGTAGCGCGCCAAATTCGGTACCTTGACAGATTTCTTGGTATTCGGAATTGGGGCGTTACACTTATAAGCAAATCCTAAGATAGCAAACCAAATCATACTCTTATCCTATCTATCTTATCCTAATATTGAAAGAAGACTCAAAAGACAACCAACTTGATCAAAACTCTATCAAAGATAAAGTCTAAGTTAGTGAAAAAAAAAATCAAAAACTCTATTCTAAAAAATAAAAAATCCTAAGTTATCCAATCAAGTGTGAAGATATGATTAGAGTTTTCAAAAAGTGTCCAATTAACAGAAATCCAATTTTATCCAATTCAGTTTCCAGATTTTAGAACTCTAATTAATCCAAATTTTCTAAGGGATAGAATTTAAAAAACCCTAACTACCTAATTTCAAAATTCAAAAGTTAGCACATTAATCAAAACAACCTTGTCCAAAAATCTTGAAACTCTATCTGACTAATCTATCCTAATCCAATTCAATTAAAATATTTGTAAAAAAAATCTTAGATAAGTTTTTTTCTTTTTTTTTATTTACGGAAATCCGAGATTAAAAGAAATCCTAATTTTTTTATTAATTAATAATTCAAAAAAACTTAAAAAAATATATATCAAGAAAAAAAGAAAAAAAAGTCAGTAAAGTCAAATAATAACGACTACTAATTGCAAACAAAACTACTAATGCAAATTAGATGACTAAATAACTAATGCAACCTAAATATAAGCATGCATATGAAATCTAATAGAAAAATTCAGATTTTTAATAAAAGCTCAGATTTGGCTCCGGCCCCTACAATGGCACCAAAAACTTGATGTGGGATTTATTTCAATCCAATAATAACTGCAAGTGCACAATTGTCTTGTTGAGAGAGTAGAAATTACAGGTCGAACCCACATGGAGCACTTTTGAACTTTAAAAAAAAATCTAATTTTTTCAAAAATAATAATAAAAAAAAGTGATGCATATGAATCAGAAATTTGCAATGATTAAAACTAAAGTGTAGAAAACCAATGATGATGATCATAAATCAGAACATCAAGAATTCATCAAGTAAGTTAATCAACCAATTTATGCAATTAATTACACAGTTTTGTCTCAAACTAACTCAGATCAGAAATAAATCAGTGTTTCTGTTTGGGTAATTTTTCTATTAAGAGAACAATTTTTCAGATTTAATTAAAAAAAAAAACCAAAACCTCATTCACCTTATAAAAGATTGAAAACATCCAAGCATCATGTATCAAGTAAACATACACTATCAAAGAGAATAAATCCTAAGCATAATAAAGCGAGTCCTGCTACATGGACTAACTCATGGACAGAACCATGGACTTAACTTGGATGAGAACCATGGGGTTAGTCCACGGACTAACTCCATGAGTTAGTCCATGTAAACTTTTTGTAAACAAGCATATGTGATCAAAGTGCAATCAATAGAATTCTAAGCAGAGGTTCGTCATAGACATGAAGACAGATCGATTTATTCTTATGATAAAGCATGCATAATATAGAGACATTCAAACAATTAGATTGAATTACATAAAAGGCAGAAAAAGCTAACTTAACTTCATCAAGATGCTCCAATCTAGCAAACAAGTCCATGGTGAAAAACTTCAGAAAGTTTTCCATTGATTTCTCTATATTAGAACAATAGATTTCTCTCTTTTAGTCCTAATTTCTGGAACATGGCTCCAGAATACCCAAAAATAAATCTCAAAATACACTTAACTAGAGAGAGAAAAAAGGAGAGAGAGAGGAGAAGAGTGGATCTCCAAGGCAGGAGTGCAATCACGTACACTTCCCTTGGGTTCCTTTTATACTTTCCGGTTTTCTTACATATACATTGAATCTGGACACTTTCTCTACAGATTTGATTTATCTTTTTTGACTTTGATGAGGTATATCTCTTATCCATTTTGAATTTGAATGAGGTGGAAGTTTCTGAAAACCTCTGGTTGGCTTGACGAATCTTCAGATGGGGTCCCACAAGGGATGTGTTGCAATGGATTATCAACGATGTGAATTTAATTGCAATCCCACCTAAAAATGTAAATGAAAATTTTCGGCTCATAACTTTGTCAATTTAGATCTGATTTGCTTGATCTCTGGATCAACGGACATTTACTCTGACTAAGCTTTCCAACAGTAGATAAATTCCATCGATCTGACGGTCGGATCAAAAGTTATAGCCATTTTAAGATGGGTTGTCCTTGAAAAAAACTTGATTAACTTTTAAAATTTGATTTTGAATGGACCCTATCTATGCACAACTTCCATTTTTGAAAGGAGATCGGTTCTGGATGGTTCAAACTCTTCTTCTTTTATTCCCATCATAATTGTAGCCTTTGAATTATCCATGAATTATTTCAAATTTGCAACTACTACGGACCCTGCCATGTGGGACATTTCATCTACTTGAACAGTGGGCCCTATGAGAAGTCTTTTACTGTAATTAGGACTATTCAATGACATGATAAGTGGACCCTCCCCCCTGATTGATTTTCCCATGTGCGTGTGTGTGGGGTCCACTCGGTGAATTATTCAATTTACTTTTTTTCTAGCTTCAATTCAACAATGCAGGGCCCAAGATGACTATGTGTACTCGAAAGTAGGACCCGCGACAAAGTAATACAATTCTCATTTTTTACACATTCTAATTCAACACATCAAATATTGAAGAGCCCATATTGATGTGGGACCTGTCCAAGCAGAGTTTTACTCCAACTAGGAGTCTTCGAAGAAAAACTCCATAAAATACTAAATAATGCATAAAACGTGTGAAAAATGTGAAAATTCTAATTCCTAAGTAAAAATTGCATGAAATGATGAAATTAAGTGAAAATTGATGCATTTAACCTAATTAAATCCCTAATTCACCCTAAAATGATGCTTAAATGGTGCAATTCCTTAGGCTTAACAACATGAATCATATTTAGAAAATATATTGAAATGGTTTGATATGATGACGTGCAAGCTAATCGATACTCTCATTTGCAAAAGTATAAAATTGTCCAGCTATCTGGGCCCACAAACAAGCAAGATAAGGCAATGATGAAAAAGAAACCGTATGTTTAAATCGTGGGAAGCATCATGCATGCGATGCCGTACACGAGACCCGATCTTGCATTCACCGTGGGTCTTGTGAGCATATTCCTATGTAACCCGGGTTTACCACATTGATATGTGGCTAAAAAGATTTTATGGTACATCAAAGGAACTGTAAAACTTCACTTATATTATCAATGTGATGGCCTGGAACTGTGCGGGTACTCAGATGCTGATTGGGCCGGTGATTTGGACCATAGAACCTCCACAACCGGTTATGTGTTTACCTTCGGACCGGAATCCAAACAGAAAGTTTTTGACCCCATTCCGTTTAATCTGAATGACCGAAACTAAATACTCCAGCCATTTTGGCCAAAGCGAAATGGAATCGACTACTATTCTTCTTGAAAAGATCACCATCCGAATATGAGCTATAGCCCGGTTAAGCTGAACCATATAGTTCACTAACTAGTTTAATTTAAGAACATCCCTATGTCAAGTCATGATGGGCCTACCATTTGCAGTTTCAGGCTAGTGGGAAAACACAGCCCACCATCATCAAATAGATGACTTGAAGTAGATACCGGGACACTGTTACTGCAACCACGGGTCCAGCCAAGATGCCCAACTTCTTCACCTCTTCCTAGGGGTGTGCATCGGTCGGTCGGTTCGGTTATTGACATATTTTTAACCTAATCAAAATTTTTCGGTTAATTTCAACCATTTAACAAAACCAAAATTTTTTAGCGGATTAACCATCGGTTCGGTTAACCTAAAATATCGGTTTGGATTTCGGTCGGTTCGGTTAATTTTAATTATTTTGGGCCAAAGTCAAAGCCCAAAAGCCTTATATTTTCATTATTTTGGGCCAAAGCCCTAAGGCCACTCTATACACATGCAACCTGCAGCAACCATGCAACCATTAATTGTAAAAGAATTGAAAACATTAGTTCTACAATGGTGCAACCATTAGTTCTGCAATCTTGATTAATATAAATATATAATATATTGAAGGTGCTACATTACATGGTAACTTGGTAAGTTACTAAGTTGGTACTTGGTAACAGAATTAATACTTATTAATTGATGTATGTTATATTTATTTTGAATTTATTATATAAGTATTAATAGATTTTCATATTATATACATGTACACATTTTATTATATATTTATAAAGTATGCTATAATTTCGGTTCGGTTCGGTTAATTTCGTTAATTTTTTCTGTTAACCGAACCGTTAACCGAAAACCGAAATATTCAAACATATTTTACCGAACCGCTCGATCGGTTAAGAATAACCGGTAAATTCGGTTAACGGTCGGTCGGTCCGGTTCGGTTAATCGGTTTTAACCAAACTATGCACACCCCTGCCTCTTCCCATACTGCACCCCATTTCAGACCCCCCTCCCCACCTGCTCCTGCTCCTACTCCTCCTCTCTCTTTCTCTGTATCCATCCCATTCTCTTTTCCGCAAACCCTTCGATAGAGTCTGGAATCGGACATGGGGAAGAAGAAAAATAATAAGAAGAGAGACGGTGCTATTTCCATGGAATTCTCCACAGATACGAATCTTCCAGAGGGTGGGTACTAACTCTTTCTTTCTTTATCACCTTCTCTTTTGGTTGAAGTTTCTAGTATTGACTACGACTTATGGATCCAAGTGCGAGGAAATGGAGTTCCATTGAATTTGTTGGATGTTTTCCATGGAAATTATTTTCTCGCTCTCCGAAATTCTCGCTTGATCTGATGATATCTTTGATGGGCCCTGTACAGACAAGCCCTTGAATTGGTTTCAGATAACATTGTTGATTGTTTGAATAGGAAAGATGAGATTGCCAAGTTTGGATACAGATTTAGGGCAAATAGGAAAAGACCCATACAAGTTATCACTTTTTTTTTCCAATTTTTATAATGTAAATGTCAGATTTAGCAGCTGATTTTGCTGTAACATTGAGGCAGAATGCAAGAATTCTGATTTTGTGGGTTTTCGCAAAACCCAGCAACCAACCAATGGTGTGTTTGTGCGGTGTTGGAAGAAGTTGGGTTTTCAAATTGTGAGAGGAACGAACTCAATGCACTTGATATTATGAACTTGGTTTTGGTACATATATATTATGCCAAACACTACATTACAGTTTAATTCATTGAACTTGTCGAATTTGAAGTTAAGCGGATCAAATACAAATTCAATGAACTATTCTAGTGAACTCTACAATGAGTACTGAATTGCAAACTGTGAACTCGAACACAAGCTGGTCAAAATTGAACCAGGTAGTGGAATTTTGTTTCCTTGAATGACACATGTATTTCCATGTCTTGTTCTCGCTTCCATTTCACACTTCAAGCTAAGTAGTACTAAATACTATTATCAAATATTGCAAAATAAAGCAATTCATCCATTCAATTTTCACATCACTTCCTGTAGTCCTTTCCCAGTTTTGCAACTGTTTGCCCCATACAAGTTACCATTGAACTCTTCTTTAGAATCTTGATGACAATGAGGTTCTTTCCATAGCTGTTTTGATATTTAATATATAGAACGCATTAATCTATCTTATGAAATTTCGTCACGGTTTTTTCTTGGAATTAAGATTTTTAGAAGTACCAGAATTTCAGAATTATGGAATTTCTGGAATAATTGGAATTCTCCTTATTGCGTCTTTGTGTTTGATAAACCTTAAATTTCCATCTGGAACTGGGATTTGGGATTAGCAAATAGTTAGAGCATGTCAAAGCACATGTTTTAGTTGGAATTTGGAATTCTAAAAATATTAGAATTTGAGTATATGGACTGTAAATTCGTTTGCTTCCAAGTCTTTTTGGATCCTTGTAAGGGCAAGTAGCTCATTTATGCATAAATTAGGACTAATGCATTTATATAGCTTGAGCTACCTTCGTTTGATAGTTATTATTATAGTCCTTGCTATAACCAGTTATGGTAAACATAAATACAGGTACTCAATTTAGTGCAGAGCAATTGATTTCCAAGGCTCCAGACAAGGCCCGGGAATTGTGCAAAACGGCCTTGAGTTTGCTGTTGTGAGGCATCTAATTGTGAAATATGCATTGTAAACTTTATATGTTTATTTGGATTTGTTATTCTCATGGTTTTTCCAGTCATGATTTAACTTTTTGAAGGATTTTTATTTATTTCCTGTCATTGTATATGCAGCAATGGACACATCAGAAGCAACAGTTTCGAAGCCAGTTCTTGGAGTTGTGAATAGGTCAGTGCTACTAACCTTTTGTTTCTAATTGTACAATTGCTTTGAAAAATTAATTTATTAATGACAATTGTAAGACTGTTTAAGAATTTTAATAGGCATTTGAACATAGGAAAAGGTGGAAAGATATCTCAAGTTTAACCTTTCAGAGAAAAACATGTTAAGTTTAAAATTCCACATCATTGTTCTCTGTTTTATGTACTCTATGGGATTCTACTCGAACTCATGTTTTATACAGCAACCTGAACAATAACTTTTCTTTTTCTTCAAAAAAGTCAGTAACAAAAATTATTAATGGTGGTTATAAAAAAAAAAATTAATGCTACTTAGAAAGGTACATAACTATCCAGTTCAGGTGATGCATTCTGCATGTAAATGGAATGGGAAGGAAAAGTCTGACTAAAGAAGAATCCCCAATCCAGTATCGGTGATGCATGCTATATGTAATTGGAATGGGAAGGAAAAATCTCACTACATAAGAATCCCCTCCATGTAACCTGGACTCTCTGAAAAACTCGGGAGAATTCGAGGTATAATTCCTGTTTTGGTAAGGAATCGGTTTCTCGATTGGTGTCTGTGTAGGCTTGTGAGGATTCAACCGACAGAGACAGTGAAAGCTCCCAATTCTCCTTCAAAATAATAGCTATAACCATTATGGATCATTTCCTCTTCTCTTGGCCCACCATATTGTATTCTTTGAATCATCCTCAAGGATTAGATCCCCCACAATCTTTCCTTCAAAATTGTAAATGCTTGATGGGTAGCCATGATCCCCACTCCGTTAGATTGCTTGACCCCAAACAGTCTTGAAGATGACGGGGACAAATTTTACACAATAAAATGAAGTATCGACTATGATATGACATGATACATTGCCTATTTTAAAATATCCGGATTCTAGGTATCATAGGTTGTCTGTCGTTGTTTCTCAATACCTCCCAAATCCCTGTAGGTCCATGTGTGCCCTTGGTTGCATCATCCACAAAAAATATCAACCACTGTTACCCAATTTTTATTATATAATCCTGTGTGAAGTTCTTTCCTCCCCTTCCCTTGTTGTAACTTCACAATGTCTTAGAAAATCTTCCATCTTAATGTCTTTTTAGCTCTTCTCCGGTTCTCCTCCAACGTGCCACTTAAAAATTTTTTTTTCTATTGATTCATCCATTTGTCTTTTGTTTATTTGTTTGTTTTTTACTCCTTTTTTCTTTAAACACCCTTATCGTTTCCTTCCTTAAAAACCAAATCATTGCTTTGAATGTCATCTCATGTACCTCAAGATTTAGAAAAGACCTCACATCTCTAGCAAACTGCATAGCACTAAAATGTGTTCCATTGGTTAATCCTTGCAACTACATAGCTGACACACTTGGAGACTATCTGGTGGGTATATCTTCTTGACTATGTTGCAGGTGCAGGTGCACCATCGAAAATCCCTAAGGGGTCGCACATCCACTCATCATGGGTCCCACGTATTACAAACTTATAAACTAATAGATTTTATTATTTTTAGCTTTTATTTTTGGGGTTTTGACATATTAGTCCACCTTAAATTTGGTTTTTCCAATTTCATGACCGAAATTCAGTTAATGTCACCTGAGCCACTTGACTCTTGTCAACATTTAAAAAAAAAAACTTTTTCGCGCTATATCCCATGCTATCATGGGATTGATCAATTTTTGTATCATGCACTTTCTGCATCCAACAAGTGAGTTTGTTTATCGCATAACATGAAAATTGAAGAATGACATTTTACAAGAAGTAACTACACATCTGACCACCATTTATTAGTTTCTATTATTAGGAAAATTTTTTCCTAAGATGTTGCATAAAAGCCGTGACATGATTGGACAGTTCCATGATATCATGGGATTTATGAGTTTATGTGGCATACACTATTCCATGGTATCACGGGATTTATCAGTTTATGTGACATACACTATTCCCATGATATCATGGGATTCGGGGCAAAAAAGTAAAAAAATAAAAAATGGCGATGAGAGTCGACTCTGGTGCATGGTTCAAAATAACGGCCGTTATCGTTACATAACGGCCGTTATGTAACGGTAACGGCCATTACCATTACGTTAAATTGAATATAACGGTCGAGATACAAAATGGGGTAAAAAATCGCAAAAAAATGGTCCATAACGGCCATTATTTTGAATATAACAGCCGTACCATTATAACGGCCGTTTTTTTTTTTATTTCAAAATAACGGCCGTTATAACGCCCGACTGTATTTTTTTTTTAAAAACATCCCTTTTGGCCTTCTTCTTTCACTTCTTTCATTGTGTTTCTTCTCCGAGAGCTTCCTAAGGTTTCCTAATGCCTGCTACAACTTCTAAGGCATGCATGAGTGTTAGGGATTTTGTATATTGTAATTTGATGGATGCATTATTCATTTTATTCGTCATTTGAATTTTCACACATGCATTGATTTAGAAAATCTTGAAATCTTATTTTACTCATGCATTGTTTTAAATCTTGTAAATCTTTTAGTTCATGCATGTTTTGGTTTTAAACTTGGATGCATTTTAGTTTGAAAAAGAACTTTTATACATCAAGCTAGCCATTGTTTTTAAAGTTTCAAATCATATTTGGCTTTTTATGTTTCTTGATTTTAAATCACTTAGATTGATTTAAATTATGTTTCCATGCTTGGTTTAATGGCCCCAAATCCGCACAAGAAAATACTTTGAAATGTGGAAAAGTTGGGATTTTGGACACTATCGGTCAGCCCGTCGGTCAGGTGTTGGCTAATCGACCATGGTTCAGAAGCTGACCGAAAGCCTTTCAGTTAGAATTCCAGAGAGTTGTTTTCTGAACCAATTTGTCCTGTCGGTCAGCATGTCGATCGGTCAAGGATCGGCTAACCGAACATGCTCGGTGAACCGAAGATTGAAATGTTTCAAAAATATGACCGTTGGGGAGATGACCGCTGGATGTCGGTTAACCGACAAGTAGCCGTTGGCCCACTTTTTCTTTAAAAGTAAGTTCATTCCAAAACCATTTTTGATGATCTAAGAGGCCATTCTTGAGGTGAATGAAGCCTAAACAAAGGGGAATAAACAAAGGGGAAGGCTATGTTAATGATGCTGCTCCAAGCCCAATCTCGCAGGCCCATTTAGGCCCATTCTTTGTTCTTATCATTAGTCACAGCCTCATGTACATACTATATTGGTTAGCTAATTACTAGGATCTAGATTAGTGTAGATTTGCTTAATTGACTGTAATCAGGATTGATTGATTGTAATCAAGGCTTTTCAGTCCCTATTTATATGAGATACAGACGACCCTCAAAGGGATCGATCATTATTCATTCTTTTCTCTCCCATTTACATGGTATCAAAGCCAGTCTTAGTCATCTTCCATGTCTTGGAAGCCAATCTGTGATCATATGGGATCATCTTCTTCAGTCAAAGCCAATCTGTGATCATCTGTTATCATAATCTTCAGTCAGATCCGCTCCGATCATCCCTGATCATCTCAGATCAGGCGTGGCCCACCTGTGATCAGGCGTGGCCCATTTCAGCAGATTTCTCCATATTGGTCGTCCGAATATTCTCTTATTTCTGAAGATTTTTACAATATTTATTGATCATCCGAGGTGGGCCTTCTACCTTTTTTTGTATCAATTCAATTTGTTGGTGTTTGTTTCATCTCGGCCGTTCAAAATCCTGGATCTGGATTTGATTTGGTCGCGACCACTTCCATTAGCTGCGTGATTATCCTGCTCAATCATCCCCACTCTCTGATCTATCAAAAGATCATCAGGTGGGGCCCAGACTCTCTGTTTTCTCCCTGACGACCTGGACGACTTCACTGTTGGTGCCTTTTTTCCCGGAATCTGTCACTTCGGCTCACAGACAAGGCTATTTCTTCTCCTTGCTTCTTTTTCAGGTTTATTCTCTGTGGATCTCCTCTGTTGTTGGGGTAATTTGCAAGTTTTATTCTGTGGCTCTCATTTGTAGTTTGGGTTGTCTGTATTTCTGCTAGTTCATCTATATCATTATTCATGGAGAAATCTGAAATCACATAATCAAGTTTAATGGCAAAAATTATCCCTCATGGGCTTTTCAATTTGAACTTTATCTAGAGGGTAAAGAATTATGGGGCCATATCTCTGGCACTGATCCAAAGCCCACAGAGGATGAAAATTTTTTTTTTGTCATGGAACACAAAAGATGCTAAGGTCAAAACCTGGATTCTCGGTTCCATGGAACCACAATTCTTCATGAATTTGAGACCTTACAAATCTGCCAAAGATATGTGGGAATATCTGAAAACAGTGTATCATCAGGGGAATTCTGCTCGACAGTATCAGTTAGAATTCGAAATTGTGAATTATATGCAAGGGACTTCTTCCATTCAGGAGTATTATTCGGGTTTTCAGACTTGTGGATAGAACTAAATGAAATTAAATATGCCAATATTTCTGCTCAGGCCCTTCCCGAATTACAAGTCATACTAGCAACTAGTCATCAGGATCAATTTCTTATGAAATTAAGGCCTCAGTATGAATCAGTCAGATCCAATCTCATGAGTAGGGTCCCTTCTCCTTCTCTGGATGCCTGTCTTAATGAATTATTGCGAGAACAAAGACAATTGACGCAATCTGATGTGCTTCACCAAGCTAGTCCGGGTACTATGGAGGTTGCCTATAGTGTACCCACCTTTCAATCACCGACTTCTTCTGTCAGTGTTGCTTATTCTTCCAAGAGGAAACAACCAAACAGAGATCTGAGTAAAGTACAGTGCTTCAAGTGTCAAACTTTCGGCCATTTTGCAAATCAGTGCAAGCAGCGGATTTGCAATTATTGCAAGGCATCTGGACATTCGATCAATGAATGCCGCAAACGTCCTCAAAACAGAAATCCGAAAGTTTACCAGGCGATTACTGCTACTGGCAATATTGATTCATCTTCCGCATCTTCTTCAGCACCTGCTTCTGCTGCTCCAGTCTCCCCTGAAATGATCCAACAGATGATTCTCCAGGCCTTGTCCACTCTTGGTATATCTGGTAAAAATCAATCTCCCTCTCACTGGTATTTTGATTCTGGTGCCTCCAATCATATGACATCATCCTCTAAAAATTTCTCCACAATTAAACCATATGATGGACAGATTAAAGTCCATGCCGCTAATGGAACCACTATACCAATTACATCTGTTTTTTATATCTCCCATTCTCTACCTTTACATGATGTCTTTTGTTCCAAAAATCTTTCTACCAACTTAATTTCGGTTGGTCAATGGTGATAATAACTGCAATGTTTGTTTTTTACCTCCTCTGGTTTTGTGGTGCAGGATCAGGAGACGGGGAAGGTAATAGTGAAGGGGCCTAAGTGTGGGCGTTTGTTTCCTCTTCACATAGTAACACCGACTCCAGATATGTCCTTGTTTGCTTTATCAGTTGTTTCTAGGAATAATATGCAGTTGTGGCACAATAGATTAGGCCATCCAAATTCAACCATTTTGTTATCTTTGTTAAATTCTGGTCATATTAATAAAATGAAGTTTTTATCATCAGATGTTGAAATTGATTGCACCACTTGTAAGCTGGGTAAAAGTAAAACTTTGCCCTTTCCATTACATGTCTCTTCTGCTACCCAAAGTTTTGATTTAATACATAGTGATGTTTGGGGTATTGCACCAATTATTTCTCATTCACAGTATAAGTATTTCGTAACTTTCATTGATGATTATAGCCGGTTCACATGGATTTACTTTCTACATGCCAAATCTGAAGTTTTTGATGTATTTAAAAAATTCTTGAATTATGTTCAAAATCAATTTTCAACATGTATAAAGGTTCTTCGAACCGATTCAGGGGGAGAATATGTGTCCAAACAATTTCAGGAATTTTTACAAGACAGAGGGATTATCTCCCAACGGACTTGTCCCTATACTCCCCAACATAATGGTGTGGCAGAACGGAAAAATCGTCATCTTCTAGACATGGTCAGATGTTTATTATTAGAATCCTCTGTTCCACCTAGATTTTAGTCAGAAGCTTTAACCACTGCTACTCATATCATCAACCGACTTCCTTCTCCAAAACTTCAAAACACATCTCCATATTTCGTCTTTTCAAAACTGAACCACAATACACAATTTTCGACACTTTTGGTTGTGTTTGTTTGTTCATCTTCCCACACACGAACGATCCAAGTTATCCGCTCAATCTGTAAAATGTGCGTTCCTTGGTTATGCTTCCCACCAAAAAGGTTTTGTTTGTTATGACCCCACCTCCAAGCGTCTTCGCATTTCTAGGAATTGTTTTTTTTTACATCAGTATTTTTTTCAGGCTTATCCTGACTCATCTCCAAAAATTTCCTTTTCTAAAGTACCATCCTTTGCTGATGATTGTCTTCCTTCACCATTGCTATTTCATCCGGACAAGGTGTATACTCGTCGACAAAGAACAAATGCCACTACTTTGCCTCCTTTGCAAGAACCAGTCCCGAATCCTGATCCAGCATCATCTTCGCCTCAACTTGCTATTCGTCGTTCTGCTCGTATCTCTCGTCCACCAGATCGATACGGCTTCTCTCATTCTTCATATTTTGCTACTTTATCTTCTGTATCCATTCCTACTTCTTATTCACAAGCAGCAAAACAGGAGTGCTGGAGACAGGCTATGGAAGAAGAACTTAGTGCTCTACAGCAGAACCAAACTTGGGTTACTGTTCCCTGTCCAGCATCGGTCAAACCTATTGGGAGTAAATGGGTTTACTCTATTAAATTAAAGGCAGATGGCACTTTGGATAGATATAAGGCTAGGCTTGTGGCCCTTGGCAACCGATAGGAATATGGCATTGACTACGAAGAGACTTTTGCGCCTGTTGTAAAAATGACTACTGTTCGCACCATCCTTGCTATAGCTGCATCTCAATCCTGGCCTCTTTTTCAATTTGATGTGAAAAACGCATTCCTTCATGGTGATCTTAAGGAAGACGTTTACATGCGTTTGCCTCAAGGTTTCACAAAACCATCAGAAAATCAAGTTGCTCTTCTGAAACGACCCTTATATGGGCTAAAACAAGCACCCCGAGCATGGTTTGACAAATTTAAAGATGCTTTACTCAAGCTACAGTTTCAGCAGAGTCCTTATAATCCATCGTTGTTTTTGCATCACGCATCAACAGGAATCACCATCCTTCTCGTCTATGTAGACGATATCATCATCACTGGAACAGATACAGCCACGATTCAAGATCTCCAATTTTCTCTGAATCAATCTTTTCATATGAAGGATCTGGGTCCTCTGCAATATTTTTTGGGGTTGGAAGTTCATCACTCCGAGAAATGGTTGATTTTACATCAACATAAGTATACCATGGATTTGATTGAATCCGCAGGCCTGTCAAACTCCACCCCTGTAGATACTCCTCTGGAACTGAATCTCAAACTCCATAGTGACAGTGGTGATCCCCTGTCTGATCCGACATATTTTTGCCAGCTTGTCGGTAGTCTTATATATTTGACTACTACTCGTCCTGACATCAGTTATGCAGTCAACTTGATGAGTCAGTATATGACCAAGCCTCATCATCTCCATTTAGCAGCAGTTCGGCGCATTATTCGTTATCTTCTTGGCACTTCTCACAGATGCTTGTTTTTTCCTGTTGGCTCTAAGATGATATTGACTGCCTATTCTGATGCTGATTGAGCAGGTTGTCCTGATACTCGTCGGTCCACCACGGGCTGGTGCATGTTCTTAGGTGATGCTCTTATTTCCTGGAAAGTGAAGAAACAGGACAGAGTTTCAAAATCATCAACTGAGGCAGAATATCGTGCCATGTCTGCCGCATGCTCAGAGATTATATGGCTTCGAGGTCTCCTTGAGGAACTTGGCTTCT
>WHSA01000182.1:65000-89429 GCA_012931725.1 Litsea cubeba | reverse complement strand
TCCTTGAGGGTATCTTTGCAAAATGACATGACTCAAGAAAGCAATGTCAAATTGCGACTCCATGAGCTGGACAATCTCGATGAGAGACGGCTCGAAGCTCAACAAAGTATTGAACTTTACCAAGCACGCATGGCAGGATCTTTCGACAAAAAGGTCAGGCAACGCGCCTACAAAAGGGGTGACTTGGTCCTTGCGGTAAAAAGACCAATGGTCTTCGCTCACAAGTCTAAATGCAAATTTGAGCCAAAATGGGAGGGACCCTACGTCATCGACAAGGTATTCTCCAATGGCGCATACGCACTCCTGAACATGGAAGGTGACAGATGTATGCTACCCATCAACGGCAAGTTCTTAAAGCGGTACTACCCTTGAAGACTTACCCAACTGGGTAAGAGCAATGCCTGTACGGCCAAAACTGGTTTCCAGGTACACGCTCGTTAAACCCACCTTCTTTTAGAATTTTCATATCATATGTTGAAATTTCTAGAAATTTAAAACAATGCTTACTTTCATCGTTTCATTGTTCAAAAAAAAAAACCAAGTTTTGGAACCTTTCCCTAACTTTTCAACCCTTGAACCCAAAATTCATGGTTTGAAACAAAATCCGGATTCAAGGATTTCTACCCTAGTCCACCCTGCCTTTTACCGCCAAAATGGTTTTAGGTCAAAACTTATGACTCTCGTGTCTTTAAACAAAAAAAATGGTTTTTCAAAAAGCCGCGAGGAAGCGACGCTTAGTCGATACTCGCACAAATCGGAAGCATACGAACCATGTTCGACACTTCCAAAATCGCAGGGAAGCAGCATTTCGTCGATACTTGCAAATCCAAAACCGTGGAGATGCAACATTTCAGTTGATATCCACAACCCAAATTTCAAAGGTTCGAAAAAAACCTAAAAAAACATGGAGACGCAACATTTCAGTTAATATCCATAACCCAAAGGTTCGAGAAAACCACAAATTTCAAAAATCGTGGGGAAACGACATCAAGTCAGTACCCGCAAAATAAAAATTTTTGAAAAGCAAGGATGCGACATTCCATCGATACTTGCACCCAAATTCGCGATGATGCGACATTCCATCGATACTCGCAACCGAATGAGCAAGGATGCGATATTCCATCGATACTTGCAAGAACATTTAGCAGGGAGGCGACTTTTAGTCGATACTTGCATTTTTTGAAAACCAAACCGGCTATAAATGCCACAAACCGGCTATCAATGCCACCAAAACAGGCTATAAATGCCACAAAACCGGCTATCAATGCCACCAAAACAAAACAAACTCAGCTATCAAAGCCACAAACCCGGCTATAAATGCCACAAACTGGCTATAGATGCCACAAACAAAAAAAAAACCCGGCTATCAATGCCACAAAAAAGCTGGCTCTCATGCCAAAATTGGCTTCCATGCCACAATCAAAAATTTGGCTTCCATGCCAAAACAATCATTTGACAAAAGATTTTCACAAAATGACAAGCTTTTGATCAAATCTCATTTAGCAATTACTTTATCACAAAAAGATTTAAGTAAGCGTAGGGAAAACAAAAAAAAAAGGGCATCCCATTTAGCAATTACTTTTATCACAAAAAGATTAAGTGAGCGTAGGGATAACAAAAAAAGAGTACAAAAAAATACATGTGGTACTAAAAAAAAAGAAAGTGCTCACAAGCACCACAAAAAAAAAAGTACCAAAAAAAATACAAGTGGTACTAAAAAAAAAGAGAGAAGGATGGTTTCTGTTAAAAAAAAAAAACAGGAGCTCAATCAAAAATGGTCTCCAGCCAAGAGTTCAGCTCCTTAAGCAAACTTTTGGCCTCAGCCGTCAAGGATTCCAAGGCACGCTTCTTCAGGAATTTGCCATAAGATGCTGGAGTGGGCTGTAACCCTTCTTTCGCATCGGGAAGCTTATCTCGAGCAGTTCGCCATTGTTTGTTCTCATCAGACTTCCTTTTAAGAACTCGATTGGCATCTGCAACCCGGTGAATCAGAGCAGTCTCCCTTTCACGAGCCTCTGTTATTGTAGTCCAGTTGGCAGCGACTTGTGCCTGCAGATGCTCAAGTCGTTTCCTGGCCTCATCAGATAGAGCACATGGACGGCTTCAAAATGCTTACAACGGGCTACACGTCAAATTTCAGGTCATTTCGACAACATTTGACCATAGTTTGACGCTCGTAAGCCAAATCAGGCCTCTCGGCGGCAAAGCTCCCCGGGACCATGGTTTCCAAGACAGAGCTTATGGATCATCTTAAAATGACCCCAATAGGTTCCCTGTCAAATTTCAAGTCAATCGGACATCGGTTGACCGCACATCAAGCCGCGACATCTTTATCGCGACAAAAGCAATTCTACTGGTGATAGGACCCAAACCGGCTTCAAAACTCAAACAAAAGCCTATGGTTGGTCTTATTTATTGCTCAGGAGGCTTCACCCCAAATTTCAAGTCATTCCGACATCGTTTGGCCCAGTTTCAGCTTCTGACAGAAAATCGGTAGCTCTGCGCGACAAAGTCTTCGGCTTTCTTGGAAAATTAGAAACTTTGCAAACCAAAATACAAGGATTCTCATCAGGTTTTCTACAGGGAAATCAGGCCAATATATGATCAAAATATCAAGGAAAAATACAGAGGAAAAAAGAATCGAAAAAACAGCAAAAATGGACACAAAACGGGACAAAAGTGGGAAAAAACCCCAGGGTCGCAGGCCCCTGTGACCCTGGCCCAGGGTCGCCGGCGACCCTGGGGCCCGGAATCTCCGGGAAGGCCCCGGAAACCCCGGTTTTTCCGCCATTTTTTTCTCGATTCGAAGCGTTCAGCCTCTGGTATTTTCCAAAATTCATACTTTTGAGACACCAAATCCTCTGACATCCGTCAAAAACATGGATTAATCATCAAGAGTATCGAAAACAACATTGATCGCCACCCGGTCAACCAAAAAAAAGTGTGCTTTCTACCCGACTGATCGAGAAATCGACAGGACAGAAGGTACCGACCCACTGTTGGCAACCAACACCTGAAGTTACATGGTCATCCGATGTTGATCTACATGAAGATCCATCGATGATCATCGCCAGAAGAATCCCAAAAGACGCGGCACGGCCCTTGACTCTTCAACTGCTCGGCGACCACTTAATGCGATTAATTGACTAGCTTTATTACAGTCATTAATCCATTTCTTTGGACGGGCCAATCAGAAGCAAGCATCCAGGAGTTACAGGTCAAGAGATTCATGGCATTTAACCCATGAAACTCCCCCCATCATGGCGATTAAAGGCGATTAAATGCCCTCAATCCCCTCCGACCAATCAGAAGCCAAGAAAAGGAGTTACAAAATAAAGAATTCAATCTTGTAACTCCTCCCTTTATGTAGCTTTATGACAATTAAGGCTTATAAACCCTCCTAAATGGCTACCTAAAAGCCTATAAATAGGAGAGCTCTCCAAGAAGAAAAGGACGGAGACACAACAGAAAACACACAGACAACAGACTGCAGAAAATCCGGAAACTCAGACAGAAAAAGGCATCAAAGAGAGAAAACTCTGCGGAAGTTCTACACCGACCACCGCTACAAGGTGACAAAAGTCCCTTGGGGGGTACCCCCCCCCCCCAAGGTCCTTGCCTTCTCCTTCTGCCTCCAAATGGCTTAGACATGGCTTTTCAACCCCTCTACTCGGCTTTTTATTGGGCATAGGACCTTCTTTTGGTCTTTGTTCTCTAAAAACCTGAGGTTATAGCCAAGCCAAGCGAATCAATAGCATCCTCTGTTCTCATCTGCATGGATGATGGCGAAGTCCACATATGGCTTGCGACCGTCAATCTGAACGGGTCCCCCACAATCTCCTGAAAAGTTAGATCCTCCTTTTCTTGCTATTATTGTAGTTTGTATTTTTTTAAAAGAGACAAAAAAATCACAACTCTTGTCTTTCATTATTGATAAGAATTGTAAAACAGCTATAAACGCCAAAAATCGGCTATAAACGCCAAAATCGGCTATAAATGCAAAAAAAAATCGCCTTTCACCGCAAATCAAAAAATGACTCTTTTCTTAAATATATGTGCAATGGAAAACTTGAAAGAAGTTGATTTCCTTTTTACTTGTGAAGGTTGATCTCCGGATCACCACTTGGAATTCCAAGTAAAATAGAAAATCTGGCACACCCACACAAAAGAAATGTTGATGCACGCCCCTTGCCCCCCGGTTACGAAAGGGTCGGACCCAACAGACTCCCACGTCCGCCGACCTCGGTAGGTACAGGCGCCAGGAGCACGGTCCATCAATGGGGAGCGGAAATTCATCTTTTGGGCATGCGCCATTCAGGTCTCTATAGTCAATACAGACCCTGATCTGCCCATTTTTCTTTGTCACGGGGACAATGTTGGCCAACCATCTAGGATGTTGTTCCTCACGGATGAAGCCGACGCTTTTGAGTTTTTGAGCTTCTTGTTCAATTTTATCCATCACATCTGGACGGAATCTTCTTTGGCCTTGCTTGACAGGCTTGATGTCTTCTTGAAGATTGAGTTTGTGGACCGCTATTTTGGGGTCTAAGCCGGGCATTTCAGCGAAAGACCATGCAAAGCAATCAACGAACTCACGAAGAAAGGCGATATACTCGGGTAACTCATCATCCTTTATATTCTTGCTTATGAATGCAGGACGTGAGTTATCTGGTGTTCCCAAGTCTATCTTTTGAACAGGATCTTCTATTGGAAGGTTCGAAGGTGGTTCCTCCACAATATTTTCGGAGGCTTCCAGCTCAACGAAACCTTCTGGGGTTTCAAGGGCATTTCCAGACCAAGGCTTTGTTCCTTTCCACGGGTCTTCTTAATCGGTAATTTTCCCAAGGCTTGCTATGAGATGATCCCAATCGCCTATTGAAACCGGGTCGAAGTAGGCTACTTCTTTTGGAGATGAGGGTTCTTCTGGGTCAGAAGACCACACGTCTGTGCCATCGGACAACTCCTCTTCATTTTCGGAGAAATCGTGCCAATTGGATGAGCTTCCTGGATCTTTGTCAGGTGACTCATCAAAGAGATATCCAAGGAGATCGATGTCTTCATGGACTTGAGATGTTGAGGCTTGGTCAGTATATTGACTTTTAAGCCTTTGTGTCAACTGTCTCAGGGGAGTGTCGGGATCATACCCTAACCCGTGTGAAGACTTTTCTACATAGTCGTAGAGTCTCTAATCTTCCAGCTGGCTTTTGGTCAAGACGGGCCCCAATGGCGTGAGAATACCGCGTCCTTCTCCCAAACAGACTGGGTTTTGAGCGTCATAGCCCATTTTCTTCATAATAGCTTGTGCCACAGAACTATATAAGGATAGTTGAGGCATACCTTTATTTTGGAAAGGTTCAAGCATGAAGTTTGATGAAAAAGCATCCGATCTATGGAAGAAGATCGGCTTTTCCTTTGTTAAAGTTGCTGGAACAACGAAGGAAGCTGACGTAGGATCTTCTATGTCAGAAGTTGTCTCCATTAGAGTAAGAGCAGGCTGAACTTGCTGAGTGTCAGCTTGGCTTGACGATGTGTCATCTTTTGGCTCTGAATCCGAGTCCGTGTCTTGCATGATAGACACGAAAGAGACAACAAATTCGCCCCCAGGCTTTTGCTTTACCTTCTTCACTTTAGTTGTGATGACCAAAGGCTTTGAAGGTTTGAGGGAGATGATGAAGGGAGTTTGAAAGCTCTCTTCGGATTTACCGGATGGTTTGTTTTCTTCCGGTGATTGTTGAGCAGCCTTGCCTTTATCTTTCTGGGGATTTTCGGCAATGGGTGCTGTGTGCTTCTCCTCTTCTTCTTTTTCACCTTCATACATTTGTGAGTCTGCAAAGTGGACTTCTTTACCTTTGAGGGGTTTTTTGTCCACAAAGACTCGATGTATCATGCTGTCGTCGCCAACAAACTTGATGCATTGATGTAGAGTTGAAGGGACAACACCATTCTCGTGGATCCAAGGGCGTCCGAGAAGGATGTTGTAGCATGAAGGGGTTTTTATTGCATACACTGTGACCTCAGAAATAAGATCACCGATTTGCAACTTGAACCTGATTTTGCCGATAGGCCTTTGAGTACTCCCATCGTATCCAAAGATAGATACAGATGTGTGGCTCAGTTTGCTGGGTGGGATGCCCAACTCTTCGAGAGCCGATGTGGAGATGAGGTTGAGTGCAGAACCTGGGTCGATCTGAACTCTGTGCATACGCATTTCCTTGATGCACCATGTGAAGTACAGGGGTCGGTTATGCCTTGTTTCGCCAAGTAGGAGGTCGTCCTTTGTGAAGGCGATGGTTGCACTGGCTGCTTTTTTAATCGAGAGGCATTCAATGCATGATCCCTCAGTTTTCTTCTTTTCTCCCTTTGAGGAGGCTTCTGAGATTTTGACCCGGTAATCCATTTCAATTTCGAGGACTTGCGGGCATGTTTGTCGACATCCTCATTCAGCTTTTGTAATTCTGAAATGAGATTATCACGAGTGTGCGGAGACATTCGCAATAAATCCAGGATGTGCAGACGTGCAGGTGTATGCTTGAAGTGTTCCATCAAGTCATACTTGAAAGCGTCCTTAGGGCCTGCATGTTCATCATTGTTGCCACTAGGGGCGCTTACAACATCTTTTTCCGAAGGATTTACATATGTAAAGGAAGATTGGTTGTGATTTTTATGGTAGTCCCGGCCAGAGCGGGTGCCTCTATCAACTTCGAGAGCTTCTTGAGAAGGGTCTTCATTTGGAAGATTGTCTTCAGGATCAAGAGGCTATTGTTTTTCATTTGCTGAGGATGTATCAGCAGCAAAGTTGCCATCCTCAGTGATTGTGTTGCACGGAGCATTTTCCGGGAACAAGTCCTGAACAGCATCCAGCAACCTTTCTTCTTCGTTGACTAATTCATTGTCCCAAGCATCAATAGCTGGGAATTCTTCAGTTAGGAAGGGTGCGAACTTTGAAGTCACAGTCTCAGGAGAAGAAACCTGAGAGGGTGTCATCTCAGTGAAAGTCACGTGAGATGAGGTGGCTCCAGAAGATACATTGCTAGGTGTCGCCGAAGTGTAAGTGCTCTCATCAGACGATGCTTCGGAAGAGCTATAATCCGGAATTATGACATTACAGGAAGCTCTGACAAGAGACGTTGCCTGATCGGAGTCAGACTCATCCTCGGATGTAAGAGCATCGTCTATCTAGTAATTTTCTCCATTTTCAGGAGTTAAGGGAGGATGTACCTGATGGTCTTCAGGGACTTCAGGCTCTGGATTGCGAGGAGGCTCGTTGACGCGGTCTTGCTCTTGTTCTAGAGCGAGATGCTTCAAGGTCCTTGCATATTCTTCAAGATCAGGCATGGGAGCCAAATCTTCTTCTTCATCAACTCTTTGTGGCTCAACATAGTTGATTTCCACTGGACCAATGAGAGGTGCTGGGTCAGCAGCATCTTCTTGTACAGCCTCTTGGTCTTCTTCATCATCAGACCAGGATCCTTGTGGCTGTAGAGGGTTATACCAGATTACTGGCATAAGATGAGTCTCAGGAACCCATTCTTCATCGGAGAGGTATTCTCCTATTTCAAGGGACTCCTCCCACTCGTCTGTGTAGTTGGATTCGAATCCATCATCGGTGTCGCTGGACTCGTATCCATCAATGGAGAATCCAACTACCGAATTGCAAGAGTATGATGCCTCCTGCGTGGCTTCTTTGAATTGAGGTGGCATGAAATCACTGAGAGTGAATTTTCTTACCCCCTTTGAAGTCTCTGGAAGGGATGTTTTTGTTGCCTCCAGTGAAGCGGTAGAGGAAGCCTCTGCCTTTTCTTTGATTTCTTGTTTTGGCTGGGTCTTCTCTTGCCGTTTGAGCTTGAGGAGATGTTTCCTAGCCTGCATTCGCTGCTGAGCTGTAGGCTTTGTTTTCACGACCTCCCAATTTTCATCTTCCAGGAGATCGGGATGTACCCATATGGGTTGTCCGTCTGGTGTCGGGTAAAGAACCAGTTCCTCGGATGCTTGGATTGAGTTTATAACGTTGAAGGAAGTAGTGATCTTCTTCTTCGGTGATTTTGATGTTTTTTCCACATGTCACCATGTTGACGGAGGCAGACCCATAGTTTTTGTCAAAGGTGATGACTCCGTTTTTCCACATCTCGTTTATTGTCTCCCTCACAACGAAGCATTGATTGAGAGGATGCGAGATCATCTGGTGGTACGGACAGTACCGAGGATCGTTGGTTTTGCCAACATCACCCGGTCTTTTTGGTTCAGGCAAGGTGAGCTTGCCATTTGCCACAAGAGCCCCGAAGATTTCATCAACATCTTCATCAAATGGGTAATTCTTCTCTACTCGTTCTTTGAAGGCATCTGAGAGTTCAGGTCTCTTATCCGCAACTTTGTTTTCAATTTTCTTTGGTGGTTGAGGAGCTGACTTGGTCTGCACATTGAGGACCTCTTTCTTCTTTGGTTTAGAGGTTGCACCGGCGGTTGGCTCTTTCCTTGATGATTTCTGACTGTTGAGGTCTTTAATCACCGTTTCAGCATCCATGGAAGCTTCTAGGAGTTCTCCCAGGTTTTTTGATTTGTTGCCGATGATCATGGAGCGGATTCTGGCTCTCATGTTGTTTCGGCAGATGTCGACTAGCGACGCTTGTGGCAATACATCAGAGCATTTGTATGCCATTGCTTTCCATTTGTGAATGAAGTCATATGGTGACTCATTCTCCCCCTGTTTTAGGCTGCACAGCTGAGCCATAGTAGCGGGATGATCCTCACCTTTGAAGTGAGTCAGGAAGCGTGTCTCTAGCATGGCCCAGTTTTGGATCGAGTCCTCCGGCAGAGTGGAGTACCAATCGAAGGTCGTACCTTTTAGGGTACTTGCAAAGAGGCGGATCTTGAGTGCATCTTGATCCACGATAGCTCCCGTCAGGATCTTGAAGTGGATGACGTGCTGTCTGGCTGATCCTTTCCCCGTATATGTTAGAGAGTAGGATGCTTGAATTTGGTGGGAAACGGGACCGAGTCCATCCATAAGGGATATGGTGGCTTGATCCCATGCTCCTTGAGTATATCCTCTTCTTTTGCTTTGGCGAGGATACTGTCTACGTCCTTTTTGGTAAGGGCGCGTGACTCATTTTCTTCTCCATTTACCTCATTGTCTTGATGATTCGGAGGAGGTTCATTGTTCGCCTGATTTTGGAAGGCGAGGAGAAGGTTTTCCATCAGAGTTTCAATCCTCTGCTGGCCTTGTTCCAACTGCTGGATGCGGGTGATCGCATCATCTTAAGTTGGATTGCAGGGTGGTGGCTCAGAATTTGTAACCAAGACGTTCATCCTTCGTGATTCGAATGAAGAAACTGTCCTGGTGACTGAGCAGAGGCTCATTCTTTTTGAAGAAGAGCTTGAGGAAGGATCACTCTGCCGTCCTTTGCTTGAAGGAGCAGGGGATTCTTCTGAATGTCTTCTGTCCTGGCGACGCTGCAGGTCATCGGACGTCGGACATGGATTTTGGATGCTGACTTTTGGCGCCTTCTGGTTTTTCCAACCATATGGACGGCAGCAACTTGGTTGGGTCTTTCTTTTTCGACCCATTTGGGAGAGACTTGAAGTGTAGGAGGCTGGGTCCTTTCCTCCTCTAGTCTCTTTTGCCGATACGACGCGCGGCGGCATATACGACGAGCAATTTGAGCTTCGGTCTGATGGACCGCGCTCCTGCTCGGTTCCTACCGAGGTTCGGCGGACGTGGGAGTCCGTTTGGTTCCGACCTTTTCGTAACTAGGGGGCAGGGGCGTGCATCAACATTTCTTTTTTTGTGTGGGGGTGTGTCAGATTTTCTATTTTACTTGGAATTGCAAGTGGTGATCTGGAGATCAACCTTCGCAAGTAAAAAGGAAATCAACTTCTTTCAAGTTTTCCATTGCACATATATTTAAGAAAAGAGACATTTTTCTTGGTTTGCCGTGAAAGGCGATTTTTTTGGCATTTATAGCCGATTTTGGCGTTTATAGCCGATTTTTGGCGTTTATAGCCGATTTACAATCCTTATCAATAATGAAAGACAAGAGTTGTGATTTTTATCTCTTTTGAAAAAAATACAAAACTACAATGAAAAGCAAGAAAAGGAGGATCTAACTTCTCAGGAGATTGTGGGGGACTCGTTTAGATTGACGGTCGCAAGCCATATGTGGGCTTCGCCATCATCCATGCAGATGAGAACAGAGGATGCTATTGATTCGCTTGGCTTGGCTATAACCTCAGGTTTTTAGAGGACAAAGACCAAAAGGAGGTCCTATGTCCAATAAAAAGCCGAGGTAGACGGGCTGAAAAGCCACATCTAAGCCATTGGAGGCAGGAGGAGAAGGCAAGGACCTTGGGGGGGTACCCCCCAAGGGACTTTTGTCACCTTGTAGCGGTGGCCGGTTGTAGAACTTTCGCAGAGTTTTCTCTCTTTTCCTTCTCTGGATTTCTGTGCTTCTGTCTGTCTGTGTGTTTGTGCTTTTTCTTCTGATGATCCTTTCTTCCTGGAGAGCTCTCCTATTTATAGGCCTTTTGGTAGCCATTTAGGAGGGTTTATGGGCTTTTATTGTCATTAAGCCGCATAATGGGAGGAGTTACATAATTGAATTCTTTATTTTGTAACTCCTTTTTCTTGGCTTCTGATTGGCCGGAGGAGATTGAGGGCATTTAATCGCCTTTAATCGCCATGATGGGAGGAGTTTCATGGGTTAAATGCCATGAATCTCTTGACTTGTAACTCCCAAATGCTTGCTTCTAATTGGGCCGTCCAAAGAAATGGATTAATGACTGTAATAAAGCTAGTCAATTAATCGCATTAAGTGGTCGCCGAGCAGCTGAAGAGTCAAGGGCCGTGCCGCGTCTTTTGGGATTCTTCTGTCGATGATCATTGATGGATCTTCATGTAGATCGACATCAGATGACCATGTAATTTCAGGTGTCTGTTGCCAACAGCGGGCCGGTTGCCATCTGTCCTGTCGATTTCTCGATCGGTCGGGTAGAAAGCACACTTTTTTTGGTTGATCGGGTGGCGATCAATATTGTTTTCGATACTCTTGATGATTAACCCGTATTTTGGACGGATGTCAGAGGATTTGGTGTCTCACAAGCATGAATTTTGGAAAGTACAAGAGGCTGGGCGCTTCGAATCGCGAAAAAAATGGCGGAAAACCGGGGTTTCCGGGGCCTTCCCGGCGACCCCGGGCTCCAAGGTCGCCGGCGACCCTGGGCCAGGGTCGCAGAGGTCTGCGACCCCCGGGGGGGTTTTCCCCCTTTTGTGTCCCATTTTGTGTCCGTTTTTGCTGTTTTTTTATTCTTTTTTCTTCTGTATTTTTCCTTGACATTTTGACCATTTATTGGCCTGATTTCTTTGTAGGAAACCTGATGAGAATCCTTGCATTTCATTTTGCAAAGTTTCCAATTCCTGAGAAAGCCGAAGACTTTGTAGCGCAGAGCTGTCGATTTTCCGTCAGAAGCTGAAACTGGGTCAAACGATGTCGGAATGACCTGAAATTTGGTTGTGAAGCCTCCTGAGCAATAAATAAGACCAACCATAGGCTTTTGTTTGAGTTTTGAAGCCGTTTGGGGTCCTATCGCCAGTAGACTTGCATTTGTCGCGATGAAGATGTCGCGGTTTGATGTGCGGTCAACCGATGTCCGATTGACTTGAAATTTGACAGGGAACCTATTGGAGTCATTTTAAGATGATCCATAGGCTCTATCTTGGAAATCATGGTCCCGGAGAGCTTTGCCGCTGAGAGGCCTGATTTGACTTCCGAGCGTCAAACTATGGTCAAATGTTGTTGAAATGACCTGAAATTTGACGTGTAGCCCTTTATAAGCATTTTGAAGCCGTCCATGTGCTCTATCTGATGAGTAATGGCCTCGGTGGTTCTCGCCGCTGAGAGGCTTGATTTAGTCATTCGAGGGTTGATGTAGGGTCAAACGTTGTCGGTTTGACTCGGAACTTGACGTGGAGCCTTTTGGAAGTATTTTGAGACCATCCATCGGCCCTGATCGAAGATTTGGTGTCTCCGATGCTTTTGCCGCCGAGAGCTCCTTTTCGGCTGTCGGAGAAACGAAGTTAGGCCAAATGATTTTGAAATGGCCCGAAACTTCTTGTGTACTCCTCTTTTGGCTGTCTTGAAGGATCTTGCAGTTTTTGTTTGATTCTGACAAGATTTGATTTTTGGAAGTAGCATTGCCTATTTATGGCAGGTTGCGACTTCATGTAGCTCTTTGGATCTTGAAGAGGCAAAGTGACATTTTTTGGTGTCAACAAATGCCCCCTCGAGGTACAGCGACGAGTTGCTTAACTTTTGTAGTCGATGTGCCTCGAAGAGATTTTTTAAGGAGCGCCTGTGACTTGACCAAGAGTCTTTGAGCAGTCTTTCTTTTTGGTATTTGTAGCCTTTTGAGCTTCCAGGGGAATTTTATGGTAGTGAAAAGGATCACGTACCATCTCGAGGCAAAGTTTTGAAGATGACATCAAGTATGTGGATTTGGGTTTTGACCTTGTGACCTAACAGGCTGTATGTGGCAGGTTAGGGGGTCGGGTTTGGTTTTGATCATGTGACCCAACAAGCTGTATGTGGAATGTTGGGGGATCAATTTTGGTTTTGATCTTGTGACCTAACAGGCTGTATGTGGCAAGTTAGGGGATCAGGTTTTGGTTTTTGGTTTGGTCTTGTGACCTAACAGGCTGTATGTGGCAAGTTAGGGGACCAAGATTTGGTTTGATTTTTGTGGAATGTCAATTTCAAGATTTTGGCTCAATTTGGTAGATGAGGCTGGATGGTTTGATTTTTGGAAGCTCATGGGGCTTGGAATTTTCTTTGTATGGTCCAATCAACTCAAATGAGGATGGAACCATTTTTGTATGCTCTTGGTAAGAGGGATTTCTCTTTGACTAAAAGCCCAAATTTTTTTTTTTTTTTTAGTGCCTAGGTGGTCAAACCTGGCTCATATGGGCTAACCCATGGGACCTTAAGCTTTTGAAATGGCTTAGATCTCATATGGTGTCATTTTTGTAAAGAATATCCAAAAATATCTCATTTGGATAGAGAATATCTAAGAATATCTTAACTTGGAGAGAATCTCTCATATTCCCTTTATTTTGGGATAGGATATCTCAAGATATCTTTCTTTTGGGAAAGAATCCTTCACCGATCCTATCTTTGGGAGAAAATCTCTCATTGATTTCTTTTTGGGAGAGAATCCCTCAAGATATCTTTCTTTTGGGAAAGAATCTTTCTAATCTCTTTCTTTTGGTAAGGTTACTAATTAATAACACTTATCTCTTTCTTCTTTCCTTCTTTGGTTTGCTCTCTTCTATAAAGCAAGGAGGAGGTTGGATCTCTTGCTCTTATTACTTTCTTTTGCAACAATCCCAAGAGGGCTTCAAGACCAAGAGTTCTTCTTCTTCAAGATCTTCAAGACTTTTCTTCTTCTTCTCCATCAATGGCTTCAAGTAAGTTCCCTTTTTCAAGAAAACTCCATTGTAGGAAAAATAAAAAGTTCTTCTTTCTTTTTTTTTCTTTTCTTTTTTTTTTCACGTGTTTTCCCCTTTTTTTTCACACGTTTTTTTCTTTTCTTTTCTTATTTCTTTTTTTTTCATGTTTTTGTTTTGTTTGTGGGCCGTACGGACAGATCCGTACGGATCTGGCAGTACGGCCACGTGGCCAGTGGGCCACGGCCTGTGGGCCAGCCCCTTTTTTTTTCTTCTTTTCTTTTTTTTTGTTTTCTTTCCCCTCTTTTTTTTTGAGAAAGTTTCTTTTCTTTTTTTTTCTTTTGCTCATCATGATAATGCCCCTTTTTTTTGGCAAACCTAGATGTTCATGCATGCATTCAATTGTAAATTAAATTTGTAGCATGATGTGATAGCATACCTGAAAGTTTTCGCAATTTTGGGAATTTGGAGCTCGCAGCGATGTTGAGCCCTTCCTGATTTTGCGGAGACTTTGAGGTTTCGAAAGTTTGGAGTTTCGGAGCTCGCAGCGATGTTGAGCCCATCTTCAAGCTTTCTTATTCTTTCGGGATAGTTCCTTTTCTTCGGAATTGCCCCGTCATCATGTCAAAATTTCGCCAGATTTTTTTTTAGCGAGATTCTGTCATTTTGATGTTTGATCTTTTTCTTTTCCATCCTTTTCAGGTGGTTCCTCCAGAACGAACAAGGGTAAAGAGCCTGCTACAAGCGTACCTCGTCGATCTTCTAGATCTTCTAATCCGGCCGTTCAGCAGGCTTTTGAAAAGGTCCAGTATATTGAGAGAAATCTGGAAGAGTGTGACTCCCTCAACAGAGATGAGATGAGGGCAGCGACTGATCACTCTCAAGGGAGAGGAATTCAATAAGATCTTGGTAAGCAGTCGTCCATGGGTGATGGAAGATCAGAGCATTTTGCCCAAGCCTACCTTCTTCTTTGGTGATGCAGTCCCTGATGACATGACATACCAGAGGAGGTGTTTTCAGTTCTCTTTCACAGCAGAAGGTGAGAAGAAGACTGTTGTTACCCGGTCGACGTTTGATCGCACCGTCTCGATTATGAGCCTTGCCCCCACGTGCTCTAAGAGGGAAGATCCTCCAAGCTGGGTGAGAAGGACAAATGTAATCAAGACCAGGGTTTTTGTGGGCGGTTCTCCTGGATATACGGAGAGGTCGCCTGTTGACATGGATCTTTTGATGCCATCCAGCGGCTACCAGGGTTCTGATTATCCGTCGGTCGATTTGAGACCGGTGGGCCATGGTATTTTTAGCGGTGACGGCAGCAATTGGATCAAGCCTTTTCGACTCCGTGGCCGTTTTAATGCTGACTCCGAGTGGAAGTCGTGGACTGATCGCGTCCTGCTGATTGGTGGCGCCGTTTTGAAGGAAGCCGGGATTTTTTATGCGGTCCGCGCCTTTAGGGAGACCGTGATCTTTTCCGACGAGGCCTTCATGGCTATGCTGGAATCATTCCTCCCACAAACCAATACCTTCATTGTGACGAATGGTGAGATTGGTTTTTCTTTGAAGGAGCTGAGCGTCATTACTGGATTGCCCATCCTCGGCAAACTCTATGAGGAGTTTATGCCGATTGACAGCGTCCTCGAGGGGCAGTCTGAGGAGTTTAGGCTTCTGTACTTTCAGCTCGTCGCCTTCTATGATTTTTTGAAGGAGAAGGAGGGTTTGAAAGTTAGATCCAGCAGTTGGAAGAGTTTTAGCTCTTCATTCCCCAACTTTTCTGATAGCAGGGAGTCTTCTGATAGCATGACCCATGAAGCCGGAGCTCAGGATCCAAGTTCAAAGAAGATCTTGGCCATGCAAGAAGAGTTGAGAGATTTCTGTGCAAGTACAAACGCCATATGTCCTGACATTGCACTGCGGAGAGATCTCGCTGTTTACCTCACCTATTGGCTTGGTGAGGCTGTTTTTGCTGGAGGAGATGGAACGCACATCAGGCCGCATTGTATTTTTCCGGCTTGTCAGATGGCGTTTGGAGAGCAGCTTGCTTTGGTGCCAGCTCTTTACTCCTACCTGTGTACCGAACTGCAGGCTGCTGCTTTTTTGGTTCGGCTTGGGCTTCCCATGAACAGGGTATTTTCAGCCCATATCTTCTATTCGTGCTATGTGTACCACTGTCCTGGCTTCCACCGGCTGGGTGCTGCACAGGATGATAATCCTCTGATGATTCGGCTGGCTAAGGGCAAAGCCGTGTCCGAATCACTTTTGTTTGCCCGCATGAGGATCCGACGGTTCAAGGACGTCGAGATGGGGCAGTCTTCAGTGAAGCTTTCTCCGGAGTTGCGGAAGAAGGCTTTTGATTTTGGTGCCTCCCGAGACTCTACCAGGGCGGGGTCGGGAAGGCATTATTCCTTGACGAATGCAGAGAGAGAGTGGCTTTTCAGCATACGTGTCGGCACGATGGTGTACCGTAGACATCTTTTCGTCGACATCTAGCCGTATGTACCCTCTCGCTTTGCTTTGCAGCTGGGCTTTTCTCAAGGCGTTGTTGGAGCGCCTTCAAGCATGGTGAAGCGCTTTGGAGGCTTACAGGACGGGAGAAATGCATGGGCTTTCTATAGTGCTGAAGACACTACAGCCATGATTTCTTATCCTGTGTTGTTGACTTCCCGGACTGCCGGCTTTGCGAAGTGGTTCGCGGAGAGCTTTTCGGCATATCAGGGGCTTTCCAAGAAGGAGCTTGATGTGAAGCTGGCATCTGGAAAGGGCCTTGGTGGCGTCCAGCAAGAGGAAGTTTGGGCCTTCCTTTCTGGAGAGAAGCACAAGATAGGCTTTCTCGGTGACCAGGGCGTCATCGGTTCTGAAGCTGTTCGAGAAATACCTGATGAGGCTTTAGAGCAGCTGGAACAGGAGGAAGCCGAACTTGGCGCTTGGATGCAAGCGGCACAGAGGCAAGCTTCCGTGGAGTCTACTGGCAAGAGTAGACCATCCAGTGAGGAGTCAAGTGGGAAACCTGACTCTAACAGCGGGGCAGGTTCCTCTAAGAAGCGAGCCCGCCAGGGTAAGAGGGGGAGGAGTCATCATCACAGCAAGCGGCAGCTTGAGGACTCTCCGGACTTGGAAGTTCCTCTTACTATCAATGAGGATGTGACAGTGGATGCTGACGAGCCTCCAGAGAAGAGAAGCCGAGAAGAAGAGACCGTTGGTGAAGGTATGATTCTTCCTTTTCTCTTTCCATTTCTTTTCATGGGATTTTTTTTCCATGTTATGATTTGCTTCTTGTTTCTGCTTTTCTTTTTTTTTAGCAGAGGAAGACTTGTTGATGCCTGAGGTTCCAGTCGATGAGGCGGTGACGGATCCTGTCGAGGCACCTGAAGAAGAACCGAGGGACTCTGGAGTGATTCCAGAGTCTCCAATTGGTATGACTTCTCTTTTTTTTTTTTGTCTGTGACTTGGTTTGCTAACACATTTCTTGCCAGCTGACTTGCCACAGGATTCCGATGACTTTGAACCATCGATGGACGCAAATGTTGATGATGCTTCCGATGAGTTCATGGAGGAAGAAAGTGTTCCGCCAGTCGTCGAAGAAGGTATTTTGTAGTAATAACCCTGATAATGATTTTCAAACAAGATTATATTCATACCTTTTTATGTTTCTTTGGCAGGTTTTGAAGTGACAGAGGAGGGTCCATCGCTTCCTTCAGAACCAGAGCAAGGGATGCGAGAGGCTGATCCAGAGGTAGAGACTCCTAGGACCAGTTCTGACAATGTTGAGGAGATACCTCGTGCTGAGATTCCTTCCCGAGCAGGAGCAGCTTCAACTGGAAAGAGTTCTTTTGTTACTCTTCCAGCAGATGATGACATGAGCGGCCGACCAACGGAGTTGGGCGAATCTTCAGCTGGGCCATCTCTTCTTTTTGCGAAGAAGGTGGTGGTGCGGGTTCTGAGCTCTTGGATTGAGACTCTCTTTTCTGGGCACTTAGAAGCCGAATTTAGCATGATCCAGCATGTGCGTGAGATTCTCGGTGATGCTGAAGAAGCTGGTCTGGATGTCACAAGTGCCAGGGCGATCGTTGATAGGATCATTGAGCTGGGTGACAAGTGGTTTGAGACCATGGGTTTTCCTGACGATCAGTTCTTCAAGGAGATGTTCTTGGACCCTGCGGATAAGGCTCAATCTAACCTAGATGAGGCTACAGAAAGCAGGAAGCAGGCTGTCCGAGAGAAGAACTTAGAAGAGCTAACCATCATTGGGCTGACACATGACCTTAACATCCTTGATAGGGAGGTCGATGAGGCCAGGAAACGTCTTGAGCAATTGCAGGCACAAGTCGCTGCCAAGTGGACTGAGATAACAGAGGCTCGTGAAAGGGAGACTGCTCTGATTCACCGGGTTGCGGATGCCAATCGAGTTCACAAAAGGAAATCTGATGAGAACAAATAATGGAAAACCGCTCGGGGGAAGCTTCCTGGTGCGAAAGAAGGGTTACAGCCCACCCCAGCATCTCATGGCAGGTTCCTGAAGAAGCGTGCCTTGGAATCCTTGACGGATGAGGCCAAAAGCTTGCTTAAGGAGCTGAACTCTTGGCTGGAGACCATTTTTTATTGAGCTTCTGTTTTTTTTTTAACAGAAACTATCCCCTTTTCTCTTTTTTGGTACCACTTGTATTATTTTTTTTTGGTACTTATTTTTTGTAGTGCTTGTGAACACTTTCTTTTTTTTTTGTTATCCTTACGCTCACTTGAATCTTTTTGTGATAAAAGTAATTGCTAAATGGGATGCTCTCTTTTTTGTTATCCCTACGCTCACTTGAATCTTTTGTGATAAAAGTAATTGCTAAATGGGATTTGATCAAAAGGTTGTCATTTTGTGAAAATCTTTTGTCAAATGATTGTTTTGGCATGAAAGCCAGGTTTTTGTTTGTGGCATGGAAGCCAAATTTTTTTTGTGGCATCTATAGCCAGTTTTGGTGGCATTGATAGCCGGTTTGTTTTGTGGCATCTATAGCCGGTTTTTGGTGGCATTGATAGCCTGTTTTGTTTTGGTGGCATTGATAGCCGGTTTTTTTTTGAAATCCAAGTTTTTTTATTTGTGGCATTGATAGCCGGTTTTGTTTTGTGGCATTGATAGCCGGTTTGTGGCATTTATAGCCGGTTTGGTTTTCAAAAATGCAAGTATCGACTAAAAGTCGCCTCCCTGCTGAATGTTCTTGCAAGTATCGATGGAATGTCGCATCCTTGCTCATTCGGTTGCGAGTATCGATGGAATGTCGCATCCTCGCGGATTTGGGTGCAAGTATCGATGGAATGTCGCATCCTTGCTTTTCTAAAAATTTTGGTTTTGCGAGTACTGACTTGATGTCGTTTCCCCACGATTTTTGAAATTTGTGGTTTTCTCGAACCTTTGAAATTGGGTTGTGGATATCAACTGAAATGTTGCGTCTCCACAGTTTTTTTTTTAGGTTTTTTCGAACCTTTGAAATTTGGGTTGTGGATATCAACTGAAATGTTGCATCTCCACAGTTTCGGATTTTGCAAGTACCGACGAAATGTCGCTTCCCTGCGCTTTTGGAAGTGTCGAACGTGGTTCGCTTGCTTCCGATTTGTGCGAGTATCGACTAAGCATCGCTTCCCCGTGGTTTTTTTTTTTTTGAAAAACCATTTTTTTTTAAAAGACACGAGGGTCATAAATTTTGACCTAAAACCATTTTGGCGGTAAAAGGCAGGGTGGACTAAGGTGGAAATCCCTGAATCCGGATTTTGTTTACAAACCATGAATTTTGGGTTCAAGGGTTGAAAATTTTGGTCAAGTTAGGGAAAAGTTCCTAAACTTGGATATTTTTTTTCGAACAATGAAACGATGAAAGTAAGCATTGTTTTAAATTTCTAGAAATTTCAACATTTGATATGAAAATTCTAAAAAAAAGGGTGGGTTTAGCGAGCGTGTACCTGAAAACCGGTTTTGGCCATACAGGCATTGCTCTTACCCAGTTGGGTAAGTCTTCAAGGGTAGTACCGCTTTAAGAACTTTCCGTTGATGGGCAGCATACATCTGTCACCTTCCATGTTTAGGAGTGCGTATGCGCCATTAGAGAAATCCTTGTCGATGACGTAGGGTCCCTCCTATTTTGGCTCAAACTTGCCTTTGGACTTGTGAGCGAAGACCATTGGTCTTTTTACTGCAAGAACCAAGTCACTCTTTTTGTAGGCGCGTTGCCTGACCTTTTTATCGAAAGATCCTGCCATGCGTGCTTGGTAAAGTTCAATGCTTTGTTGAGCTTCGAGCCGTCTCTCATCGAGATTGTCCAGCTCATGGAGTCGCAATTTGACATTGCTTTCTTGAGTCATGTCATTTTGCAAGGATACCCTCAAGGAATGAATTTGTACTTCCAAGGGCACGACAGCTTCGCATCCATAGACTAAGGAGAATGGTGTGCTATGGGTTGGTCCTCGAACGGTGGTTCGATAGGCCCACAAAGCTTCAGACATTTTATCGCTCCAGTCTCTTTTGTGACTAGAGACCATTTTTTTGAGGATTTTGCAGAGTGTCTTGTTGAAAGCTTCTGCTAACCCGTTTGCTGCCGGATTGTATGGAGTCGAAGGACAGCTTTGGATTTTGTATTTGTCGCAGAACCTGTAGAATCGATGATCCCGGAATTGTGGTCCGTTATCATGGACGAATCTTTTGGGTATGCCGAAATGACAAATGATGTTGGTGCGCAGGAACTGAAGGACTGATGAGGTCTTCATTTCGTTAAACGCAAATGCTTCTGACCACTTGGAGAAATTATCCGTAGCGGCGAAGATGAAGCGATGACCTTTGCTCGAAGGGGGAGAAATAGGACCTATGATGTCCATACCCCAGGCTTCGAAAGGCCATGAGATCGCTGTAGGATGCAGCCATTCTGGAGGCATGTGAATGTAATCTCCGTGAATTTGGCATTGTTGGCAGCGCTTAGCAAATTGCATTGCGTCAGACACCATGGTAGGCCAGTAATATACTAACCTTTTTATCTGATCATAGAGCTTAGGTCCAGCCTGATGAGCTCCGCAAAGACCAGCATGAACTTCTTTGAGTGTTTTCTTCAGCCTCTTGTTGTGACAAGCAGCGTAGAAGTACTCCGTTGAAGGATTTCCTGTAAAGGATTTTTGAAGGAATATCCAAATGAAAGCTTGGGGTTCGCCTTTGGATGCTTACCCATTCTTTTGGATCTTCAGGTAGGATTCCGAACATAATGTAATCAATGAACGGATCCCTCCAGTCGCTGATTGAAGTTTGAAGGATTGAAATCCGACTTCCGACCACTTGGTGGCATTCAGCAACTGCTTGGTGTGTGTTAAGAGGAGGAAGGATTCTTCTTTCGCGCACTGTGATTTGCATGTTTTCCCCTTTCTGGATTGCCATGGATGCGGCAAGTCCGGCTAGGGCATCTGCACGTATGTTTTCACCTCTACGAATGTGGGTGATGTGACAGATGTCAAACTTTTGCAGAAGTGATTGTGCCTTGTTGTAGTAAGGCAACAAATCTAGCTTCCTGACTTCAAATTTCTGATTCATCTGGTTGACGATCAGTTGAGAGTCTCCAAAGACTTCCAGCATGGTGATACCGGATTCGATGGCGAGTTCCAATCCTAAGATCAGAGCTTGATATTCAGCTGCATTGTTTGTGCATGGTTCCAGTAGCGAGAAAGCGTGTGGAATCATGTATTTGTCGGGGCTAACAAAGAGGATGCCAACTCCCGAGATCAGCTGTCTTTTTTCATTTGTCCTGGTTGCACCGTCAAAGTACATGTCCCAAGAGGCACTTTGTGAGAAAGTCTCCACATTGTAGACTGGTTCGTCTGGGAGATCATCTCTAAGTGGAGAATCTTTAGGCAATGGATGCTCTGCGAGGAAGTCCGCTAGAGCTTGCCCTTTGATTGCTTTTTGTGGTACATACCTAATATCAAATTGTGACAGAAGGATGGACCATTTTGCCAGTCGAGCATTGAGAGAACCTGCCTTTGTGACAAAGACCTTCAAGAGGTTGACCCTCGAGACCAGGTATACTGTGTTGGAAAGCAAGTAGTGACGCAGCTTTTGTACGGCGAACATCACTGCAAGACATTCTTTTTTGACTGGAGAGTAGCGATGCTCTGCACCTACTAGCATGCGGCTGAGGTAATATAGAGCAGCTTCTTTTCTTTGATCATTTTCTTGCGCAAGCAGAGCTCCCAAAGAGTGATCAAGGGCTCTTGTGTACAAGATGAATGGTTTTCCAGTGGTAGGAGCAGCTAACACTGGAGGCTTTGTCAGGTATGACTTGATGTCTTGGAAAGCAGCTTCACAGTCAGCATCCCAGACAAAGTTTACACCTTTTTTCATCAATCGGGAGAATGGACGGCATTTCCCCGAAAGATTGGAGATGAACCGTCTGATGTAGGCTAATCTCCCTTGAAGTCCTTTGAGTTCTCTCAAGGTTCTTGGAGAGGGCATTTCTAGAATGGCTTTGACTTTATGGGGTCAAGCTCTATTCCAGCTTTCCGAACTAAGAATCTGAGGAACTTACCCGACGAGACGCCGAAGAAGCATTTCAAAGTATTCATTTGCAGTTTGTGTTTGCGAAGCCGGATGAAGACTTCTCGAAGGTTTTCGAGATGATCTTCTTTTCTTTTGCTTTTGACGGCGAGGTCATCAACGTAACATTCAACCGTCTTGTGCTGCATATCTTGGAATATCTTCATCATAGCCCTCTGATATGTGGCACCGGCATTTTTCAGACCAAATGGCATGACAGTGTAGCAATACACGCCAAATGTGGTCTGAAAAGATGTATGTTTTTCATCTTCAGGATGCATCTTTATCTGATTGTAGCCAGAGAAACCATCCATGAATGTCATTCGCTCGAATCCACAGGTATTATCGATCATTACCTTTGGTATGGGGAGCAGAAATTCATCTTTAGGGCATGCGCCATTCAGGTCTCTATAGTCAATACAGACCCTGATCTGCCCATTCTTCTTTGTCACGGGGACAATGTTGGCCAACCATTCAGGATGTTGTTCCTCACGGATGAAGCCGACGCTTTTGAGTTTTTGAACTTCTTATCCAATTTTATCCATCACATCTGGACGGAATCTTCTTTGGCCTTGCTTGACAGGCTTGATGTCTTCTTGAAGATTGAGTTTGTTAACCGCTATTTTGGGGTCTAAGCCTGGCATTTCAGCGTAAGACCATGCAAAGCAATCAACGAACTCACGAAGAAAGGAGATATACTCGGGTAACTCATCATCCTTTATATTCTTGCTTATGAATACAGGACGTGGGTTATCTGGTGTTCTTAAGTCTATCTTTTGAACAGGATCTTCTGTTGGAAGGTTCGAAGGTGGTTCCTCCACAATATTTTCGGAGGCTTCCAGCTCAACGAAACCTTTTGGGTTTTCAAAGGCATTTCCAGACCAAGGTTTTGTTCCTTTCCACGGGTCTTCTTGATCGGTAATTTTCCCAAGGCTTGCTATGAGATGATCCCAATCGCCTGTTGAAACCGGGTCGAAGTAGGCTACTTCTTTTGGAGATGAGGGTTCTTCTGGGTCAGAAGTCCACACGTCTATGCCATCGGACAACTCCTCTTCATTTTCGGAGAAATCGTGCCAATTGGATGAGCTTCCTGGATCTTTGTCAGGTGACTCATCAAAGAGATATCCAGGGAGATCGATGTCTTCATGGACTTGAGAAGTTGAGGCTTGGTCAGTATATTGACTTTTAAGCCTTTGTGTCAACTGTCTTAAGGGAGTGTCGGGATCATACCCTAACCCGTGTGAAGACTTTTCTACATAGCTGTAGAGTCTCCAATCTTCCAGCTGGCTTTTGGTCAAGACGGGCCCCAATGGCGTGAGAATACCGCGTCCTTCTCCCAAACCGACTGGGTTTTGAGCGTCATAGCCCATTTTCTTCATAATAGCTTGTGCCACAGAACTGTATAAGGATAGTTGAGGCATACCTTTATTTTGGAAAGGTTCAAGCATGGAGTTTGATGAAGAAGCATCCGATCTATGGAAGAAGATCGGCTTTTTCCCTGCTGAAGTTGCTGGAACAACGAAGGAAGCTGAAGTAGGATCTTCTATGTCAGAAGTTATCGCCATTGGAGTGAGAGCAGGCTGAACTTGCTGAATGTCAGCTTGGCTTGACGATGTGTCGGCTTCCGGCTCTAAATCCGAATCCGTGTCTTGCATGATAGACACGAAAGAGACAACAAATTTGCCCCCAGGCTTTTACTTTGCCTTCTTCACTTTAGTTGTGATGACCAAAGGCTTTGAAGGTTTGAGGGAGATGATGAAGGGAGTTTGAATGCTCTCTTCAGATTTACCGGATGGTTTGTTTTCTTCCGGTGATTGTTGAGGAGCTTTGCCTTTATCTTTCTGGAGATTTTCGGCAAAGGATGTTGTGTGCTTCTCCTCTTCTTCTTTTTCTCCTTCATACATCTGTGAGTCTGCGAAGTGGACTTCTTTACCTTTGAAGGGTTTTCTGTCCGCAAAGACTCGATGTATCATGCCGTCGTCGCCAACAAACTTGATGCATTGATGTAAAGTTGAAGGGACAACACCATTCTCGTGGATCCAAGCGCGTCCGAGAAGGATGTTGTAGCATGAAGGGGTTTTTATTACATATACTGTGACCTCAGAGATAAGATCACCGAACTGCAATTTGAACCTGATTTTGCCGATAGGCCTTTGAGTACTCCCATCGTATCCAAAGATAGATACAGATGTGTGGCTCAGCTTGCTAGGTGGGATGCCCAGCTCTTCAAGAGTTGATGTGGAGATGAGGTTGAGTGCAGAACCTGGGTCGATCTGAACTCTGTGCATAGGCATTTCCTTGATATACCCTGTGAAGTATAGGGGTCGGTTATGCCTGGTTTCGCCAAGTAGGAGGTCGTCCTTTGTGAAGGCGATGGTTGCACTGGCCGCTTTTTTAACCGAGAGGCATTCAATGCATGATCCCTCAGTTTTCTTCTTTTCTCCCT
>WHSA01000182.1:0-55000 GCA_012931725.1 Litsea cubeba | reverse complement strand
GAATCGCTAGCAAATAGGGAATCAAGAGCTAGATCGTTCTCTTCAAGATTTCTTCGAGCTTCCCTCCTTAACCTGCTTAAAGTTCTTTCTATTTCTGGATTGTACTGCAAATCACCTTGATTAGAAGATCGAGTTTCAGGCATATACTGTCAAGAAGAAAGAAGAAAAAGAAAAAAAAAAATTAATCAAGAAAAATCTAGAGTAATAAAAAAATAACAAATAAAGTAAAAACAATCTATGCTAAAATAAAAATTGCTAAAAATAAAAATTTTAAGCATAAAAAATTAAACTCTAATTTTTCTGTTTTTTTTTTTTTTTTAATAATAAAAAAATAATAAAAAATAAAAAAATTAAAAATTGCAGAAAGATGACGTCAGCAAGGAGATGCTTGCGGTGACGTTCCTGTTTTTTTTTTTTTTTTTTTTTTTTTTTTTTTTTTTATAAAAAAAAATAAAAATAAAAAATTACACAAAGATGACGTCAGCAAGGAGATGGCTGACGTCAGCCAAGATTATGCAGGCGACAGTACTGGTGGTGTGTGTAGATGAGTTGTTAATGGAGAGATGGAGAAGAGAATTTGGGATGAGATGAGATAAAGAGAGATGAGATGAATGAGAAGATATGAGATAATGAGATGTGCTGGGTGATGGTGTAGAGATGAGGGTGTTGAAAACAGTGAGGAGCCACAAAGATTGTAGAATGAGAAAATGGTGGATTAACCGGCGCAATTGCTACAGGCGGTGCAGTAGGCTTTTTTTTTTTTTTTTTTTTTTTTTTTTTTTAAAGAAATTCACAAGAAGCACAAAAATCAACTAGAATCACTCCCCGGCAACGGCGCCAAAATTTGGTCGTGCTGTCGCAGGCACCCAAAAATAATAAAACCTTTACTCCTAAAAATATATGTAGTAGTGCGAGTAAGGATCGTTCCCACGGAGAGTGTTTAGCCAAATTTTATGCTATGTGATCAAAGATGGGGGTTTTGATTATAATGAAAAAAAATGAATAAAAGCAAATAAAGAATAATAATTTAATAAATTCAATCAAATTAACAAGCATTGGTCAAAGTTAACATCCACCATTGGAAATTAAATACTGATCATTGATGCAAAAATAAATCAACTAATACTTTGAATATTCATCATTGGAATTAAATTCCTACCTCCTTAATTAGTTAATTAGAAAACACGCGCTCTAATTATCCCTAATTACTAAACAATCCAAGACAAGCGCCAAAGATTTAATCTAGTAACAGCATTAAGACCTTGAGAGATTGATGAATCTAAACAACACAAGCACACGCGGTTGCATTTAATTTAGCCAGGTGTTCTTCCTAATATCTAATAATTTCCAAAGCAGCAAATTATTAAATACTAGTTACTTCGCAAATTAGAGGGATCAAACAATTACGGATTTGATTTCTAATTTAGCAGTAGATTGCAACGAAAAATAAACTAGTATGCATCCTAGCAATTAAACGAAACAATCATGATAACAAATTAAGCACAGAAGAACAACCCATATTCAAAGCATAAATTGAATAATGAAATAAATTAGATCTCACAGTATTTATTCGAGGCTTCAGTCTTCTTCAACCAATTACATAAAATTAGCCACGCAGGGCCATACTAACTTGCAAATAAAATAGTAGAAAAGAAAGAAAGAGAGAGAGAAAAAAAACTTGCAATGGAGGAAGGTATAAAAAGAGAGAAAACGTGTAATGGGAAGGTGCTTTGGAGAATGTGGAGTGAGTTATTATAGTGGAGAGTTTGATTAGAGAGAGAAGAGAAGTTAGGTGATGTGGACCCATGTGATTGGAGAGAAAAAGAATGAAGAAGAGATAAAGTAGGAGAGAATGAGAGATGAAAGAGATAATAGAAAGAAATCGTTGGAGATGGAATGCACCGTACAAAGTGTGAGAGAATTTGAAGTGAGGTGGGATTGTAGATGGAATAAAATAATAAATTAAATTCTAACATAGTCAAAATCTTCTTCTTGACCATATCTTCTCACTCGGGCTTCTGTTGGGCTCGAACCAAGAATTAAAGTTGCATCATTTTTCGTTCCGGACAATATGAGCCCAATATTGGATATGTTCCGGAAAACTCCTGATTTCATCAAATTTACCACAATGCCCTTATGCTTGATTCTTCATCCATTTAGCATCAAATATGAGCACTTCTCTTACAAATCAGATCTAGAAACTTCTTGATTCAGCAAGAATATCTCAAAACTCAAAACATAAAAGTTGTAGATCCTTTTCTTGGCATTCCATAGCATCTTGAATCATCTCAATTGGAGTTCGGAGGAGAGAGTTATGCCCAAATTACGAAGCGATGTCAAAACTATCCAAGATCACTCAAGTAGCTTTGTTTTGCACACAGCACCTCCATTTGCATCCTAAAGCAAAATATAAGAATAGTGAGTACATTTAGGCATCAAATAAGTATAAAGGACTAAACATTAATGGAGAAAAATATAACATTTTGCATTCTCATCAGTCTTCTCTTGTCGTTTGAGCTGGAGGAGATATTTCCTAGCCTGCCTTCGCTGTTGAGCTGTAGGCTTTGTTTTCACGACCTCCCAATTTTCATCTTCCAGGAGATCAGGATGTACCCATATTGGTTGTCCGTCTGGTGTCGGGTAAGGAACCAGTTCCTCGGACGCTTGGATTGAGTTTATCACCTTGAAGGAAGTAGTGATCTTCTTCTTCGGTGATTTTGATGTTTGTCCACATGTCACCATGTTGACGGAGGTAGACCCATAGTTTTTGTCAAAGGTGATGACTCCGTTTTTCCACATCTCGTTTATTTTCTCTCTCACAACGAAGCATTGATTGAAAGGATGCAAGATCATCTGGTGGTATGGACAGTACCGAGGATCGTTGGTTTTGCCAACATCACTTAGTCTTTTTGGTTCAGGCAAGGTGAGCTTGCCGTTTGCCACAAGAGCCCCGAAGATTTCATCAACGTCTTCATCAAACGGGTATTTCTTCTCTACTCGTTCTTTAAAGGCATCTGAGAGTTCAGGTCTCTTACCAGCAACTTTATTTTCAGCTTTCTTTGGTGGCTGAGGAGCTGACTTGGTCTGCACATTGAGGACCTCTTTTTTCTTTGGTTTAGAGGTTGCAATGGCGGTCGGCTCTTTTCTTGATGATTTCTGACTGTTGAGGTCTTTAATCACCGTTTCAGCTTCCATGGAAGCTTCTAGGAGTTCTCCCAGGTTTTTTGATTTGTTGCCGATGATCATGGAGCGGATTCTAGCTCTCATGTTGTTTCGGCAAATGTCGACTAGCGACGCTTGTGGCAATACATCAGAGCATTTGTATGTCATTGCTTTCCACTTGTGAATGAAGTCATATGTTGATTCATTCTCCCCCTGTTTTAGGCTGCACAGCTGAGCCATAGTAGCGGGATGATCTTCACCTTTGAAGTGAGTCAGGAAGCGTGTCTCTAGCATGGCCCAGTTTTGGATTGAGTCCTCCGGCTGAGTGGAGTACCAATCGAATGCCGTACCTTTTTAGGGTACTTGCAAAGAGGCGGATCTTGAGTGCATCTTGATCCGCGATAGCTCCCGTCAGGATCTTGAAGTGGATGACGTGCTGTCTGGCTGATCCTTTCCCCGTATATGTTTGGAGAGTAGGATGCTTGAATTTGGTGGGGAACGGGACCGAGTCCATCCATAAGGGATATGGTGGCTTGATCCCATGCTCCTTGAGTATATCCTCTTCTTTTGCTTTGGCGAGGATACTGTCTACGTCCTTTTTGGTAAGGGCACGTGACTCATTTTCTTCTCTATTTACCTCGTCGTCTTGATGATTCGGAGGAGGTTCATTGTTCGCCTGATTTTGGAAGGCGAGGAGAAGGTTTTCCATCAGAGTTTCAATCCTCTGCTGACCCTGTTCCAACTGCTGGATGCGTGTGATCGCATCTTCTGGTGGTGGATTGCGGGGTGGTGGCTCAGAATTTGTAGCCAAGACATTCATCCTTCGTGATTCGAACGAAGAAACTGTCCTGGTGACTGAGCTGGGGCTCATTCTTTTTGAAGAAGAGCTTGAGGAAGGATCACTCTGATGTCCTTCGCTTGAAGAAGCAGGGGATTCTTCTGAATGTCTTCTTGTCCTTGAGACGCTGCGGGTCATCGGACGTCGGACATGGATTTTTGTTGCTGACTTTTGGCGCCTTCTGGTTTTTCCAACCATATGGACGGCAGCAACTTGGTTGGGTCTTTCTTTTTCGACCCATTTGGGAGAGACTTGAAGTGTAGGAGGCTGGGTCCTTTGCTTCTCTAGTCTCTTTGTCTATACGACGCGCGGCGGCGTATGCGACGAGCAATTTGAGCTTCGGTCAGCTCTGACTGGGCTTTGACGATGAAGGATGTGCTCCCTCGGGCGCAGCAGCCGAGCCTGTCTTCTTTGCAGCTAGGCAAGGACAAGATGCGAACCCTGTCCTTCGCCTGTTGCAGCGAAGCTTTGAATTTTTTGAGTTCGGCCCCCGTAGAGATGAAGGGTCGAACTGCAGTTTTGTAGGCCTTAGCAGGTGCTTGTAGAGGCCTTGTGATGCATGATCTGATTTTGGGCTTGTAGGAACAAGCCGGCTCATGCTGGGATGACTTGGAAGTCAGGTTGGAGATGGGTCTCTCCTCTTTCATGTAAGCAAGAGGGTAGAACTGGTTCTCCTTGAGTGGGGCCAGGAATGCTGGCTTGGTAGATGTTTGGGACCTTCTTTGTTTTGGTGAAGGTCTTGGGGACCAAGTCTTGGGATAGACCTGATCGTTTGCAGGTCGAGGCTTCGTGGGGCTGCCACGGGCTTCAGGCCTTCTGGTGCTCGCCTTTGGTGTCACGGTAGTGACACGTTGAGAGGCGAGTTTCTGCTTCTTGGAGGGAGCAGTTTGTTCCTCAGGAAGTGGGAATGGTCCCAACGTCCCAAAGACGATAGTCCGGGGAGTCGAGGTCGACCCGGAGTTCAGAGAGTTGCCGAGGGAGTTGATGCTTCGGCAGCTGATGGGGCGCTTGTAAGTGCGCGTGGTTTGCTTCTGTTGAAGCATGAGTTGGTGCTTGTTTTCATCGAAAGTAATGGTTAGTGAAGCTGCCATTGTTAGTTTTTTCGAAAATTTCTGAAACAAGACCACATCCATTAGTAATCACAAGAATATAATGATCATAAATGGGAAGTTCTATGGTTTCGTCTTTTCAAATTGCTAGAGGAAGATGACCCAAGCAATATGAAAAAGGCAAAACGTCATAGAGGGTACAATTGTTCTGATCGCAGGTATGGTAAGCCCAGAATGGGCATCCCAGTGACTGCTAGAAGCAATTGTGAACTTAAATTCGACTTATCGAGAAGCAGAGCTTGCTCGAGGTAAGAAGAATAAAAGTTGGAGTTACAGATGTGCCGGTCGCAATACAGTAGACCCTGAAAGGGCGTACTAGTACCGCTAGACACACATGTTTTGAGACCGCATCTATGAGATGAGATTCTCTATTTTGAAAGGTCAAAATTGGATTCATCGAAGAGAGCCGATGGTATTCCAATCTAAACACGGGCTCAGCGATTTCCGCGAGCGCCAGTGCTCAGAAAGAAATGAACCATAATTTCTCGAATCTGAATCTAAAAATGACGAGTTTTTTTTTTTTAAATGCCAATATCGGGTTCATCAAAGAGAGCAAAAGGCACTCCAATCTGAACACGGGCTCAGCGATTTCCGCGAGCGCCAGTGCTCAGAAAGGAGAAGACCAAGATTTCTCCAATCTAAACCCAAAATGACGGAAGTTTTTTTTTTTTTTGAAGATTTTGAAGATTTTCTTTTTTTTAAAAAAAAATCTTTTTTTTATTTTTTTTTTTTTATTTTTTTTATTTTTTATTTTTTATTTTAAAATTTTAATTTTTTTAAAAAAAATTTATTTTTTTTTAAAAAAAAATTGTTTAAAAGACGAGAGAGTACACATAGGCCTCCTAACCCGGTCTTATGAAATCTTGATTGATAGAATTGCCCCCAGGTAAGGGTAGGATTACTTAATGAACCCGTTTGGAGGACCCTTGCCTAGAACAGTCAAGCTGTCTCCACACTCTGGACAAGGCTTTTCTTTGAATCAACCATGATCAAAGAACACAGTTGGTTTAACCTTAGTGGTCTATGTCTTTTTTTTTAATTATTTTTATTTATTATATATTTTTTTTAATGAACTCATCGAAGAGAAACGATGGCCCAAAACCTTAGTCGAACGGGCTCAACATTTCTGCAAGCGCGATGAACGATAGGAACGGATCAAGGTTTCTCAATTTTGAATCCAAAATGAGAAATCTAAAAAAAAAAATTATTTTTTTTATTTATATATATATTTTTTTAGATCTTTAATGAACTCATCGAAGAGAAACAATGGCCCAATCCCCGATCCGAACACGGTCTCAGCGATTTCCGTGAGCGCCAGTGCCCAGAAGGGAGAGGATCAAAGTTTCTCAATTTTGAATCCAAACTGAAAAATCTGATTTTTTTTTGTTTTTTTTTTTTTTTTGAAAAGAGAAAGAGTGGAAATAAATTCAAAGAATTAGAAATTTCCAAACAAAAAATCTCATCTCATTTTTCTTAGATGCGGAATCCAACATAGGCCACCAATTATAAAGTAGCCAAGGAAACGAGAAAAGAAATATAAGCATAGAGCAAATATATGATATGCAAATATTTCATTTCTAGCATCGTGTTCTCAAATAAACGAGTCCCACCGGGTGTGCCAGCTTGATGGACCGCGCTCCTGCTCGGTTCCTACCGAGGGTTCGGCGGACGTGGGAGTCCGTTTGGTTCCGACCTTTTCGTAACCAGGGGGCAGGGGCGTGCATCAACATTTCTTTTTTTTGTGAGGGATTGCCAGATTTTCTATTTTACTTGGAATTGCAAGTGGTGATCCGGAGATCAACCTTCGCAAGTAAAAATAAAATCAACTTCTTTCAAGTTTTCCATTGCACATATATTTAAGAAAAGAGACATTTTTCTTGGTTTGCCGTGAAAGGCGATTTTTTTGGCATTTATAGCCGATTTTGGCGTTTATAGCCGATTTTTGGCGTTTATAGCCGATTTTGGCGTTTATAGCCGATTTACAATCCTTATCAATAATGAAAGACAAGAGTTGTGATTTTTATCTCTTTTGAAAAAATACAAACTACAATGAAAAGCAAGAAAAGGAGGATCTAACTTCTCAGGAGATTGTGGGGGACTCGTTTAGATTGACGGTCGCAAGCCATATGTGGGCTTCGCCATCATCCATGCAGATGAGAACAGAGGATGCTATTGATTCGCTTGGCTTGGCTATAACCTCAGGTTTTTAGAGGACAAAGACCAAAAGGAGGTCCTATGTCCAATAAAAAGCCGAGTAGACGGGCAAAAAAGCCACATCTAAGCCATCGGAGGCAGGAGGAGAAGGCAAGGACCTTGGGGGGGTACCCCCCAAGGGACTTTTGTCACCTTGTAGCGGTGGCCGGTGTAGAACTTCCGCAGAGTTTCCTCTCTTTTCCTTCTCTGAATTTCTGTGCTTCTGTCTGTCTGTGTGTTTGTGCTTTTTTTTCTGATGATCCTTTCTTCTTGGAGAGCTCTCCTATTTATAGGCTTTTTGGTAGCCATTTAGGAGGGTTTATGGGCTTTTATTGTCATTAAGCCGCATAATGGGAGGAGTTACAGAATTGAATTCTTTATTTTGTAACTCCTTTTTCGTAGCTTCTGATTGGCCGGAGGAGATTGAGGGCATTTAATCGCCTTTAATCGCCATGATGGGAGGAGTTTCATGGGTTAAATGCCATGAATCTCATGACTTGTAACTCCCGAATGCTTGCTTCTAATTGGCCCGTCCAAAGAAATGGATTAATGACTGTAATAAAGCTAGTCAATTAATCGCATTAAGTGGTCGCCGAGCAGCTGAAGAGTCGCGGGCCGCGCCGCGTCTTTTGGGATTCTTCTGTCGATGATCATCGATGGATCTTTATGTAGATCGACATCAGATAACCATGTAATTTCAGGTGTTTGTTGCCAACAGCGGGTCGGTGCCATCTGTCCTGTCGATTTCTCGATCGGTCGGGTAGAAAGCACACTTTTTGTTGGTTGATCGGGTGGCGATCAATATTGTTTTCGATACTCTTGATGATTAACCCGTGTTTTGGACGGATGTCAAAGGATTTGGTGTCTCAAAAGCATGAATTTTGGAAAGTACCAGAGGCTGGGCGCTTCGAATCGCGAAAAAATGGCGAAAACCGGGGTTTCCGGGGCCTTCCCGGCGACCCCGGGCTCCAAGGTCGCCGGCGACCCTGGGGGGTTTTCCCCCTTTTGTGTCCCGTTTTGTGTCCGTTTTTGCTGTTTTTTTATTCTTTTTTCTTCTGTATTTTTCCTTGACATTTTGACCATTTATTGGCCTGATTTCTTTGTAGGAAACCTGATGAGAATCCTTGCATTTCATTTTGCAAAGTTTCCAATTTCCTGAGAAAGCCGAAGACTTTGTAGCGCAGAGCTGCCGATTTTCCGTCAGAAGCTGAAACTGGGTCAAACGATGTCGGAATGACCTGAAATTTGGGGTGAAGCCTCCTGAGCAATAAATAAGACCAACCATAGGCTTTTGCTTGAGTTTTGAAGCCGTTTTGGGTCCTATTGCCAGTAAACTTGTTTTTGTCACGATGAAAATGTCGCGGCTTGATGTGCGGTCAACCGATGTCCGATTGACTTGAAATTTGACAGGGAACCTATTGGAGTCATTTTAAGATGATCCATAGGCTCTGTCTTGGAAATCATGGTCCCGGAGAGCTTTGCCGCCGAGAGGCCTGATTTGACTTCCGAGCGTCAAACTATGGTCAAATGTTGTTGAAATGACCTGAAATTTGACGTGTAGCCCTTTATAAGCATTTTGAAGCCGTCCATCTGCTCTATCTGATGAGTAATGGCCTCGGTGGTTCTCGCCGCCGAGAGACTTGATTTAGCTGTACGAGAGTTGATGTAGGGTCAAACGTTGTCGTATTGACTCGGAACTTGACGTGGAGCCTTTTGGAAGTATTTTGAGACCATCCATCGGCCCTGATCGAAGATTTGGTGTCTCCGATGCTTTTGCCGCCGAGAGCTCCTTTTCGGCTGTCGGAGAAGCGAAGTTAGGCCAAATGATTTTGAAATGGCCCGAAACTTCTTGTGTACTCCTCTTTTGGCTGTCTTGAAGGATCTTGCAGTTTTTGTTTGATTCTGACAAGATTTGATTTTTGGAAGTAGCATTGCCTATTTATGGCAGGTTGCGACTTCATGTAGCTCTTTGGAACTTAAAGAGGCAAAGTGACATTTTTCGGTGTCAACATTGACGATGAAGGATGTGCTCCCTCGGGCGCAGCAGCCGAGCCTGTCTTCTTTGTAGCTGGGCAAGGACATGATGCGAACCCTGTCCTTCGCCTGTTGCAGCGAAGCTTTGAATTTTTGGAGTTCGGCCCCTGTAGAGATAAAGGGTCGAACTGCAGGTTTGTAGGCCTTAGCAGGTGCTTGCAGAGGCCTTGTGATGCATGATCTGATTTTGGGCTTATAGGATCAAGCCGGCTCATGCTGGTTTGACTTGGGAGTCAGGTTGGAGATGGGTCTCTCCTTTTTCATGTAAGCAAGAGGGTAGAACTGGTTTTCCTTGAGTGGGGCCAGGAATGCTGGCTTGGTAGATGTTTGGGACCTTCTCTGTTTTGGTGAAGGTCTTGGGGACCAAGTCTTGAGATAGACCTGGTCGTTTAATGGTCGAGGCTTCGTGGGGCTGCCACGGGCTTCGGGCCTTCTGGTGCTCGCCTTGGGTGTCACGGTAGTGACACGTTGAGAGGCGAGTTTCTGCTTCTTGGAAGGAGCAGTTTGTTCCTCAGGAAGTGGGAATGGTCCCAGCGTCCCAAAGACAATAGTCCGGAGAGTCGAGGTCGACCCGGAGCTTAGAGAGTTGCCGAGGGAGTTGACGCTTCGGCAGCTGATGGGGCGCTTGTAGGTGCGCATAGTTTGCTTTTGTTGAAGCATAAGTTGGTGCTTGTCCTCGTCGAAGGTAATGGTTAGTGAAGCTGCCATTGTTAGTTTTCGAAAAGTTTCTGAAATAAGACCACATCCATTAGTAATCACAAGAATATAATGATCATAAATGGGAAGTTCTATGGTTTTGTCTTTTCAAATTGCTCGAGGAAGATGACCCAAGCAATATGAAGAAGGCAAAATGCCATAGAGGGTACAATTGTTCTGATCGCAAGTATGGTAAGCCCAAAATGAGCGTCCCAGTGACTGCTAGAAGCAATTGTGAACTTAAATTCGACTTATCGAGAAGCAGAGCTTACTCGAGGTAAGAAGAATATAAAGTTGGAGTTACAAATGTGCCGGTCGCAATACAGTAGACCCTGAAAGGGCGTCCTAGTACCGCTATACACAAATGTTTTGAGACCGCATCCATGAGATGAGATTCTCTGTTTTAAAAGGTCAAGATTGGATTCATCAAAGAGAGCAGATGGTATTCCGATCTGAACACGGGCTCAGCGATTTCCGCGAGCGCCAGTGCTCAGAAAGAAATGAACCATAATTTCTCGGATCTTAATCAAAAAATGACGAGTTTTTTTTTTTTGAAAGGCCAATATCAGATTCATCAAAGAGAGCAAAAGGCCCTCCAATCTGAACACGGGCTCAGCGATTTCCGCGAGCGCCAGTCAGTGCTCAGAAATGAGAAGACCAAGATTTCTCCAATCTAAACCCAAAATGACGGAAGTTTTTTTTTTGAAGATTTTTTTTTATTTATTATTTTTTTTTTATAGATTTTTTTTTTTAAATTTTTTTTTTAAATTTTTATTTTTAAAAATTTTATTTTTAAAAAAATTTATTTAAAAGACGAGAGAGTACACATAGGCCTCCTAACCCGGTCTTATGAAATCTTGATTGATAGAATTGCCCCCAGGTAAGGGTAGGATTACTTAATGAACCCGTTTGGAGGACCCTTGCCTAGAACAGTCAAGCTGTCTCCACACTCTGGACAAGGCTTTTCTTGAATCAACCATGATCAAAGAACGCAGTTGGTTTAACCTTAGTGGTCTATGTCTTTTTTTTTTTTTATATATATATATATATTTTTAGATCTTTAATGAACTCATCGAAGAGAAACGATGGCCCAAAACCTTAGTCGAACAGGCTCAACATTTCTGCAAGCACGATGAACGATAGGAAAGGATCAAGGTTTTTCAATTTTGAATTCAAACCGAGAAATCAATTTTATATATATATATTTAGATCTTTAATGAACTCATCGAAGAGAAACGATGGCCCAAAACCTTAGTCGAACAGGCTCAATATTTCTGCAAGCGCGATGAACGATAGGAAATGATCAAGGTTTTTCAATTTTGAATGCAAAATGAAAAATCCGATTTTTTGTTTTTTGGTTTTTTTTTTTTAGGTCTTTAATGAACTCATCGAAGAGAAACGATGGCCCAAAACCTTAGTCGAACAGGCTCAACATTTCTGCAAGCGCGATGAACGATAGGAAAGGATCAAGGTTTCTCAATTTTGAATCCAAAATGAAAAATCTGATTTTTTATTTTTTTTGTATATTTTTTTTAGATCTTTAATGAACTCATCGAAGAGAAACGATGGCCCAAAACCTTAGTCGAACAGGCTCAACATTTCTGCAAGCGCGATGAACGATAGGAAAGGATCAAGGTTTCTCAATTTTGAATCCAAAATGAAAAATCTGATTTTTGTTTTTTTTTTTTTAGATCTTTAATGAACTCATCGAAGAGAAATGATGGCCCAAAACCTTAGTCGAACAGGCTCAACATTTCTGCAAGCGCAATGAACGATAGGAAAGGATCAAGGTTTCTCAATTTTGAATCCAAAATGAAAAATCTGATTTTTGTTTTTTTGTCTTTGAAAAGAGAAAGAGTGGAAATAAATTCAAAGAATTAGAAATTTCCAAAAAATCTCATCTCAATTTTTTTTTAGATGCGGAATCCAACATAGGCCACCAATTAGAAAGTAGCCAAGGAGTCGAGAAAAGAAATATAAGCATAGAGCAAAAGATATGATATGCAAATATTTCATTTCTAGCATCGTGTTCTCAAATGAACGAGTCCCACCGGGTGTGCCAGCTTGATGGACCGCGCTCCTGCCTGGTTCTACCGAGGTCGGCGGACGTGGGAGTCCGTTGGGTCCGACCCTTTCGTAACCGGGGGGCAAGGGCGTGCATCAACATTTCTTTTGTGTGGGTGTGCCAGATTTTCTATTTTACTTAGAATTGCAAGTGGTGATCCGTAGATCAACCTTCGCAAGTAAAAAGGAAATCAACTTCTTTCAAGTTTTCCATTGCACATGTATTTAAAAAAAGAGACATTTTCTTGTTTTGCCGTGAAAGGCGATTTTTTTGGCATTTATAGCTGATTTTGGCGTTTATAGCCGATTTTTTTTGGCGTTTTTAGCCGATTTTGGCGTTTATAGCCGATTTACAATCCTTATCAATAATGAAAGACAAGAGTTGTGATTTTTGTCTCTTTTAAAAAAAATACAAACTACAATGAAAAGCAAGAAAAGGAGGATCTAACTTCTCAGGAGATTGTGGGGGACCCGTTCAGATTGACGGTCGCAAGCCATATGTGGACTTCGCCATCATCCATGCAGATGAGAACAGAGGATGCTATTGGTTCGCTTGGCTTGGCTATAACCTCAGGTTTTTAGAGAACAAAGACCAAAAGGAGGTCCTATGTCCAATAAAAAGCCGAGTAGACGGGCTGAAAAGCCACGTCTAAGCCATTTGGAGGCAGAAGGAGAAGGCAAGGACCTTAGGGGGGGTACCCCCCAAGGGACTTTTGTCACCTTGTAGCGGTGGTCGGTGTAGAACTTCCGCAGAGTTTTCTCTCTTTTCCTTCTCTGAATTTCTGTGCTTTGTCTGTGTCTCTCCGTGTTCTGATCCTTTTCTTCTTGGAGAGCTCTCCTATTTATAGGCTTTTAGGTAGCCATTTAGGAGGGTTTATGAGCCTTAATTTCTGCGACCCTAGGGGGTTTTCCTCCCTTTTGTCCCGTTTTGTGTCTGTTTTTGCTGTTTTTTTATTCTTTTTTCTTCTGTATTTTTCCTTGACATTTTTGATCATTTATTGGCCTGATTTCCCTGTAGAAAACCTGATGAAAATCCTTGCATTTTGTTTTGCAAAGTTTCTAATTTTCTGAGAAAGCCGAAGACTTTGTCGCGCAGAGCTGCCGATTTTCCGTCAGAAGCTGAAACTGGGTCAAACGATGTCGGAATGGCCTGAAATTTGGGGTGAAGCCTGCTGAGCAATAAATAAGACCAACCATAGGCTTTTGTTTGAGTTTTGAAGCCGTTTGGGGTCCTATCACCAGTAGACTTGCTTTTGTCGCGATGAAGATGTCGCGGTTTGATGTGCGGTCAACCGATGTCCGATTGACTTGAAATTTGACAGAGAACCTGTTGGAATCATTTTAAGATGATCCACAGGCTCTGTCTTGGAAACCATAGTCCCGGGAAGCTTCGCTGCCGAGAGGCCTGATTTGGCTTCCGAGCGTCAAAGTATGGTCAAATGTTGTCGAAATGACCTGAAATTTGACGTGTAGCCCTTTGTAAGCATTTTGAAGCCGTCCATGTGCTCTATCTGATGAGTGATGGCCTCCGTGGTTCTCGCCGCCGAGAGGCTTGATTTAGCTGTTCGAGAGTTGATGTAGGGTCAAACGTTGTCGGTTTGACTCAGAGCTTGACGTGGAGCCTTTTGGATGTATTTTGAGACCATCCATTGGCTCTGATCGAAGATTTGGTGTCTCCGATGATTTTGCCGCCGGGAGCTCTTTTTCAGCTGCCGGAGAAGCGAAGTTAGGCCAAATGATTTTGAAATGGCACAAAACTTCTTGTGTACTCCTCTTTTGGCTGTCTTGAAGGATCTTGCAGTTTTTGTTTGATTCTGACATGATTTGGTTTTTTGGAAGTAGCATTGCCTATTTATAGCAAGTTGCGACTTCATGTAGCTCTTTGGATCTTGAAGAGGCAAAGTGACATTTTTGGTGTCAACACCGTGCCGTGCCTCGGGCATGGCAAGCTGGCCCCAGCACGGCCCAGCGTGACTGCCGGGCCGGCCTGTTAACCAAGTCAACGGGCCAAGGCACGACCCAGGCACGGTTTTTTCGTGCCGGGCCCGTGCTGGGCTAGGGTCGCCCGCCCGGATTTACACCCCTAGTGTTGGGGCCATAGGCTCGTCCAAAGCCATATCAAGGTCTAAGAAAATAATAGTTAACAACAGCATGTTCAATCACTCATTAAAGTTGGATCCATCCGGCGTGGGTGTATTCCCTGAAGTTGAAAGTGATGCCATGGAATTGAAAACCGAAAAATAAATAAATCATTAATATCCATATGTTATATAATGCTTTGGATTCAACTATGCAATTTACCGAAATTTTAAAGTGATATGTACATCATTGTAAAACCACTTTTGGTTTGTAAAATCAATAACATTTTCTATAGTTAATATGGCAATGTTGATAATATTTGATTTGATTGTATTAATAAGCCCTTGGGCTTAAATCAACCACAACCACAATGCATTTATTAACCATATCTTATTCCAATTTCAAATTATGAACAATTATACGTTTGAGTTAGATTGAACTATTTTTTTAATGAGATTTTCAATGTTAAGTGTTTTCATATTCACACAATGTGATTTGTGACATCCCTTCATTCAATTTAGAGAACAAAAGATTTTCCATAACTGGGTCTCTTTGGCGACTACCAAATTATAGAAATTTATTGATTTTTTAAATTAATAACAACACTTCAGTGATAAAGTTGGTTCATTCGATTATCAAATGTCGTGATCCAATCAACCAAGAGTTGGTTGGTCCATACACACAATTAATCTTAAGTAGGGAACATTCATATTTGATATCCGATTAACTACATTATATCACATTTAAGTTGATAGGCCCCATTAAATAAATCAATGGTCAGAATTATCATCAATTGGCCATTGATCAATACCTAATCTCTTTAATTGATTCACCGTAATTATTCATCCAACTAACTCAAGTAATAAATTACTCTGCACTTTAAATATAAATAGCATATAGCATATTAACAAACAAACATAACTCTGATTATACAAAATAAATAAACTTAGCAGCGGAAATTAACACTAATGAGTTAAATAGTAATGTTAAAAATGAAATATGCCCTATTTTATAGTCGTTTATTAGTCCATCGGAATCGCTAAAATGATAGATCTCACCACCATTAATACACAGGAGAAAATTGATCGTCGATCTGAGTTCATATGTGTCATTTTAATTTCAAGATAAATTTTGGACGCTTCAGATTTAGTCAATCTGGTTAAATCTGATGTTTAATAATTAATCTAAAAAGATTTATTGTCTTATAAAACTACTTTAACGGTTCTAATCGAATCGAATAAACAGTACGTTGGAATAATTAGAATCAAAATTTAATGACGAATCACACTCGATCTTGACAAATCAATGCCCAATAATTATTACCAGAATTCAATTAGAGCCTACATGTGTCTGATAGAATGATTGGATGGTCAAAGATATCATCAGAATAATCTGAAAAATGGGTCACACTGTAACTTCTGTAAGTACTAGTATGTACACTTTAATGGTTCAGGAGTTGCTTATTGTTCATTTGTTCTCGTTTCCGTCAATTGGCTGAGTCTAATTGAAAGCACAACTCATGACCCGAGCCCAGTACCCGACCCAGTCCAACACGGGAGTGGGTGGACCAGGTCAAGTGGGCCGAACTGAACGCAGACCTGGGCCATTACCTGGTAGCAAGGCTACGCATGCGAGGTACAGTTGGCCCGACCTGGCTGGCCCGGCACCCATCATTTGCGATGGTAGAATTGGGCCAATTTATGCGCACGGTGACAACGCCATCGCACAATCCATTCCTCTTCTTTCTTTTTTTTTAAATATTAAATATTTTATGAAAAAAAACTAGATTAAGCGAATAAGTATACAAAAAAATATGAATACAGCAATAGAGGGTGCAGTACATTTTTTTTTCGTTGAAAATACCCCAGTGGCAATATCCCCACTCATTGACAATAACACCACTATTCTTATGATATTTTTTAACCTCGTCATTTTCTATCTTCACTACTTCAATATCTATCTCATGCAAGCTCAAACTCCTTTTGAAGAAGCTACAAACCAGAGAAAAAAAACAATTCATTTGGCTTGCTTCTTCTTTTAAGAGAGCTTGAGGCTGAAAGAGATAGATTTTGAAGCAAAGGAAGAAAGAAAGTGTTGTTTTTGAAAATATATATACTAACAATGATACTGTCATCAACGTATGGCGACAACAGTGGCATTTCGTAAAACTAATTATGGCACCTTCTGCCGTAGATTTTATGTTTTTTTTTTATAGTTGTTCATCTAATTACAATTTAAGCCTTTTTTTTTGTAAAACCCCTAAATATTAACGAAATGAGAAATACTTCAAAAACATTTAAATATTCAAATACTTATTACATATTAAAAGGAGGATAAAATAATACACTATCTAAATTTCTTAAATTTTTTTTTTTGCTTGCACTATAAGTCCAAAATAGATAAAAATAAGACTAAGATAATGATAATGATTTTGAACCCAAACCATTGTCCACAGCCACAGAGTAGGTGAGTACTATGCAGGTATCTACAATTCTAGGTGGTCCGAAAGACTACTAGACGTATTCCCTGCATCATATTCATACTCCATGTTCTTCCGTCGCCTTCGACGCGGTCTTATTGTTGGCGACAATTTAGGCACTAAGAACGTGGTCCCAAATGTCATGTGGGCCCCCCCCCCCACTCTAGTGCTGGGCCCACCTTAGCTTAGTGGTGCCATGTGCAGGCACAAGGAAATATTAATACACTCCTCTTCTCTCTCTTCTCTTCTCTTCTTCGCAGCTGTTAATAACAGCAAATAGATACCAAATTAGGTATGTTTTTTTAAATGACATGGATCATGTTGGGTTTGGTAAGATGTGTGCAAGTTAGATATATTTTAAGAGGAATTAGAAGACAATCCCCTTGGAATTGTCTAAGCGCTTGACTTGGGCTCAGTCTTCCTCATCTAGTGTACCTTTTTCTGGAATCTGGGGCTAGATTGATGTTAAGTGTAACTATCACTCAACTGTGGAAATTTCTTGACCTTTGTGTAATTCTATATGTTGGGCTTCACAATGTAGTGACCGTTATGTATTACTTTTCAAGAAATCAGGTGCAGTAAATTAATATCCATTCTATGGGCCTCAAGTGGGCCCATTTATGATCTCTCTCTAGTGGTAGAGTTTGGACAATATTAACTCCCACACATATTATCCCAATAGAGAATTTTGAGACATTGGCAATGACCAAATACAAGTAAATCATCCTTCCATTTCACATCTTGAGCACTAGAGCATCTCATTTTAGCTAAGTAGCGGTGTTTCCAAAATAATGATTGATTGAGTTAATTATTCACTCTTCGCCATCTTTAATAGGGCTTTAATCACTTTAAGAGCCTTTTAATTATTTTTTTTTGAAAGGTTTAAGAGTCTCTAAATAAATGTAATTTGAGAAAATCCTCTAGCTTTAGCCTTTGTTAACGAAAGGTATATCAATGTTGCTTATGTAGTAAATTGTGTAGCCTACATGCCACAGGTCCCACGTCAGATCAAGCAAGACAGAGGCCTACAGAGAACATAATCTCACTTAATGTAAGACTTGATCTATCCCCACAAATAAGACTCTAAATAGGATCAGTGGATGTCTCCATATCCAGGTCCATCAGATTCAGCTTTTTGGATGAGAGTAATTTTAGTCATTTAAATATATATGCTCCAACAAAAGATCTGAAACCCATAATAAAACCTGAAGATGATTTTCAATTCGGATGCTCTTAAAGCAGTACCTATATAAGGAAGCACAACATCCTTCCAGTCTTTCGTTCCAAAGCATGGATCAAGGCCTTCATTAAGTGAGCTTCACTCTCTTTAGGCCCGCCAGAGGGATTTGTCAAAAATGCATTCATAAGTATAAAAGTTTGCACTTCATTAGGCTGAGAGGAATTTTCCTTAAAAGGTGAGATATGTTATAAAAGAAATTCTTAGTGGAAGCCATATGAGAAAACTGTATTAAGTTTTTTAAAAATTTTGGGGGTGGCCGCCTTTCATATGCACATGAATATGGATGATAATCCCTAAGGGCATGTTTGTTTCAAGTACTTGAATTCCTAGGAATTTTAAAACTTTGTATTTCTATGAGTATTAAAAAATAAAAAACCAAATGTGACTATCCAAAACTGACCATTAAATAATGTCTCATGCAATGAAATTGAAACAAGAGAAGATAAGAAATGGAAATCCAGCAATTACATATGCTAGCTAGTAATTCAAATCCCAAAAAAGTAAGGTCTCATCTATATCGCTATCTTATATCCTTCACCCTCCACCTCTTCAGTAATCTTTAGGTGATGCTCATTTGACCATGAATTCCTAAAATTGATTAATACAATGTATTCTATCTAAATAAACAGACCCTAACTAATGAAAAATATTATCTTTTCACATATTTCTTTAGAATTTATTTTACAATTTTTTATCATACTGAACAAGAGTAATACAGATACATGATACCACCAACCTGGCCAGTATGTATTTATTTTTTCTATACATCAAGTCAATAAAACATGTGACATTGATCTGATTGATCCCATCCGAAAGGATAGCATGAAAAATCTCTATAAAACTAGAAGAATACACCAGTCATATATTTTCTTTTGATCACTTTATACTTTCCATGCCGCATATCAAGCACCTTAAAGCAACTGATGTGGACTACTTCATGTCCCTATCTTAAGTGGGCCCCACAATATCAAATTGTTTCCATCAACAAACTATATTCCATCATATGATATCAATGAATTGGGAACTGTACTTCTAATTGACCCAACAACTTTTATTTAAGAGCCACATTGCAAAGGTTAATTAGATACATTAGAAAAGTCATACCCATGTGGAATCAAAGCACTTCTCCATTGGTAGAAAAGTTATACATACATGGAATCAAACTACTTCTCCATTGTTATTTATCACCCTCTGCCCCGCCATTTGCAAAGCAATGTTTTTGAAAAGTAAAGATTCTCGAGATATTCTTCTTCTCCAAACTTGTCTTGATTGGTACCAAGAAATATCAACTATAATGATCACCACCAATCACTGCTTAAGAGCCACATTGCAAAAGTTAGATATATTAGAAAAGTCATACCCATGTGGAATCAAAGCACTTCTCCATCGTTAGAAAAGTTATACATATGTGGAATCAAACTACTTCTCCATTGCTATCTATCACCCTTTGTTCCCCGCCATTTGCAAAGCAATGTTTTTGAAAAGTAAAGATTCTCGAGATATTCTTCTTCTCCAAACTTGTCCTGATCGGTACCAAGAAATATCAACTCTAATCACCACCAATCACTGATTTGGCTCAAGCAGTTTTCGCATGTGAAAGCAGGCATCTTTAAGTGTGATATCAGACAAGGAAACCCTTCTCCCCTTACCTTTTCATTATGAGGCTAAAGTCTAATCCCGCTTACAAAGGATCAAGAGATGAGTTCCATTCGGGGGTTAGGGTGGCCAAAGGAGCCCCTAGTATTTCACACCTCTTGTTTACTAATGATAGCTTTATATTTTTTAATGCTAGCATTAAAGAAGCTAGAGGTACTAAAAATTTATTGGAAGACTACTGTGATATGTCAAGGCAACTTATTAATTTTCATAAATCCGCCATCTATTATAGTAAAGGGGCTTGCCATAAGAGATGCAAATGTATTGCAACGATCCTTGGTGTGAAGATTATGGACAACGATGAAAAGTACCTTGGTAATCGCTTGTCCTTTAAAAGAAATACGCATTTGAACTTTGAATCTCTCACAGATAAAATTAAAATTATAATAAGCTCATGGCATATCTCCTTGCTATCTCAAGCAGGTAGAAACACTGTAATCAAGTCGATGGCCTTTGCCGTTCCTGTGTATAATATGTTTGTTTTGCGCCTCCCTACTAAAACCACGGACTCCATTGATAAAATGTTTTGGGCCTCTTGGTGGGGAGAGACTGGCGGAAAAAGAAGATTTCACACTATCAAATGAGCTGAATTATGTAAGTCGATTTCTAAAAGGGGCTTAGGTGTGAGAGATACCAAAAATAATAACCTTGTCCTTTTAGCCAAAACTTGTTGGAGGTCATGCCTAAGCAATGAGAACCTTCTATGTTAAAACATCCTTAAGGCTAAATGCTGCCCTAGAAGTAATCTTTTAGAAGGTAAATTTAGAAAAGGTAACTCTTGGTTTTGGAAGGGGTTTGTGGTGGGGGTTGATCAGTTTATTAATGATAAGGTTAGATGGATAATTGGCAATGGAGAGAATATTTCTCCATTGATATCTATCACCCTATGTTCCCATCACCCTCTGTTCCCCACCATTTGCAAAGCAGTGTTTTTGCAAAGTCAAGATTCTCGAGATATTCTTCTTCTCCAGACTTGTCCTGATCGGCACCAGGAAATATCAACTCTAATCACCACCAATCACTGATCTGGCTCAAGCAGTTGTCACATGTGAAAGCAGGCATCTTCAAGTGTGATATCGGACAAGGAGAACCCTCTCCCCTTACCTTTCCATTCTGGGGAGTCTTTTCCCACTTACAAAGGCAGAAGAGATGTAAGACCCCGTCCCGAATTAATCAGGATTAACTCTCACTAATCTGAATTAATGCTAATTAACCATGTTTAATTAGGTTAAGAAAGGAAAATGGTCAATTGATATTGAATTAGCCTAATTTGAATGATTTAGGCTTAATGAGATGACACTTAAGGATTGTAAATGAATTAAATGGAGTTTTGAACTCAAACATGGAATTGAAGGACTTTTATGAAAATACGAAATTTCAAGTATTTCGTCGAATACGGAAATTCTTGATACCAACACGCGTATCTTGACGAGTACGTTAACTTTCATCAAAGACATGAACTCGTCCAATGAGAAGCTAGTCGAGTGACCTCTCATTTGACTCGAATCGTAATGGATTGTGAGGTGGAGGGCTCATTTGCAAATTGGATGTCTATATATGTTAAGAGATGAGTTTCAAACTCTTTCTCCAAAACCCTAGCCTCCTTTTCTTCTTTCTTCTCTCTTTTCTCTTCTTTCTTCTATAATCTCTCAATCAAGTATCAAGGTGAAGATTGCAAGTGATTTTGAAGAGCCTTCATCATCTTCTTCATCTTCCTCAACTTGGTTTTCAATTATGAAGTTGTGAAGCTTGGCTTAAAAGGGTTTTTATCTCAAAACTCAAGCTATAAACAAGGGGTTTTCATCAATAAACCTTCAATCAAGGCAAGTATATATGTTTTCTTATGATTTACGATGTTTTAGGAATGTTAGAACTCAAATGGAAGAAATCCCATGAAATTGGCTTCAGAAATTCTGAAGCCAAAACTGAATTTCTGGGTGTCGGTTGACCGACGACCTGACCGACATTGTAAGTGTAGAAATTTGCGTCTCTGGTTTTCGAACCGAGAAACGAACCGATGTGGACCAACTCATGTCGGTTAACCGACGTACAAGTGCAGGAATTTCGTGTCTTTGGAATTCCGACTGACAAGAGGTCGGTCAGCCGACAAGAGACGTCGGTCGACCGATAGGTCAACCGACAACCTGACCAACAAGTCTGGGATTCATTTTCAGTGTATTCAGGTTTCTGGAATTCTGACCGACGTGATATGCCGGTCAGCCGACATGGAGCAATCGGTCAGCCGACATGGAGCTATCGGTCAACCGACAGCTGACCGACAGTGAAGGAAATTTCAGATTTGGAATATGATTTCGCTGTTTCGAAGCCTAATTTATACAGGCTGTTTCTTATTAGTATCTAAGCCTTCATAAGTGTAAACTAAGTTCTTCGAATGCACAATTCAATATATAAATTGATGTTCAACAAGGATAACACGTGCATTGGATAACGAAAGTTTCACTCAATTGTTTGGTTTAGAAGTCTGAATAGTGTTGAATAGAATTGCATAGAATTAAATTTGATTTCCGCATTAAAATGGTATTATGATTCTTAAGCTCAATGTTGAGCTATGCTATTTAATGTTTCGTAAAGCTCGTATAGAGCTGAACTACATTGATTAAATGAGATGAATGAACAGCCTACTACTATACTGTAATTCCCTAAGCTCATTCTTGAACTATACTGACATAATGAACTGCATTATTGAACGAACAGCTCGTGCAAAGCTGAACTTATTTCATATACTGAATTACTGAACAGAATGAAAGGTTACTAAAGTTAAGAATGTAATAAAGAATTAATAATTCCTACTACAGTAGATGATCTGGGAGCATTCCGGAGCTCCGTGGTGATACCAGTGATCTCTGATCAAGACACTGGAAATCCCATCCATTACTAGGCAAAATTTGGATCAGAGCCAGGTGGCGCGAGTCCATGAGCTAGGACAACATGTAGGCTAGAGCCAGGTGGCGCGAGCCCATGACCCACGAAGGACACAACTCATATAATAAAAAGAGAATAAAGCCTTGAGGCAACATGTAGGCCAAAGCCAAGTGGCGCGAGCCCATGAGCCAAAGAGGACAATATTATAAATATATGACTGTAATGGTTATTACTTGACTATATTGTTTAGACCTATTTAACATAGAACTGTATCGACTTATATAGAACTGTTAAATTGGTAAATTGACAGGTTCTTATATACATGATTTATTGATTAATAATATGATAGCATATACTATCATAGAATTGTATATACATTATTGAATCGTCGTGTCCATGGTGTTATTTATGACATCGCAGGCCCTGTTGTACATATCATCAGCAGAGGAGGTTGGATCGTGTGGGTGTAAATCTCGGAGTGCGAATCGAATAGAAAGGTTCCGAAATTATCTGGAACGGTTTTGTTTTATAGGTTTGATATGCAAGTAGATGTCCCCTGCATTTATATAAATAAGCAGTGGTTGACTTTGTTATAACAGAGATACATGTGTAAATGGACTTTATTGTTAAAGTAAAGAACTCGTACTTGTATGGTATGAATGTGTTATTCGTCAATGTATATCTTCCGCAAATTTTATACATGTGACAGATTTATGTGATTGATATCCCTTGTGGATTTCGTATTAACTTTATGTTAATTCGGAGTTTACGGGAGTAAGTATGCATTCGCGACTCGGGGTCGTCCGAGCTAATCAGATCTCGGGACCAGGTCGTGACAAGAGATGAGTTCGATTCAGGGGGTTAGGGTGGCCAAAGGAGCCCTTAGTATTTCACACCTCTTGTTTGCTGATGATAGGTTTATATTTCGTAATGCTAGCATTAAACAAGTTAGAGGTACTAAAAATTTATTGGAAGACTACTGCGATAGTTTAAGGCAACTTATTAATTTTCATAAATCTGCCATCTATTTTAGTAAGGGGGCTTGCCATAAGAGATGCAAATGTATTGCAACAATCCTTGGTAAAAAGATGAAAAGTACCTTGGTAATCACTTGTCCTTTAAAAGAAATAGGCATTTAAGCTTTGAATCTCTCGCAAATAAAGTTAACTCATGGCAAATCCCCATGCTATTTCAAGCAGGTAAAAACACTCTAATCAAGTCAGTGGCCTCTGCCATTCCTGTGTATAATATGTTTGTTTTGCGCCTCCCTACTAAAACTATGGACTCCGTTGATAAAATGTTTAGGGTCTTTTGGTGGGGAGAGACTGGCGGGAAAAGGAGATTTCACACTATCAAATGAGTTGAATTATGTAAGTCAATTCCTGAAAGGGGCTTAGGGTGAGAGATACCAAAAATAATAACCTTGTCCTTTTAGCCAAAACTTGTTGGAGGTGCCTAAGCAATGAGAACCTTCTATGTTAAAAAAACCCTTAAGGCTAAATGAAGTAATCTTTGGGAAGGTAAATTCAGAAAAGGCAGCTCCTGATTTTGGAAAAAACTTATGGAGGGTGTTGAGTTCATTAATGATAAGGTTGGATGGATAATTGGCAATGGAGAAAATACTTGTGCGTGGAGGTGTAATAGAATCCCTTATAGTAATGATTTGAGAAAGCCTCTTTCCTCTCTGAAGGTTTTACTTAACCTTCTATTTAAGCCTTAACACCGGCTAAGGTCCTTTCTCAGATTAATTTATGAATTCCGAACACAGATAATTAAACTAATTAATTAACCTAATTCGAGATAAGAATAAATCACCACAAAATAGCAAGAGATACAGGTTTTTATGTGGAAAACCCAACTCGGGAAAAAAAAACCACGGGTGGTAGAGACCACCGAAAGCAAAGCACTATAATATGAAGATTATAAGTGAACTCACTAAACCTTTGTCCCAGTTGTAACTCAACCTAAAAGGACTGTGAAGAACTTGCCGACGACCCGCCATTCACCTTCCACGTGCTAGCTTGAAACACACCTTGAATGCCCCTTCAAGGTGCTTGATCACAGGAAAAGAAAATAATTCTCCAGCACAATCTCCCTTGCACAAATAAGCCCACAAAACTCTCCAGAGATGAATTTTAAAACTCAAGTGAATATTCTATCTTCTGTCTCTTGTTTGTGGATGCAAGGGGTTAATAAATAGCCCAAGGTTCGTGCAAAATCCTCTTAGAGATAAAACAGGACTCTTAGTAGAAGTTTGGAATGGCAGCATAGAAGAGTCCCGTTTGGGACAAAAACTCCCAGCTCGCTATAGCGAGCTTCAGTCTCGCTATAGCGAGACTGTATTCTGTCTTTGACAGAATTGCTCCTCGCTATAGCGAGGTTCAGTCTCGCTATAGCGAGACTGGGTTCTGTCAAAGGGATTGTACCCTGATGAGTATGTCCGGGAAACTCTCTCTTGAGGTCTTTTGATTACTTTGGAACACTCTTAATGTATCAAGGTCTTCTGAAGAGGTCTTCACAAACCAAATGCTTCCTTCACAGTCCTATTCTAAAAGAAATAGAAAATACAACTCAATTATGACTCTGAGTTTTGTTCAAGATAAAAGAATTAGCCAACTAAAATTCTAACAATCTCCCCCTTTGGCAATTCATGAACAAAACTCCTAATACAGACTAGATCTCTTATCCCAGTACAAGATATCATAAACTTAAATGAACTGTTTAAACAACTGAGACCAATTGTCTGGAAGATTAACTTGCCCGAAATGCAAACCTGAAAATAAACCGAGGGAAAGAACAAGCATAATATCACAAAACTAGAATTAATCAGTTTATTAAAAAGTCTGTCTAAGTCTAAGACATAAGGTACTCCTCCTTTTTGTTTATGGGTTTGACAAAGCAGCATAACAGAAAATAAGGGAGGAATAGGATAGCAAAGATAAAGAAAATAAAATGCAACAGAGAGATAAATAACAGCACTGTAAACAGATCACTGATGGCGAAGCTGATTGAATATGTCTGTGATGTGATTACGGAGATCAGTGAAGCCAGACGATATCTTGCCATCCATTAGTTCAATCTGAACAGATTGATCATACACTGCATGTTCTAAAGCGAGGAGACGATTTTCAACTGTGTTGTCATCGACATTGTCAATTGGAACTTGAGCTTGCTCCCCCTGAATACGATTTCGAACATGAGTGTCGGACATGGCTCTTGTTCTGCCATCTATCTTTTGCCTTTTTGTAACAGGCAGTTCATGCGGGTAGACATGGCAACCAGCATCAATCAGCAATTGGCTAATCATTGCGCCAAACGGAAGTTGAAGCTTCCGAGGTTCATCGAAGATCTTCAACATGCAGTCAAGAATTGTACGCGGAATATCGACCGATGTGCCTGATTTGTAAGCCAAGAAAGAAGGAGAGTTCTCCAACCATGCTCATTTCAAATTCATTCGACATACTATCAGAAAAGTGTTCAACTAGCACCGATGAGGTAGATCCAAAGACAATATCATCCACATAAATTTGAGCAATTAACATGTGAGGAGGTTCTTCTTTGATGAATAAAGTCTTGTCTACACTCCCTCTTTTGAAATCGTTTTCCAATAAAAAGACAGTTAGCCTTTCATACCATGCTCTTGGAGCCTGTTTTAAACCATAGAGAGCTTTTTTGAGTTTAAAGACATGATCCGGGTAATGAGGATCTTGAAATCCTTTGAGTTGTTCCACATAAGCTTCCTCATTCAAGTATCCATTCAAAAAAGCACTCTTAACATCCATTTGATAAAGTTTGATATGAAGAAAACATGCGATAGCAAGTAACAGACGGATAGATTCCAATCGAACGACAGGGGCAAACGTTTCATCAAAATCAATGCCATCAATTTGAGTATACCCCTGGGCAAACCAGCCTAGCCTTGTTCCTTATGACCTGACCCAATTCACGTGGTATCAGAGCAAGTTGCACAACTCTAAAGTGCGATCCTCTCATATTGATCTATGGAATTCACCAAGGAGGGCACATCTACCACCAAGCCTCCATTACTTGAAGGAAGTAGCAATTATGCTTACTGGAAAGTAAGGATGACTGTGTTTTTATGTTCTCTTGATCATGATGTTTGGCAAACAGTGGTGAATGGTTACAAATCACCAACAATGGTTGTTGAAGGGAGAACTGTTCCCAAACCAGTAGCTGACTGGCCCCAAGGAGAAAAGAATCAGATTCATTGGAATGATAGGGCTATAAATGCTATGTACAATGGCGTTTCTCATTCAGAATTTCAAAGAATTTCAACTTGCACCACTGCTAAAGAGGCATGGGATCTTTTAAGAACAGTGCATGAAGGCACTGATATAGTCAGGCAAACCAAAATTCAGAATTTGACATCTGCCTTTGAGACTATACGTATGAAAGATGATGAAACCTTTGATGAATTTAATGCCAAACTTGGGCATATTGTAAATTCAAGTTTCAATCTGGGAGAACCTTTTCCAGATTCGAAAGTGGTAAAGAAAATTCTTCGATCTCTGCCTGAAAGATTTCAGTCCAAAGTGATTGCAATTGAGGAACACACTAATCTCAATGAACTTCCTGTTGAGGAACTTGTTGGGAATTTACAGACTTTTGAAAGAAATTACTGCCCTAGTAAAAAATCCAAGGGTATTGCTCTCATGTCTTCTAAAGCTAATAATGATGATGAATCTGATAATGATTTTGATGATGAACTTGAGGCTTTGTTTGTTAAACGTTTTAAGAGATATCTGAATAAAAACAAACCAACTCTCAAAAAGGAATTCCCAAAGAACAAAGGCTTCAATAAAACAAAAGGTGTGACCAAGTATGATAAAAATTCATCCAAACTGCTACCAAACCCATTCAATGCTTTGAATGTCAAGGTTTTGGTCACCCAGCTTCTAAATGTGCCAACAGGTTGGAGAAAAACAAAGGAAAAGCCTTGAATGTTTCTTGGGAAGAAGAAGAATCTGAGAATGAGATCAGTGGCTCTGAGTCACAATCTGAGTCTACTAAATTTGTTGCTTTTATATCTTGTACTAACTCATCTCTTGAGCAGGGGTCATCTGACAAGGATTCCAAGTCAGATGACTAGACAAACATTGATGATCTTTCTGATGAAGAACAGGTTATTGAAGTAGCGTATAAGAAACTTCTCAAAGATTCGTTTCGTTTATCTTGTATAAACGATAAGCTCTCTCAAAAGCTGAAAGATTTAGAATCTCATAATGCAATCATTGCTTCTGAACTAAGTGATACTCGCATCAAGCTAACCCAGTTAGAAACTCAACATGTGATTTTATCTGACAAAGTTATTGCTGCAGGAAAAGAAAAGGAATTTTCAACTACACAATATGAGACTGTCAAAAAGGAACTGGATTCCTTACAAACTGAGTACAACCTGCTGGAGGCTGAGAAAAATAATGTATGTGGAAAACTTCGGATGGCTCTAACAGAATTAACTTCAGCCAAGTCCTCGCTTGATCGAATGAAACAAAGGATCCATGACTCTTGATGAGATTCTGATGCAACAAAGAAGTGATAAACATAAGATAGGACTTGGATTTATTTCTAAGTCTTCTTCATCTAAGCAATCAGGTAAATTTGTTTTTGTTAAAGGACCAGCTTTGCAATCCAGCATGAGTGCTAACCTAAATACTCACCTTGCGAACCCAAAAGCATCTAAAAATGTGTCAAAATCCAGATTTGTTCCAATCTGCCATTTTTGTGGAATAAAAGGGCACATAAGACCACATTGTTATCAACTTAAACATCATATACATAATCAGCGTGGGGTGAGGAATTATACCCCTCAAAAGATCAAGACTAAATCTATCTGGGTTATTAAGTCCGATCTTCGCTGCAATGTGGTCCTTACTGCTCTCAAAGCCACAGATTCACAAGTTTGGTACTTGGATAGCGGATGTTCTAGACACATGAATGGAAACAAATCCTTGTTTACCTCATTGGAAAGCTATAATGGAGGTAGTGTAAAATTTGGGGATGGAAGCAAATCAAACAAAATCGGAAAATGTACAGTTTCGATTCCAGGTATGTCCTATTTATCAAATGTTTTCTTTGTCAAAGGTTTGAAAGCTAATATGTTAAGCATCAGCCAATTATGTGACTCACAACATGAAGTTCATTTCTCTCTTAATGACTGTCTCATTGTTGATAAAAAGGGAAATAATGTTCTCCATGGCGTGCGTACTTCTGACAATTGTTATGTCGTTTCCACAGAGAATACCATATCATGTCATGCAGCTATAATCAATGACATCGATTTATGGCATCAACGTTTAGGCCATGTTAATCATAAGGACCTATATAACTTGGCAAAAAATGAAACTGTTATAGGGTTGCCCAAACGTTTAAAAGCCCCCACAATTGTGTGTGGTCCTTGTCAGATTGGAAAACAAATCAGGTCCTCACATAAAAAGGTTGATGCCTTAACCACCACCAGGCCGCTTGAATTACTTCATATGGATCTCATGGGTCCTACAAAATCTGAAAGCATTGGCGGTAAGAAATATATATTTCTAACTGTTGATGATTTTTCACGGCTTACATGGGTTCGTTTCCTAAAAGAAAAGTCCGAAACCTTTGAAGTTTTTCTTGATTTATGGACTTTGCTCATTAATGATAAAGGAAAAACCTTTGGTGGTGTAGTTTGTATTCATTCAGACCATGGAACTGAATTTCAAAACTCTTATTTTGAGTCTTTTTGTTCCAAGCATGGTATAAAACATGAATTTTCTGCGCCTAAAACACCACAACAAAATGGTGTCGTTGAGAGAAAAAATCGTGTTGTCCAAGAGATGGCACACGTGATGTTACACAGTAAGAAAATTCCTCAACGTTTCTGGGCTGAAGCGGTAAACACTGCAGTTCATATTATCAATAGAGTTTACCTACAGCCTGGAACAAGATCGACCCCATATGAGATTTGGAGTAACCGCAAACCAACTGTCAAGTATTTTCGGACTTTTGGGAGTAAGTGCTACATCCTTAAGGATAGGGAACACCTAAGCAAATTTGACTCCAAAAGTGACGAGGGAATTTTTCTTGGTTACTCAATGTCGAGTAAGGCCTATCGGGTTTATAATCTCAGAAACTCTACAGTTATGGAGTCGATTAATGTGGTTGTTGATGATGCAGGAGCTTTAGATTACTTTTCTGATGATGATGAAGTAGTAACTCTTTCTCCTACTTTAATACAGGATGATAACAAGCTTAAAGATCCAAGTCCAACATCAAAAGATAATGATTCCAAAGATAAGCAAATTGCTCAATCAAAATCATCTTCTGATCTTATGGACATTCATTCAGCATTTCGAAGAAAAAAGTGCATCTAAGAGTTCGCGCCCTGTACCTAAGGTAATGAAGAGCCACCCTATTTCTCAAGTGCTTGGAGATGCAACTGCGTCTCTTAAGACCCGAAAACAGGTACGCGATGAGGTAAGTAACTTTTGCTATATTTCTTCCATTGAACCGAAAAATATAAAAGAAGCCATTCTTGATGATTGTTGGATCAATGCGATGCATGAGGAACTTGAACAATTTGAGAGAAACTGTGTGTGGGAATTAGTTCCTAGACCAAGCAACACCAATGTAATCGGCACCAAGTGGATCTATAAAAATAAGACCGATGAATTGGGTCAGGTCATAAGGAACAAGGCTAGGCTGGTTGCCCAGGGGTATACTCAAATTGATGGCATTGATTTTGATGAAACGTTTGCCCCTGTCGCTCGATTGGAATCTATCCGTCTGTTACTTGCTATCGCGTGTTTTCTTCATATCAAACTTTATCAAATGGATGTTAAGAGTGCTTTTTTGAATGGATACTTGAATGAGGAAGCTTATGTGGAACAGCCCAAAGGATTTCAAGATCCTCATTACCCGGATCATGTCTTTAAACTCAAAAAAGCTCTCTATGGTTTAAAACAGGCTCCAAGAGCATGGTATGAAAGGCTAACTGTCTTTTTATTGGAAAACGATTTCAAAAGAGGGAGTGTAGACAAGACTTTATTCATCAAAGAAGAACCTCCTCACATGTTAATTGCTCAAATTTATGTGGATGATATTGTCTTTGGATCTACCTCATCGGTGCTAGTTGAACACTTTTCTGATAGTATGTCGAATGAATTTGAAATGAGCATGGTTGGAGAACTCTCCTTCTTTATTGGCTTACAAATCAGGCAGTGTGACAATGAAATTTTTGTATCCCAATCAAAATATGCTCGTAACATTTTGACAAAATTTGGGATGACATCTGCTAAACATTCAAGAACTCCAATGAGCTCGAATGTAAAATTGAGCATTGATGCGTCTGGCAAAGATGTGAATGAAACACTCTACCGAAGCATGATAGGAAGTCTTCTCTATCTCACTGCCAGCCGACCTGACATAGCTTACAGTGTTGGAGTCTGTGCTCGTTATCAGTCAAAACCAAAGGAATCACACATTCACTATATTAAAAGGATCATGAAATATGTAAGTGGAACTATTGACTTTGGTATCTGGCTAACCAAAGACACGAATACAAATATTGCTGAATATTCAGATGCTGATTGGGCAGGAAGTGTCGATGATCGAAAAAGCACGACTAGGGGGTGCTTCTTTATTGGAAATAAACTTGGTCGCTTGGCACAGTAAAAAGCAGACTTCGATTTCTTTATCCACTGCTGAAGCCGAATACATTGCTGCTGGTAGTTGTTGTACTCAACTTCTTTGGATGAAACAAATGTTGGCTGACTATGAAATTTCTCAGGACACTATGTCTGTGTATTGTGATAATCAAAGTGCAATTGACATATCGAAAAATCCTGTACAGCATTCCCGAACCAAACACATTGATATTAGGCATCACTTTATCCGTGAGTTAGTCGAAGAGAAGATCATTGTCGTCGATAAAGTTCCTACCGAAAATCAACTGGCTGATATTTTTACCAAACCTCTGGACCCAAATCGATTTGAATCCCTTCGCAAGTCTCTGGGGATTTCCTCCTTTCTTTAATTTTTAGTTCTACTCTGGTCTTATGCACATGCACAATGCTCACTCCATTCTATGATTATTATTGCATGTGATTTTGTTTAATGATAGTACACAGTTTACTGATATCATTTTTCTTTGTCACTATGACTGTTCCCCTCTCACTACAACAAGTTGCACTTTTAGCCACGTTTTTTAGCCACGTTTTTAAAAACGTCGGTAAAGGGTATACTTTTGCCGACGTTTTTAAAATTCGTCGGTAAACGTCTACCCTTTACCGACGTTTTTTAAAAACGTCGGCAAAAGTATACCCTTTACCGACGTTTACTAAAAAACGTGGCCAAAACTACACCCTTTACCGACGTTTTGAAAAACGTCGGCAAAAGTAAAGATCTTTACCGACGTTTCTAAAAAACGTGGCCAAAAGTACACCCTTTACCGACGTTTTTTACTAAAACGTCGGCAAAGGCCATTCTTAAATTTAAAAAAAAAATGGTTTATTTTTTAAATTTTACCGACAAAATAAAACGTCGGTAAATATGCTTTTAATTTTATTTTTTAATTTTACCGACGAAATTAAACGTTGGTAAATATGCTTTTAATTTTCTTTTTTAATTTTACCGACGAAATTAAACGTCGGTAAATATGTTTATGAATATTTATTTATTTTTATATTAATTTTACATACAAAAATACAAACGTCGGTAAATATGTTTATTAATTTTTATATTAATTGTATCAACGAAAATAAAAACGTCGTTAAATATCTTTTTAAATTTTTATTTTTTACCTTTACCGACGAAATTAAACGTCGGTAAATATGTTTATTAATTTTTATTTATTTTTACGATCATGTTACCAACGAAAATAAACACGTCGGTAAATATCCTTTTTAAATTTAAAATTTTTAATTTTACCGATGAAATTAAACGTCGGTAATTATATTTATTTTTTATTTTTTATTTTCATATTACTTTTACCGACGAAAATAAAAACGTCGGCAAATATCTTTCTTAAATTTTTAAATTTTAATTTTACCGACGAATTAAACGTCGGTAATTATATTTATTAATTTTTATTAATTTTTATATTACTTTTTTACCGACGAAAATCAAAACGTCGGAAAATATCTTTCTTAAATTTTTTATTTTTAATTGAATAAAAGAGTTTCAATAAATGTTTATTAAATATACAAACGGGCCGGACTAGTAAATAGTATATGATTAAAGCTAAGTAGATTTTCATATGAATTTTATTCAATCTATTTAGGCCCTTACAAGTTATGCATCTTTTTTGCTATGTGAATGTATTAATCCTGAATGGGATCTTGGTTCGGAACATAGAGGGATCCGGTAATTATATTTATTAATTTTACCGACGAGATTAAACGTCGGTAATTATATTTATTAATTTTTATATTAATTTTACCGACGAAAATAAAAACGTTGGCAAATATCATTTTTAATTTTTTAATTTTTACCTTTACCAACGAAATTAAACGTCGGTAAATATGTTTATTAATTTTCATTTATTTTTATATTCATGTTACCGACGAAAATAAACACGTCGGTAAATATTTTTTTAAATTTTTATTTTTTACTTTTACTGACGAAATTAAACGCCGGTAAATATGTTTATTAATTTTTATATTCATTTTACCGACGAAAATAAAAACGTCGGTAAATATGTTTTTTAATTTTAGCGGAGAAATAAAACGTCGGTAAATTTGTTTAATAATTTTTATTTATTTTTATATTCATTTTACCGACGAAAATAAAATAATTATATCCACGATGAATCAAGCGATGAGATTTGACCAGATAATCATTGTTGACCTCCTAAAGAGGATTTTAGGTTTAGATCGGGAAAAAGTGGCCCACAAAATTTAAAATTGAACCATTAACCCTTTGGTCTTTTTTGTCAATATCTCACAATACATGAAGGATCAATCGTTGGAATTTGATCCAGCAGACGTTACTTGCCATATAAAGAGGGTCTATGGTCCATATCTTGCATTAGTGATCCAGATTGTTCGGAAATGTAGAAAAAATGGACTGCATGTCTTAACTCATGAATGCACTGTAGTAACCGTGCATTAATCCAATGATTGGTATTTATTTCAAATATATTTCATGATCCATATTGAATTAACATTTGGGGTTGGGACCTATAACTATAAATGACCTTTTAAAGAGGACTAGAAATTTGGATTGCGAAAATAGGGCGTACAAAATTCCATAAATGATGATCTAATCGTTTGTACGTTTTCATCAATACATCACAATCTATAATGATCCAACAGTTGACTTTTGGTATCATAGCCGTTTTTAGCCCCCATAACATGATCAACGGTTTGGATCACAAATTTTAGTGCCAGATTATTAAAAAAAAATTAAAAAAGGCGTCCAAGTTGTGTGTCCACTATAGCTCTGCCAAAACTAGGCCGGTATGTAAAACGTTTCACACTCATCATGAGCGAAAATGTATTGCCTCTTTTGCACATATTTTACACAGCAAAAGCACATGTGATTCACACACCTAGTATGCAAATGTTGTAAACAAACATAAATGATATGAATCTTTTTCACATGTGGGATGTTTACATATGTAAATTGGGAGAAACAAACACTACACCATTTCAGGGCTTTTACAGCGCGTCATTTACGGCGTGCATTGAATGCAAGCCGTAAATGATATAATAGTACGGCGCGCATGGATTGCGAGCCGCAAAAGGGCCTTTTCTTCTCTTTATTAAGGCGTGCATTTTGCGCGCCGTGAGATCTTATCAATTACGTCGTGCATTTAGGACGCCATAAATTATTGAGCATTTGCGGCCCACATTCGCAAGCCATAAAAATATTAGAGTATCACAGCCCGCATATTGCACGCTGTAAAAGGCCAAGCCATTCAAATTAAGTTCACGGCCTGCTTTGAGAAGCTGTAAGATTAATCAGCTCTCACAGCCCACATTTCGTATGCCGTAAAAAAAGAAACCCGCCAAATTAATATTCCAAAAATATTTCGCACCCTTTTTTTGACACCCAAAATTTAACCCCAAATTAGGGATAGACGATACCCACTGAGAACCCAAATCTTGACACCAAAAAAATTTCGCACACCTTCTTCTTCTCACGATACCCATCGAGAACCCTTTGCTCACTACCAAAAAAATGACTTTTAGCGTCAAACCTTTTGTCGCGACCAGTGTTTTTGTGGCTATTTCTTACTTGTTGCCACCACCAATACAGTTAGTGGCAACAAATCCCATTTTGCCTCGCCCGTGTCTGCTCGTGACAAAATGTGTCGGAAATTTTTTTTTTACCGACGAAAACTAGCGTCGGAAAATTTATCACCGACGTTTAATATAAAACATCGGTAAAGGTTGGTAGACTTTTTTACTTTTTTTCAAAAAAAAAAATTTAATTTTTACCGATGAAAATTTCTATTTTTTGCGACGAAAAATAATCGTCGGTAAATTCCTCAATTTTTTTCCCTCTCCCTCTTTTCACTCTCCGGCAAAGATTATGTTTTACCGGCAAAATATTTGTGTCGCCGGCAAAGGATATATTTTTTGCCGGCGAAATACCTATATCGCCAGCAAATGTCAATTTGCCAAATTTTGATAATTTATTTAACTTGAAAAATTATATTTTCATTATTTTTGTTTTGGAAGAATAAAAGTTAACTCGGGCCTTCAAAATCAATTCAGCCCCAAAAATAACATTCCACTGTGCCCGCCCCATTTTCCATTTCCCTTGCCCGCTCAAGTGCATATCATTTCCAGTTCCCTCGCCTCTTCTCAATCCCTCATCTCTCTGAACCTCTCTCGACCAGCAATCCCTCAATCCCGACGGTAAAAGTTTTAGACCTAATCCCCAATCTCATATCCTCTCATATCCCTCTCTCGCTCATCTCCCTCACCGTCTCTCACTCTCTCGCCCACATCTCTCTCACTCTCTCACACTACAACAAGTTGCACTTTTAGCCACGTTTTTTAAAATTTATCGGTAAAGGGTACACCTTTGCCTACGTTTTTACTTTCGTCGGTAAAGGGTTACCGTCGTTTTTCAAAACGTCGACAAAAGTAAAGACTTTTACCGATGTTTCGTAAAAAACGTGGCCAAAAGTACACCCTTTACCGACATTTTTCAAAACGTCGGCAAAAGTAAAGACTTTTACAGACGTTTCGTAAAAAACGTGGCCAAAAGTGCACCCTTTACCGACGTTTTTTAATAAAACGTTGGCAAAGGCCATTCTTAAATTTAAAAAAAAAAATTGTTTTTAAATTTTACCGACGAAATAAAACGTCGGTATATATGCTTTTAATTTTCGTTTTTAATTTTACCGACAAAATTAAACGTCGGTAAATATGTTTATGAATATTTATTTATTTTTATATTAATTTTACATGCGAAAATACAAACGTCGGTAAATATGTTTATTAATTTTTACTTATTTTTATATTAATTGTTCCGACGAAAATAAAAACTTTGGTAAATATCTTTTTAAATTTTTATTTTTTACCTTTACCGACGAAGTTGTACCTACTTCTTTTATTTTAAATAAACATCGAATTTGAAGTCGTATGATGAACTTAAATTCTACCATTATATTTCTATCTCCGAAGTTGAAGTCGTATGATGAACTTAAATTCTACCAGCAGAGCCTTTATCTTTCTCCTCGCGCCGCCGGACGCCTCCCCTGCACCGTGCACCATTCCCCCTCTCTTCTCTCTTTCTTCTTTGTTCTCTCTCTCCCTCGTTCCCCATCTCTCTGTCTGCTCTCCTCCCTCCCTTCCTCTCTTATTCTTCCTCCCCTGTCTCCCTTCGCCTGCGCACCTGCACATCACTCCCTCTCTCCCTCGACTCTCTCTCTCTCTCTTCTCTTCTCTTCTCTTCTTCTTTCCCTATTCCTCTCCCTCTCCCCTGCTTCCTCCTCTGTTCCGTCCTGCGCCCACCTGCACACCACTCCCTCTCTCTCTCTCTTCCTCTCTTCTCTTCTTCCTCCCTTGTTCCTCTCCTCTCCTCTCCTTTCTTTCTTCCTTATCCTCTCCTTTCTCCTTCTCCTTCCCACCACTCTCTCCGTTGCTACCCACCTTCTCTTCTCCTCCCCACTGCATCCGAGCCCATTCCACATTCACTGTGCACCACAAGGCACCCCACTGTCCTCGCACCCCTCACCCCGTTACTCGTTCAGGACCCCCGGCGGGCCGTTTTCGAGCCTAAGTGTTGGAAAATCTTTTTAAATGTTTTATTTTACGCCAGTAAAACTATCAGAGACTATTATCGACGAATTATATGACGTCGATAAAATAAACGTTTAGCGGCGTTTTTTTTGTAAAACATCGGTAATGTTTAACTCTATTTTTAGAAAAATTAAAAATCAGAGTCCTTTATCGACATTTTTTTTATCGACGAAAATTAGCATCGAAATATTTATTACCAACATTTAAAGGTGGGTAGACTTCATGTTTTGAAATAATAAAAATAAAATAATTTTTGTGGATAAAAATTTTATTTCTTTTGTGACGAAAACTAGTGGCATTAAATTTTCACATTTTTTTCCCTCTCCCGCCCAGAGCCCTCTTTTCCCTATTTTCTTTTCTCTTTCTCTTGCTCTCTGTCTCACTCTCTCTGCTGTCCGTCTCGCTCTCTCCGCTCACTCTCCTATTTCTCTCTCTCGCGCGAGATCGAGCGCAGAGAGATCGCTCTTCCCCTCTCTCTCTCGCTCTCTGCTTTCTCTGTCTCGCTCTCTCTTTTCTCTCTCTCACTCTCTCTAGACCTCTCCCAGACGCTGCCTGTTGATTCATTTGGAATTCGCGAAGGCGAAGACGAAGACGATAGGTTTGAGATCTCGACGATTACAGTGGAGAGACGAGCGGCAGGGAGTTGACCATAGGTGGAGGTTTGCTCTTCCCTCTCTTCTTCTCAATCCCTGTCTTCTTTCTTTCTTTTTGTTTTTTTTTTCTCTCTGACTGAGGTATGTTTTTTTTGTTTTTTCATTCGGATTGGGGTTCGGATGGGGATTGGGTTTTGTGGGGCTTGATTTTGGGCTCGGCGGAATGGTTTGAGATGCGTGACTGGATAGCAGTTTTGGTCAGGGGGGGTTATTAGATTGGGATGATTCGAAATCTTGGTTTTTGACGAATTGTGTGGGTTCGGTCTGGGTCTGATTCTGAGATTAGGGTTGTTTTAGATGTGGGATTTGATGATGTGGGAAAGGGGGTTGGGGTTTGGGGATGATGAAGAATTGGGTTCGATTGGGACAAGGCAGGGTTTTTATTTTTTATTTTTTGCGGGAAATGAATCTCAGCCATTTCCACTCTTGCTACAGCTACTGGTAATTTTTTTTTTCATTTGATTTATTTGCTGTTGTTTCTTAATGTTGTTGAATGAATGATGTAACATGAGGATTGAATGTTTGTTATCTTTCATTTGAACCAGATTAACCTCCTCCTCTTCTTGGCCGACAAAGACCCTTCTACCTCTCTCAGCTGGTGCCCTGGTAGTCTATCATCTCTCTCTCTCTCTCTCTATCTCTCTTTCTTCCTTACTTTTCTCATGTAGAGATCTGCCATCTCAACAATTCTCACATTAATATGTTCAACAGTGACAAAACCCATCTGGGTTTTTTTCATTTCAAGAATCTATTATTCCTTTGTTTGTTCTTTCATTTGCTTTGTTAAGATACTTAAACTTTATCAGTACATTTCAATGATTAATCTAATGGATTGGAGAACACCTGCCTCCATTTCACACATTGGAAATCTATGCCTTTTGCTGCTAATGTTTGTAGAAATCTATCTGTCTCTGGTTAATTTGTGCATTTGCTATTGTTGGGTGAATTTACTTTGTGTTGGGTTCTTGTTTTATTAATTGGGTTTTGCCTATTTCTGCATTGGTGATTCTATATTAAAGAAATGATAAGTTGGGTGTTTTTGCTTTTCATTTTCTCATTGGTGATTCTATATAATCCGATGGGATTATATACCACTGATGGTTGGATCATTGCAGAATCATGGGGATAGGTGCGTCCGAAAAGGTTTGGATAAATCATAGATGGGTCCAGTCTAGCTCAGATTTGATGGTTTGGATCATTGCTGAATCAGGATATGTGAGAGCTTTTAGCTAATTCGATGAAACATGATAGTATAGAGTGTAAACTAGCCAAGTTCAACTCAGATTGCTCTAGCTCAAGCTCAAAATGAGTAATGACCAACTCGAGCTCTTAGCTCAAGCCCATTGCTTACCCAGGCCGAGCATTGGTGAACCCTGCTTTTCTATTATTCAATCATATGAACTCTAACTACATCAACCTGTAGTATATATTATTCAGTCACTGCTATGATATGAGAAATTGGTATTGACCCACCCTGTTTGTGGAAAAATGAATGTTTATTCTACTTTTAGTATTAGGATTTAATCTACTAAGGCGGGAAGATTGTTTCCTTTATAAGAGTATATTATTTATTGGTTTGCTCTTCATATCAAGCTTTAATCCAGTTTATTGTGTTTCCTTCATGAGGGTAGAAAAATGGAGGCTAGATCAAGATCCTGGCTGAAGTTCTATCTGTGGTCCTTCTCATATGGATTTGATGGCCACTCAAAGTACATATTGGACGGTTTTAAGTTTTATGATCACTTGCTTTAGATTTATGTTATATTATAAATATGCAATTTTTAAGCCCTTACAACAATTTCCTATACAAATTTATTGTTGTCCATTATTCAGTTTTGTAGTTGGTAGCATGTGATGCTTCTAGCCAATTTTACAAGGAAATGTTATTCTGTCCGAAAAATGTATGTTCTACAGTTCCTTACCTTTTTGAGTTGCATTAAATGCGTAGCTCTTTTTATGAAATATTTTTTGCTTAAGCTCTTTCAATGCATCAAAAAACTTTAGTAGCCCCATGTGAATTAGGTTCTTTGTAGTTTTAAGTGTAGCATTTGGTTCTTTGCAAACTAGAACCATATTGGGCGAACCTTCATTTCCTTCCCTCCTCTCCCTTGTAGCAATGTACTTTTTTTAAAGGAGTCAGTTTTAAACTCATATCATCAACACGGATGGACTTTTTAAGAATTCATTATTTTTATGCTTTTTCAGTATCAAGCACATCACCAAAAGGCTCCAGCAAAACAGATACACATTATGGTAGTGAATTTAGATGTCGAAAGTGTTAAGAAATTGTCATGTTGTATTATCCGTTCAAGGCTTACTAGGGGTTAGGTGTTCACACAAAGACATGCAGCTATATAACATTAAAAACAATTCTGATTTTCCAACACATTAAGAAAAAAAATAAAAATAAAAAAAAACAATTCTGATTTTCCAACACATTAACACTAAGACATGCAGCCTGTGACTTTTTTTTTGTTTTTGTACTTAAGGTGATTTGTAGAAGCTAGGTTTATTAACCTTATTTACTTAGTTTAACTTGATTAATGTATTAAACATGACATACAAATGTTGTCTTTCCTCTTTTATTATTTAAATATATATATCTGACTCATGTATTCTTTTTGTTGTAGTTGTTAGTTAAGTGATTGAGTTTTTGATGTGGACAGAGGAGGAGGAGGAGCAGGATCAATGAGAAAATGAAAGCCTTGCAGAATCTCATTCCCAATTCGAATAGGGTTTTATGTTTTCAACTTATCTTAATAAGTCTTGGGGATAAGAGAATGCACAAAGTAGTACAGTTAATATTGTTGGGCTTTGTGGGACGCCCAGGAGCACAGTGCACCTTGAACGGCCAAGTCATATTGGGGGTTCCCTTGTTGTTAGATATATTTCATAGAGATACCAGGTTCAAATCTTGTAGGACTCTTTATTAGCTATACACATGAGGGTTTCCTGAACTGATTTACAGTAGTCCATGGTGGTAAGGAATAATCTGAGAAGAGTGACATTGACCAATCTGATGTGAGTTCCTGTCTACTGCCCCCTTTTTGTAACAGTCTTTTCATGTAAATTATGTTTCTAATATACAAATTTCACAACAGGATGATAGCTGAAGAAGAGGAAGATCACCATGTATGACTCTCTCCTATACTATATGCATGCATGTAAATGAAACTTGCTGAGATTTCTCTAGTTGAGAGCTGGTCATTCTGTATGAAATTTGATTCCAGCATGTGAAATGTAAATGTAACAGGTCCAGCATGTATTTGATTCCTCCATGGTGAAATGTCAGGCTTTGTTGATTAGTTGTAGGGAGCTTCTCAGATAATTCTGGTAGAGTAAGTTGTAGGAACTGACGGTTCTCAAATAGGACTCCCGGTTAGAGAATTACGACCGAAACATGTTAATTTCGAACACTTAGGCTCGAAAACGGCCCGCCGGGGGTCCGGAACGGGAAACGGGCGCGGGAAAATTCCAAAACCGGCACGAGCACTTCGCTCGAGGGTACAGTGACTTGTAGGAACTGACGGTTCGCAAATAGGGCTCACGGTTAGAGAATTACGACCGAAACACACGATTTTCCAACACTTAGGCTCGAAAACGGCCCGCCGGGGGTCCGGAACGGGAAACGGGCGCGGGAAAATCCCAAAACCGGCACGAGCACTTCGCTCGAGGGTAGAGTGACTTGTATGAACTGACGGTTCGCAAATAGGGCTCACGGTTAGACAATTACGAACGAAACACACGATTTTCCAACACTTAGGCTCGAAAACGGCCCGCCGGGGCTCCGGAACGGGAAACGGCGGCGGGAAAATACCGAAACTGGCACGAGTACTTCGCTCGAGGGTAGAGTGACTTGTAGGAACTGACGGTTCGCAAATAGGGCTCCCGGTTAGAGAATTACGAACGAAACACACGATTTTCCAACACTTAGGCTCGAAAACGGCCCGCCGGGGGTCCGGAATGGGAAACGGCCGCTGTAAAATTCTGAAACCGGCACGAGCACTTCGCTCGATGGTAGAGTGACTTGTAGGAACTGACGGTTCTCAAATAGGACTCCCGGTTAGAGAATTACGACCGAAACATGTTAATTTCCAACAATTAGGCTCGAAAACGGCCCGCCGGGGGTCCGGAACGGGAAATGGGTGCGGGAAAATTCCAAAACCGGCACGAGCACTTCGCTCGAGGGTAGAGTGACTTATAGGAACTGACAGTTCACAAATAGGGCTCACGGTTAGACAATTACGAACGAAACACACGATTTTCCAACACTTAGGCTTGAAAACGGCCCCCCGGGGGCCGGAACGGGAACGGCGGCGGGAAAATTCTGAAACCGGCATGAGCACTTCGCTCGAGGGTAGAATGACTTGTAGGAACTGACGGTTCGCAAATAGGGCTCCCGGTTAGAGAATTACGAACGAAACACACGATTTTCCAACACTTAGGCTCGAAAACGGCCCGCCGGGGGTCCGGAATGGGAAACGGCCGCTGGAAAATTCCGAAACCGGCACGAGCACTTCGCTCGAGGGTAGAGTGACTTGTAGGAACTGACGGTTCTCAAATAGGACTCCCGGTTAGAGAATTACGACCGAAACATGTTAATTTCCAACACTTAGGCTCGAAAACGGCCCGCCGGGGCTCCGGAACGGGAAACGGCGGCGGGAAAATTCCGAAACCGGCACGAATACTTCGCTCGAGGGTAGAGTGACTTGTAGGAACTGACGGTTCGCAAATAGGGCTCCCGGTTAGAGAATTATGACCGAAACACACGATTTTCCAACACTTAGACTCGAAAACGGCCCGCCGAGGGTCCGGAATGGGAAACGGCCGCGGGAAAATGCCAAAACTGGCACGAGCACTTCGCTCGAGGGTAGAGTGACTTGTAGGAACTGACGGTTCGCAAATAGGGCCCCCGGTTAGAGAATTACGAACGAAACACACGATTTTCCAACACTTAGGCTCGAAAACGGCCTGCCGGGGGTCCGGAATGGGAAACGGCCGCAGGAAAATTCCGAAACTGGCACGAGTATTTCGCTCGAGGGTAGAGTGACTTGTAGGAACTGACGGTTCGCAAATAGGGCTCACGGTTAGAGAATTACGACCGAAACACACGATTTTCCAACACTTAGGCTCGAAAACGGCCCGCCGGGGGTCCGGAACGGGAAACGGGCGCGGGAAAATCCCAAAACCGGCACGAGCACTTCGCTCGAGGGTAGAGTGACTTGTATGAACTGACGGTTCGCAAATAGGGCTCACGGTTAGACAATTACGAACGAAACACACGATTTTCCAACACTTAGGCTCGAAAACGGCCCGCCGGGGCTCCGGAACGGGAAACGGCGGCGGGAAAATACCGAAACCGGCACGAGTACTTCGCTCGAGGGTAGAGTGACTTGTAGGAACTGACGGTTCGCAAATAGGGCTCCCGGTTAGAGAATTACGAACGAAACACACGATTTTCCAACACTTAGGCTCGAAAACGGCCCGCCGGGGGTCCGGAATGGGAAACGGCCGCTGTAAAATTCCGAAACCGGCACGAGCACTTCGCTCGATGGTAGAGTGACTTGTAGGAACTGACGGTTCTCAAATAGGACTCCCGGTTAGAGAATTACGACCGAAACATGTTAATTTCCAACACTTAGGCTCGAAAACGGCCCGCCGGGGGTCCGGAACGGGAAACGGGCGCGGGAAAATTCCAAAACCGGCATGAGCACTTCGCTCGAGGGTAGAGTGACTTGTAGGAACTGACGGTTCGCAAATAGGGCTCACGGTTAGACAATTACGAACGAAACACACGATTTTCCAACACTTAGGCTCGAAAACGGCCCCTCGGGGGCCGGAACGGGAACGGCAGTGGGAAAATTCGGAAACCGGCACGAGCACTTCGCTCGAGGGTAGAATGACTTGTAGGAACTGACGGTTCGCAAATAGGGCTCCCGGTTAGAGAATTACGAACGAAACACACGATTTTCCAACACTTAGGCTCGAAAACGGCCCGCCGGGGGTCCGGAATGGGAAACGGCCGCTGGAAAATTCCGAAACCGGCACGAGCACTTCGCTCGAGGGTAGAGTGACTTGTAGGAACTGACGGTTCTCAAATAGGACTCCCGGTTAGAGAATTACGACCGAAACATGTTAATTTCCAACACTTAGGCTCGAAAACGGCCCGCCGGGGCTCCGGAACGGGAAACGGCTGCGGGAAAATTCCGAAACCGGCACGAATACTTCGCTCGAGGGTAGAGTGACTTGTAGGAACTGACGGTTCACAAATAGGGCTCCCGGTTAGAGAATTATGACCGAAACACACGATTTTCCAACACTTAGGCTCGAAAACGGCCCGCCGAGGGTCCGGAATGGGAAACGGCCGCGGGAAAATGCCGAAACTGGCACGAGCACTTCGCTCGAGGGTAGAGTGACTTGTAGGAACTGACGGTTCGCAAATAGGGCTCCCGGTTAGAGAATTACGAACGAAACACACGATTTTCCGACACTTAGGCTCGAAAACGGCCTGCCGGGTGTCCGGAAGGGGAAACGGCCGCGGGAAAATTCCGAAACTGGCACGAGCACTTCGCTCGAGGGTAGAGTGACTTGTAGGAACTGACGGTTCGCAAATAGGGCTCACGGTTAGAGAATTACGACCGAAACACACGATTTTCCAACACTTAGGCTCGAAAACGGCCCGCCGGGGGTCCGGAACGGGAAACGGGCGCGGGAAAATCCCAAAACCGGCACGAGCACTTCGCTCGAGGGTAGAGTGACTTGTATGAACTGACGGTTCGGAAATAGGGCTCACGGTTAGACAATTACGAACGAAACACACGATTTTCCAACACTTAGGCTCGAAAACGGCCCGCCGGGGCTCCGGAATGGGAAACGGCGGCGGGAAAATACCGAAACCGGCACGAGTACTTCGCTCGAGGGTAGAGTGACTTGTAGGAACTGACGGTTCGCAAATAGGGCTCCCGGTTAGAGAATTACGAACGAAACACACGATTTTCCAACACTTAGGCTCGAAAACGGCCCGCCGGGGCTCCGGAACGGGAAACGGCCGCTGTAAAATTCCGAAACCGGCACGAGTACTTCGCTCGAGGGTAGAGTGACTTGTAGGAACTGACGGTTCGCAAATAGGGCTCCCGGTTAGAGAATTACGACCGAAACATGTTAATTTCCAACACTTAGGCTCGAAAACGGCCCGCCGGGGGTCCGGAATGGGAAACGGCCGCTGTAAAATTCCGAAACCGGCACGAGCACTTCGCTCGATGGTAGAGTGACTTGTAGGAACTGACGGTTCTCAAATAGGACTCCCGGTTAGAGAATTACGACCGAAACATGTTAATTTCGAACACTTAGGCTCGAAAACGGCCCTCCGGGGGTCCGGAATGGGAAACGGGCGCGGGAAAATTCCAAAACCGGCACGAGCACTTCGCTCGAGGGTAGATTGACTTGTATGAACTGACGGTTCGCAAATAGGGCTCACGGTTAGACAATTACGAATGAAACACACGATTTTCCAACACTTAGGCTCGAAAACGGCCCGCCGGGGCTCTGAAACGGGAAACGGCGGCGGGAAAATACCGAAACCGGCACGAGTACTTCGCTCGAGGGTAGAGTGACTTGTAGGAACTGACGGTTCGCAAATAGGGCTCCCGGTTAGAGAATTACGTGCGAAACATATGATTATTTAAGTATATTAAACAATGTATTAAACGTGACATACAAATGTTGTCTTTCCTTTTTTATTATTTACATATATATATCTGCCTCTTGTATTCTTTTTGTTGTAGTTGTTAGTTAAGTGATTGAGTTTTTGATGTGGACAGAGGAGGAGGAGCTGGATCAATGAGAAAATGAAAGCCTTGAAGAATCTCATTCCCTATTCGAATAAGGTTTTATGTTTTCAACTTATCTTAATAAGTTTTCCAATATTGTAAAACTGAAGAACACAAGCATGACAATTTCTAATCTGATCGGGCCCATTGAGCAATGTCCATATACAGCAGATCATCCTGTCAAGAGCTTATACATCATGGTGGTAGGGGTCCCACAGGTAAAAATAACGAGATGTAGTGTGTTGGGGCATTGGGTTGTGGTATTGAAGTGCTATGGTTGAATGGTGTATGACTCATGACGTAGTGGTGAATGACTTTGTAGTGTGTTGGGCATTGGGCTGTTTATATGAAGTGTTTTTTTGTCATGTACAGGTACTTAGCAGGTTGTAAAAAAAAATTAAATGTCACACGTACAGGGGAGACTATGCCGAAATTTCGACAAATCTTTTACGTCCGAAATTTCGCTCGAGGGTAGAGTGACTTGTATGAATTGACGGTTCGCAAATAGGGCTCACGGTTAGAGAATTACGACCGAAACACACGATTTTCCAACACTTAGGCTCGAAAACGGCCCGCCGGGGGTCCGGAACGGGAAACGGCCGCGGAAAAATTCCGAAACCGGCACGAGCACTTCGCTCGAGGGTAGAGTGACTTGTAGGAACTAACGGTTCGCAAATAGGGCTCCCGGTTAGAGAATTACGACCGAAACACACGATTTTCCAACACTTAGGCTCGAAAACGGCCCGCCGGGGGTCCGGAACGGGAAACGGCCGCGGGAAAGCCCATGTACCTTGTTCAATGCCTAAGTAACTTGTTGGAATTGTCGGTTAGTGAATCGGACTTCTGGTAAACAAGTGAGACGCAAAAGCCGTCTGATTGTCAACATTTTGGCTGGAAAAAATTTGCAGAATAACTTAGGAAAAGTTATATATACATGTTTATTTTTAATTTATAAATTAATTCATTATAAAGATTTTAATGTTGTTTTTCTCATTGCAGATTGATGAACGCATTGGGGTCGGTTGCAGAATTGTTGGGATGTTAGACTTCTTTTTGGTTTATTTGTATATATATATGTATATTGGACATTGATATGAGACTGTATCATTATTGATTGTTATATTTGTTTAATGAGATGAATGATTTAATGAAAAATGGAGATGGTTGTCTGTTCATTTAGTAACTTTTGTTTCATTGCATATTTTATGTTGAATATTGGTAGATGAATATGTTTATTTTTGATACAGGTGTTTAAATAGGTTTACAGGAAAATAATATTGAAAATATAAATTTAAAATAATAAAAAAAGGACCTTTACCGACGTTTTATTTAAATAAAAACGTCGGAAAAAGAAAAAACAAAAGTTTATAAAAATTAAAATATTTTTGGCGACGAAAATAAAACGTCGGCAAAAATTAAAAAGGAAATTAAAAAAAATTAAAATACTTTTTGCGACGAAATAAAAACGTGGGCAAAAATTAAAAAGAAATTAAAAAATTAAAATACTTTTGGCGACGAAATAGAAACGTCGGCAAAAATTAAAATAAAATAAAAAAAATTAAAATACTTTTGGCGACGAAATAAAAACGTGGGCAAAAGTTAAAAAGAAAAATAAAAAAATTAAAATACTTTTGGCGACGAAATAGAAACGTCGGCAAAAATTAAAAATAAAAATAAAAATAAAAAAATTAAAATACTTTTGGCGACGAAATAAAAACGTGGGCAAAAGTTAAAAAGAAAAATAAAAAAAATTAAAATACGTTTGGCGACGAAATAAAAACGTGGGCAAAAGTTAAAAAATAAAAATAAAAAAATTTAAAATACTTTTGGCGACGAAATAAAAACGTGGGCAAAAGTTAAAAAGAAAAATTAAAAAAATTAAAATACTTTTGGCGACGAAATAAAAACGTGGGCAAAAGTTAAAAAGAAAAATTAAAAAAATTAAAATACTTTTGGCGACGAAATAGAAACGTCGGCAAAAGTTAAAAAGAAAAATTAAAAAAATTAAAATACTTTTGGCGACGAAATAGAAACGTCGGAAAAAATTAAAATAAAAAATAAAAAAATTGAAATTATTTTCGCCGACGAAAACAAAACGTCGGCAAAAGTAAAAATAAAATAAAAAAAAAAATTTAATTCTTTTGCCAACGGAAAAAAACGTCGGTAAAAGTCAAATTATCGTCGGTAAAACTATAATTTTTGCCGACGAAAAATAATTTCGTCGAGAAAAGGTTTTGCTGACGGTGTTTTACCGACCTCTTGGCGACGAAAATTTTTTCGTCGGTAAATACTTTTACCGACGAAAACGTAACTTTTGGCGACGAAAATTTTCGTCACCAAAAGTGCAGTTTCTTGTAGTGTCTGAAAGTATATAAAAAAATTCATGTGGATCATATTTTTCTTGAATCAGAGGATCAGGGCTACCTACAGACATGTGTGATAGCTTCCAATTTGATTGGTAAGTTTCGTTGGAGAAGGCTACCATGACTGCTAGTGTGAAAGTCACCCAGGACGATTCATAGAAAATTTTTAAATAAAAAAAAGAGAGGGCAAATTGCAATATATATATGTGACCAGAGGATCAGGGCTACCTACGGTCATGAGTGATAGCTTCCACTCGATTGGTAAGTTTCGATGGAGAAGGCTACCATGTCCGATAGTGTGAAAGCCACCTATGACGGATCAATTCAAAAAAAAAAGGGTGGGGGAGACTGAACCTCGCTATAGCGAGGAGCAATTCTGTCAAAGACAGAATACAGTCTCGCTATAGCGAGCTGGGAGTTTTTGTCCCAAACGGGACTCTTCTATGCTGCCATTCCAAACATTTACTAAGAGTCCTGTTTTATCTCTAAGAGGATTTTGCACGAACCTTGGGCTATTTATTAACCCCTTGCATCCACAAACAAGAGACAGAAGATAGAATATTCACTTGAGTTTTAAGATTCATCTCTGGAGAGTTTTGTGGGCTTATTTATGCAAGGGAGATTGTGCTGAAGAATTATTTTCTTTCCCTGTGATCAAGCACCTTGAAGGGGCATTCAAGGTGGGTTTCAAGCTAGCACGTGGAAGGTGAACGGCGGGTCATCGGCAAGCTCTTCACAGTCCTTTTAGGTTGAGTTACAACTGGGACAAAGGTCTAGTGAGTTCACTTGTAATCTTCATATTATAGTGCTTTGTTTTCGGTGGTCTCTACCACCCGTGGTTTTTTTTCCCGAGTTGGGTTTTCCACGTAAAAACCTGTGTCTCTTGCTATTTTGTGGTGATTTATTCTTATCTGGAATTAGGTTAATTAATTTGTTTCATTATCTGTGCTCGGAATTCATAAATTAATCTAAGAAAGGACCTTAGCCTGTGTTAAGGCTTAAATAGAAGGTTAAGTAAAACCTTCACGTGGTATCAGAGCCTGGTAGGTCGGGTGTTCGAGTCACGGGACATGCATTTTGCGAGTTCGCAGCAGGAGTCGCGGCGGGTGTGCCGTTGAGAGAGGGATTGTTGAGGTCAACGTCCACCCTCGCTCCTGAGCGGTCATAATTGTGGTCGAGCCCTCGCCCTCACCATAAAACTATTCTTGTGCCGTTTCCTATCACCAATTGGTTTTGGGATGAGTGGTAGCTCAATGGGGATGTAAGATCCTACACTCTCTAATCAACCCAAGTCTTAAAGTTAAAGACTTATGAAATGCAGAAAATAAATGGGACATAAATGTTCTCAAAGAAGTACTCTTTGACAACCCGGAGGTTGTTGAGGATATTGGTAAGACATATATTCCTAAATGTTTTGGTAAGGATGAGAAAATTTGGCCTTTTTCAAAAAATGGCCTGCTTACTACTAAATCTGCTTCTAGAGTATTTGTGGTAGTTATGAAATGAACCTCATTTCACCTATGGACTGAAAGGCCTTGTGGAAACTCCCTCTTCCTCAAATGGATCTTTTGTTCGGATGGAAATGTGTTGGGAATGCTATCCCGATAAGAGCTTTTATTAAATCTAAAATTAACTCTATGAGTTCTTTATGTCCTATCTGTGAAAAGGAGGACTCAATTGGCCATGCTCTTATGAGTTGTGATTATGCTAGCTCGAGTTGGTTTGGTGCTGTGGGGCGTTATGTCTGAGTTTATTAGCTAGGCATGATGATTTAAAAGAATAGTGGAAGAATAATTGCGAGCATGGCCTTTCGACCACTCCCATTGGGGAGGGATCACTAAAAAATGGGAATACTTTCTATGTGGTGGGCTATTTGGAAAGCTAGGAATGATTTCATTCATAGAGGAAAATCCATAGCTCCCTCTATTATAATTGGTTTTGTCAATAAAATGATTGTTGACCACATTTTCACAATGGGGACCAACGATTTCCTAAAAATGGGAGTCTTGTTGCAGCCCAGTGTATGATAACCAACGAAGAAGATCTCTTGATATTCTCGGATGCAACATTTAAGGTCAAGGAAGGTTTTGCCTTTTCGGATTTGTGATGATTCTAAATGGGGTTATGGTAGATTCAGGTGCTATCCAACGACCTAAAGTCACCTCTTCAAAAGAGGCCGAAGCGAGGGTGGTTTTAGCCGCCTTGGAAAAAGCAAGGAAGTTTGGAGTTGCGAGGATCCGAATTTTGTTGGATGCCAAAGAAGTGGTGCTTCCTCTTAAGGGAGTTTTTAATTGGTCCATTAACCTCATTATTTTGGACATTAAAGTTGTGGCTTATTTGTTTTGTTTTGTGGATTTTGATTTCATTCCTCAGTCCCTTAATGGTCAAGCACATAAGCTTGCTAATAGGGTTGTAAACGGGTCGGTTCCGGTCCGGGTCCAGGGTGGAACCGGAACCGGAACCGTTTTCTAAGAAGGGAAACCGGAACCGTTAAGAATAATGGGAACCAGAACCGGAACCGGAACCGTTTGTGAGGCGGGTCTGGTTCCGGTTCCGGGTCTAGACTAATACCTGTATTTTTATTTAAAAAATTTATGCTTTTTTCACATTTCAATTGGATCATGTACCTACAAACACTAATGTGATGTCTATCAATAACAGACACTTTTAACCAAAAACTCAGAAATCACATCCAAACAGGCAATGAGATGTAGAAAAGTAGAAAACCCTAATGTAGAAAAGTGGAAAAGTAAAAAGGGTTCTGTTCTAACATAATAAAGTTACCTTATGTTAGTATATATTGGGTCGGGTCCCGGGTCCACGGGTCTGAGCCACTGTGGATCCGGAACCTGAACCGTTTAGATATCGGTTCCAAAAAAAGGATCCGGAACCGGAACCGGAACCATTTTCTTATCGGGACCAAAATAAGGACCCAGACTCGGATCCTAACGGGTCGGAACCTTCGGGTAATCGGAGAATCGGGTACCCATTTACAACCCTACTTGCTAAGTGATGGACCGCGCTCCTGCTCGAGTTCCTACCGAGGTCGGCGGACATGGGAGTCCGTCGGGTCCGACCCTTTCGTAACCGGGGGGCAGGGGCGTGCATCAACATTTCTTTTTTTGTGTGGGTGTGCCAGATTTTCTATTTTTACTTGGAATTGCAAGTGGTGATCCGGAGATCAACCTTCGCAAGTAAAAAGGAAATCAACTTCTTTCAAGTTTTCCATTGCACATATATTTAAGAAAAGAGACATTTTCTTGGTTTGCCGTGAAAGGCGATTTTTTGGCATTTATAGTCGATTTTGGCGTTTATAGCCGATTTTTTGGCGTTTATAGCCGATTTACAATCCTTATCAATAATGAAAGACAAGAATTGTGATTTTTGTCTCTTTTGAAAAAATACAAACTACAATGAAAAGCAAGAAAAGGAGGATCTAACTTCTCAGGAGATTGTGGGGGACCCGTTTAGATTGACGGTCGCAAGCCATATGTGGGCTTCGCCATCATCCATGCAGATGAGAACAGAGGATGCTATTGATTCGCTTGGCTTGGCTATAACCTCGGGTTTTTAGAGGACAAAGACCAAAAGGAGGTCCTATGTCCAATAAAAGCCGAGTAGACGGGCTGAAAAGCCACATCTAAGCCATTGGAGGCAAGAGGAGAAGGCAAGGACCTTGGGAGGGGTACCCCCCAAGGGACTTTTGTCACCTTGTTGCGGTGGCCGGTGTAGAACTTCCGCAGAGTTTTATCTCTTTTTCCTTTCTATGGATTTCTGTGCTTCTGTCTGTCTGTGTGTTTGTGTTTTTTTTCTGATGTCTTTGTTCTTCTTGGAGAGCTCTCCTATTTATAGGCTTTTAGGTAGTCATTTAGGAGGGTTTATGAGCCTTGATTGTCATAAAGCTGCATAATGGGAGGAGTTACAAAATTGAATTGTTTATTTTGTAACTCTTTTTCTTGGCTTCTGATTGGCCGGAGGAGATTGAGGGCATTTAATCGCCTTTAATCGCCATGATGGGAGGAGTTTCATGGGTTAAATGCCATGAATCTCTTGACTTGTAACTCCCGAATGCTTGCTTCTGATTGGGCCGTCCAAAGAAATGGATTAATGACTGTAATAAAGTTAGTCAATTAATCGCATTAAGTGGTCGCCGAGCAGCTGAAGAGTCGCGGGCCGTGCCACGTCTTTTGGGATTCTTCTGTCGATGATCATCGATGGATCTTCATGTAGATCGACATCAGATGACCATGTAATTTCAGGTGTTTGTTGCCAACAGCGGGTCGGTGCCATCTGTCCTGTCGATTTCTCGATCGGTCGGGTAGAAAGCACACTTTTTTGGTTGACCGGGTGGCGATCAATATTGTTTTCGATACTCTTGATGATTGACCCGTGTTTTGGACGGATGTCAGAGGACTTGGTGTCTCAAAAGCATGAATTTTGGAAAGTACCAGAGGCTGGGCTATTCGAATCGCGAAAAAAACGGCGAAAACTGGGGTTTCCGGGGCCTTCCCGGCGACCCCGGGTTCCAAGGTCGCCGGCGACCCTGGGCCAGGGTCGCAGGGGCCTGCGACCCTGGGGGGTTTTCCCCCTTTTGTGTCCCGTTTTGTGTCCGTTTTTGCTGTTTTTTTATTCTTTTTTCTTCTGTATTTTTCCTTGACATTTTGACCATTTATTGGCCTGATTTCTTTGTAGGAAACCTGATGAGAATTCTTGCATTTTATTTTGCAAAGTTTCCAATTTCCTGAGAAAGCCGAAGACTTTATCGCGCAGAGCTGCCGATTTTCCGTCAGAAGCTGAAACTGGGTCAAACGATGTCGGAATGACCTGAAATTTGGTGTGAAGCCTCCTGAGCAATAAATAAGACCAACCATAGGCTTTTGTTTGAGTTTTGAAGCCGTTTGGGGTCCTATCACCAGTAGACTTGCTTTTTGTCGCGATGAAGATGTCGCGGTTTGATGTGCGGTCAACCGATATCCGATTGACTTGAAATTTGACAGGGAACCTATTGGAGTCATTTTAAGATGATCCATAGGCTCTGTCTTGGAAACCATGGTCCCGGAGAGCTTTGCCGCCGAGAGGCCTGATTTGGCTTCCGAGCGTCAAACTATGGTCAAATGTTGTGGAAATGACCTGAAATTTGACGTGTAGCCCTTTATAAGCATTTTGAAGCCGTCCATGTGCTCTATCTGATGAGTAATGGCCTCGGTGGTTCTCGCCGCCGAGAGGCTTTATTTAGCTGTTCGAGGGTTGATGTAGGGTCAAACGTTGTCGGTTTGACTCGGAACTTGACGTGGAGCCTTTTGGAAGTATTTTGAGACCATCCATCGGCCCTGATCGAAGATTTGGTGTCTCCGATGCTTTTGCCGCCGAGAGCTCCTTTTCAGCTGTCGGAGAAGCGAAGTTAGGCCAAATGATTTTGAAATGGCCCGAAACTTCTTGTGTACTCCTCTTTTGGCTGTCTGGAAGAATCTTGCAGTTTTTGTTTGATTCTGACAAGATTTGATTTTTGGAAGCAGCATTGCCTATTTATGGCAGGTTGCGACTTCATGTAGCTCTTTGGATCTTGAAGAGGCAAAGTGACATTTTTGGTGTCAACAAATGCCCCCTCGAGGTACAGCGACGAGTTGCTTAACTTTTGTAGTCGATGTGCCTCGAAGAGATTTTCGAAGGAGAGCCTGTGACTTGACCAAGAGTCTTTGAGCAGTCTTTCTTTTGGTATTTGTAGCCTTTTGAGCTTCCAGGGGAATTTATGGTAGTGAAAGGGATCACGTACCATCTCGAGCAAAGTTTTGAAGATGACATCAGGGATGTGGATTTGGGTTTTGACCTTGTGACCTAACAGGCTATATGTGGCAGGTTAGGGGGTCGGGTTTGGTTTTGATCGTGTGACCCAACAAGCTGTATGTGGAATGTTGGGGGATCAATTTTAGTTTGATCTTGTGACCTAACAGGCTGTATGTGGCAAGTTAGGGGATCAGGTTTTGGTTTTTGGTTTTGGCCTTGTGACCTAACAGGCTGTATGTGGCAAGTTAGGGGAACAGGATTTGGTTTGATTTTGTGGAATGTCAATTTCAAGATTTTGGCTCAATTTGGTAGATGAGGCTGGATGGTTTGATTTTTGGAAGCTCATGGGGCTTGGAATTTTCTTTTGTATGGTCCAATCAACTCAAAAGAGGCATGGAACCATTTTTGTATGCTCTTGGTAAGAGGGATTTCTCTTTGACTAAAAGCCCAAAATATATTTTTTTTTTTGTGCCTAGGTGGTCAAACCTGGCTCATATGGGCTAACCCATGGGACCTTAAGCTTTTGAAATGGCTTAGATCTCATATGGTGTCATTTTTGTAAAGAATATCCAAAAATATCTCATTGGATAGAGAATATCTAAGAATATCTTTACTTGGAGAGAATCTCTCATGATCCCTTTATTTTGGGATAGGATATCTCAAGATATCTTTCTTTGGGAAAGAATCCGTCATCGATTTCTTTTTGGGAGAAAATCCTTCAAGATATCTTTCTTTTGGGAAAGAATCTTTCTAATCTCTTTCTTTGGTAAGGTTACTAATTAGTAACACTTACCTCTTTCTTCTTTCCTTCTTTGGTTTGCTCTCCTCTATAAAAGCAAGGAGAAGGTTGGATCTCTTGCTCTTATTACTTTCTTTTGCAATAATCTCAAGAGGGCTTCAAGACCAAGAGTTCTTCTTCTTCAAGATCTTCAAGACTTTTCTTCTTCTTCTCCATCAATGGCTTCAAGTAAGTTCCTTTTTTTTCAAGAAAACTCCATTGTAGGAAAAATAAAGTTCTTTCTTTTTTTTTTTGTTTCTTTTTCTTTTCTTCTTTTTTTTTTTCACGTGTTTTCCCTTTTTTTTCACACGTTTTCTCTTTTTTTTTTTTTTTTTGCTTTCTTTTTTTTCTTTTTTTTTTTTGTTTGGTTTTTTTTTGTTGTTTGTGGGCCGTACGGACAGATCCGTACGGATCTGGCCGTACGGCCACGTGGCCTGTGGGCCACGGCCTGTGGGCCATCTCCCTTTTTTTCTCTTCTTTTTTTTTTTTTGTTTTCTTTCCCTCCTCTTTTTTTTTTTTGAGAAAGTTTCTTTCTTTTTTTTTTTTGTTTTCTTCCCTTTTTTGAGAAAGTTTCTTTTCTTTTTTTTTGTGTTTTCTTTCCCTTTTTTTTGAGAAAGTTTCTTTTTTTTTTTTTGCTCATCATGATAATGCCCCTCTTTTTTTTGGCAACCTAGATGTTCATGCATGCATTCAATTGTAAATTAAATTTGTAGCATGATGTGATAGAATACCTGAAAGTTTTCGCAAATTTGGGAATTTGGAGCTCGCAGTGATGTTGAGCCCATCTTCAAGCTTTCTTATTTCTTTCGGGATAGTTCCTTTTCTTCGGAATTGCCCCGTCTCATGTCAAAATTTCGCCAGATTTTTTTAGCGAGATTCTGTCATTTTGATGTTTGATCTTTTTCTTT